>CM060354.1:140043708-140408708 GCA_030545235.1 Helianthus tuberosus
GTTTCCCTAATTTTTGTGTTAAGAAATGATTATTTCTTCAAGAATAAAAATTATATTAAGTATGTATATTTTTGAGAAAATATATATATATTTATTGATCACAAGATTTTGTGCTAAGTGTATGTAGTATGTATTACATGTAATAGTGTATTAGGACTTGAAAATACACTAAACACTCGTAAGAAGTGAAAATACAAAAATACACATACAACATACAAGATACATTATTCGGGTGCAAGATACAAGAAACTTATATATTTTTGAGAAAATAATATAAGTAAGACACTTAGTTAAAAATATAAAGTATTTTTAACACAAGAAGACATATATAAAAGATGGTGACTTGTGCTTGCGCGATACAAGTCTAGTGACTAACGATAATAAACGAGAATTGATACTTGACATGATGAATACATAAACAAGAAGCACTCTTGGTGATCACTAGTACCAAGTATGATGCGTTTTAAGGAATGATACGAGAAATCGTGTCACGAATAGGGTACCATAAGCACCATTAATCGTGTACATACTTAGACCCCATAACAAAAGGTTAGATCTAACGGGTGTCCGGGCAGCCCCACTCTCGGTGAACACTAGTACCGGGTAGTGCTTTTGTGTCTCCGTCGTGAATTGACAACTAGAAAAATGCCTATGGTTTGGTGACTTCCTATGTCGTGTCACATGTTAATGGCCTTGCAACCCATTAACTATACAAGAATACTTTATTTGTACGAAGTTCGTACACAAGAATACTTTATTTGGTTCATACCACAAGAATACTTTATTTACACAAGAATACTTTATTTTTACAAGATACTTATCATGTTTTCATACAAAGTATACAAATGTGTTCAATACAAAACTGCATGAATTCACACCAACATTATGTTGACGTTTTTCCAAAAACTCACATGTATTTCAGGTAACTAAGATGGATGTACGCGCGGTCTTACTCATGCTCTTGGATGTCACTTTTGTTTATCTTTGAATAAAGTTGTGAACTTATTAGACAAAATGATGTAAACACTTAAATTATGATTTCAGTTATGTAATGTTTGACCTTCGAAATTATTTTATGAGCATGTAGTATGTTTACCTTTCGTATGCAATGAGAACCTTTCATGATCACACCTCGTGCTTCCGCCGCAGAAAGGGGTGTGACAGTTCGTAATGGCAAAGGTATGTTCTTCATGCTCAAATCTGATTAAACTTGATGATTATTAACTGTTCGTCATAACGTCACTGTTCGGAGCCTTAAATGCTAGATCTAGGAAGATTCATGATGTTTTGATGAAATTTGAACACTAGGTTTTGTTCACGAGGGTTAGATCTACAGATTTACCGGTTTAATTTGTGAAATAACATGTTTAAATGTGTAGATCTAATGATTAGAACATGTCGGCAGTCAGTGCTTTAAATGTCAAATTAGTCTCTGTATAGGCCGAGTTAGAACACATTGAACATAGGGTTTTGATCACGATTAGATTCTCTACATCGATCTATGATCAATTTGATGTTTTGACTGAGAAAATTTTCATGATCATGTTTGTTCCTCATTGGTCTTTGAACGAGGTGCTGACCAATCGGACAGCAGTCCGATCGGACGACCACCAGTTTCAACACAAGATTCATGATAATATTTTCTAAGTGTTCTTGCCTAGGAATCTGTGCATTATCTGTTACATTATTCGATGCTTTGAAATCTGTGCCTTCATTTAATAAACAAGTGTTTTGACAAATGGCAATCCGATCGAACAACATTTGCTAACCGACCGGACAGCCATTATGTTCCACATCACGTACTGTCATTGCCTTGTTTTGTGTGCCATCACAAGAAGTGGAAACCCAATCGGACAGCAATCCGATCGGGCAACTATTCGTTTCAAAACACTTTGTCACTGATCTTTACATGTCATGGAAAGAATGGCAATTCGATCGAAGAACAGTCCGATCGGACAGCCATTCAATTCACATCTCTATCTTGAATATTGTGCTCTCATGCCAAGTGGCAATCCGATCGGACAACATTTGCAATCCGATCGGACAGCCACTATAAGACAAAACATTTCAAAACATGTCAAGTGTCAATCCGATCGGACAACATTTGCAATCCGATCGGACCGCCACTAATCAACAAGATATTTCAAGAGACAACTCGATCGGACAACACTCCGATCGAGTGGACATTCGATCAAAGGCAATCTCTTTCAAATAGTTGACTAGTCAAAGTTTCTTTTTGCTTAATTGAGTGATAATTCGTTCGGACAACACTTCGATCGGGTGGTCATTCGATTTAAAACCAGTTGACTATGTTGACCTCTTCATTGCACAAGATGGCAATCCGATCGGACAGCCATCTGATCCTTAGTGTTAACACATAGAGAGTATCCCAAGTGTTAGAAAATTTTTGAATTTCTTCAAAAATTTTCATCATCTCTCTTTATGTCCCGAACCTTGTGCATAATGATTTAAAATGAATATTTTTGCAGGGAAAAGGAAAAGATTGGGATAAGGGTCATAATGTATATTGTTTGCTCTATGCAACGAACACAGAGAAGACTGTGGTTGAAGAGATAGCTAAATTTTTAAGAGAGAGCAGAATTGGGAAAGCTTTAACTGATAAAACCGTCGTGTATGAATCCCATGTAAGAACTTTCTGGAACTCAGCAAGATACAAAGAATCTGATAAGTCAATCTATTCTGCTGTAAGGAAGAAGGATGAGAAAGGAAAAGATATAGATTTGGAGATGAAGTTTAATGTTGAAGATCTTAGACGTGTGCTAGACTTAGGTGACAGTGATAATGACCCAACCATCATTCCTGAACGTTTAGCTAAAGGTTTATGGTGCAGAATGGGATTCACAGGGAGTATCAATGGAAAGATGATTAAAACAATGTTCCCTAGTGCTTATAGGTTCATGATTCACTGTGTGATACATGCTCTATCTCACAGGAAGGGAGCATACGACGAAGCATCTGATTACATCATGAACACAATCGCATGTCTGATTTTGAATAGACCTTACAATGTTTCTCAAGTAATTTTTGAATACATGAAGGAAAATATCAAAGCTGGAAGTGATAAATATATCATGTATCCTCGATTCATCATGATGATGATTGACGATCAGTTCAAGGATATTCCAAAGAATAATAGTGATATTTTGGGATTGAGAAACATGACATCTGAAACCATCACTAGACTGACCAAAGGAACTGATGAAAGAGTTAAGGGAATGATATGTAAAATAAGCAGGCCAGCATATGTTGCTCCAGAGGATGATAAATGGAGACATGAGAAGAGTGATTCGGATAATGAAGATCAAAAAATGAGTGAGCTGGCTGAGAAGAAAACCAGATGGTGGTTTGTAAGAGAAGGAAAAAGAAAAAGAACGCCAAAGACATCCCCCGCAGTTTCTATTCCGAAGATTGTAGTAAAGGGTATAGTGCAAGGGGGAGTCATAAGGCAGTTAGAATTTTAAAGCTGTTATAAGTTTCTAATGAATTTGTCAATGTTTGTTTTGCAGGGCCTTCTGTAGAGCCACATCAAAGATTGGTGGATGAAACAGTGATAGATCCTTCAAGCATTCCACAAGATGCAATTGATCTGACAAAGGTTACATTGGAACAATTCATTCAGCTCAATGAAGCTGCAGGTGCTGCTCAGAAAGATCAAAGTTCTAGTGCTCAAGTTGAAAGTGCCAAAGCTACTGAGCCTGAAGGTGTGGTTCAGGATAATTCAAGTGAAGATGATTCTGAGGCTACTGAGTCAGAGTCAGAGCTCGACCCAACAACACTTGGTAGAGGTAAAGCACAGCTAAAGAAAAAGCCTACCAAGAAGCAGAAAGGTTCAGATGAAGAAGACTCTACCAATGTACCTGATGAGCCAAAGAAACAAAGGGCGAAGCGTAAAGCTGTTCAAGCCGGAGTAATTCCGAGGAGAGTACGGGCAAAGAAATCTGGTGCTGAATTATCAAAAGACAAAGATGGAAAGAAAGAAAGAAAAGCATGTTGAAACGTTAAAGGTTCAAGAAGCAGTGAAAGCTCAGAATGTTGAGATGCCAAAGGAACCAGAGGAATAGAGTGTTGAAGTACCTGAGGTTGTGGTTCAAAAGAAGACAGGTGATGATGATTATGTTGAAATCACAGGTTATAAAGCTGGTACACCTCCACCACCACAAGATCAACCAGAATCTTCACATCCAAAGGATACATCTTTTGATTATCTGTTTGAAGGTCTTCCACCTGAAACTGGAGTATTCAAAGAAGATATTCCAGAAGAAGATTATGATATGTTCAACAACGAAGCAGTGAAAGAATTGTTAAAGAAAGTTGCTGAACTCGAAAAAGAGAAAGCTAAAGCAGAGCGTGACGCTTTAAAGAAGCAGGTTGAAGTGTAGATGAAAACAAGTGATGAAATTAGAATGGTTCTGATAGATCAAGAAGAAAAGTTGGAAAAGATGGAAGATGATAACGCAAAGCTCTTTGATATCATGCAACAAGAAATCTCAGATTTGAATAAGAATCTGCTAAAGATGAATGATATTAATCAGACATTGAATCAATTGATCAGTGAACTTACTGAAGCATCAGCGAATGAAATGAAAGCTATGAAGCTGGAAATGGAAGCCATGAAAGCTGATAAAGTGATGAAAGATAATCAGCTCAACATGCTATATGCTGTTGATGTGTGTAAAATGCAACATATAAATTACATCAAATGAGGCATAAAACTAACCCTTTTTTAGTGCTAATATTGGAAAAAGAGTGTTTTTGTCTTCCTTTTGTATTTTCAGGATTAAATGAGCTCAAAAACGCAAAAGAAGCAAAAAGACAGCTAAATCCAACATAAATACAAGAAAAGGAACATTAGTGGACTGCCCGAACCCTCAACGGCACCTTCCAAAGCAAAATAGAGAAAACAGAAGACTGAACACGCCCCGTGCTCAGCCAGCACGGGGACGTGCCCAAGAAGCAGCAGAAAAGACAAACCTATAGAAGCTTCTATTGCCCATCACGGGGCCGTGCTCAGCGGACACGGGGGCGTGTCGAAAGTACAGCAGGCGCATTTATTGTAATTGCGAATTACAATTAATGAGGAGAGAGAGTGTCAGACGGACACGGGGCCGTGCCCAGCGGACACGGGGCCGTGTCCAGCTCTCTGTTCAGCCTATAAATAGGAGTGCTTGGATTCATTTCATCTCATCCTTTGGCACACCACCTCTCTCACACTTCATCCACCACCCACCACCATCACAACACCATCATCCACCACCATCATCCATTGTCCATCGTAGAGTGTGTGAGTCGTCTCGGGATCCAAGATTGATCGTAAGAGTTCTTGACAATCAAGGCCATGTTTGCCTAAGTCTCTTACATCACTTGGTGAAGACAAAGTGTCTAGTATAATACTTTTTATTTCTAATCTTTTGCACTTTTTATTTGGTTTTGTATTAATGACTTTAATAACTAGTTACTTATGTTGAAGGTGATCTTTCCTTATCGTTTGTCCGTGGTGTCTTGGCATTATTTTACTGTCTATATAAAATAAAGGATTTTCACCATTCATATCTCCACGGTCTATATGGAGATATGTTGGCTACCTGGTAGGGGGTTAAGGGAACGGTTTGGTAAAGGTCTTGCCATTGTTCAGCGTTTAGAGGTCCTGCAATGGACTTGGGTCAAATTTAGTAGGACCTCCTTCAATACTTCACGGTATTGGATGGCGGGGGTCCAAACTCTTTGATCCCCTCATAAGTTAACTACTATTAATACTATAACCCGGCTATTTAGGACTGTATCCCTGCTGACTCAGACTACTTAGCCGAGGGTAACGTCACCGCCAAAAGCGGGGCCTACCACAATACTGCATTAATAACTTAATTCATTATCTTCCAATAATCCACCCTTTTAGGATTGTATCCCTGCTGACTCAAACTACTGGGGTGAGGGTAATGTCGCCTTCAAAAGAGGGGCCTACTACAATAACTAAGATAATCTCTTAATTATGTGCAAAAGTGCGGAAATAATCAAAGGTTATACTAGATACGAGTCGGAACCAAGTGATTCATCTTGTCTATCTGTTTTCATTTTTATTTTTATTTTCAGCATTTTAGTTAGTTTTATTTTTCTTAGTTTAAAACATTTTTCTAAACTTTTATTTTGGTTAGACGTTGAGGATAAACCGGTACTAAAAGCTCTTGTGTCCTTGGACGACCTCGGTATCTTACCAACGCTATACTACACTCAACGATGGGTGCACTTGCCCATATGTGTGTTTAGTGTTAGTGAAATATCGTGTTTTATAAATTTAAAACTTGGCTAAAATAAGTGTTAAAAAGGGCTTAAAATATACACCTAATATATATAACCCTTTAACGCACATCAAGTTTTTGGCGCCGTTGCCGGGGACACAAGGATTTTGAGAAAGTTTAAAATCGACGGCCTAATCAGTTTTTCAAAACCTTTTCAAAACGCGCGCACATTTTTCTGCATTTTAGTTTAGTTTGCATTTACAGTAGGCTGAACACGGGGCCGTGCTCATTGAACACGCCCCCGTGCTGCATATTTTTAGTTAGATACCCAGATACAGAGTCTGAACACGGGGCCGTGCTCGCTAAACACGCCCCCGTGCTCAACGTGACCAGTAACTTTAATTAAAACGCCCAGATACAGATCCTGTACACGGGGCCGTGTTCACCAGACACGGGGCCGTGTCCAGCCTTCTGTTTCAATCTTTGTTTCATTTTCTGGTCCCGAGACTCAGTTGTGGTCTGCTGAGTGATTCTTATGGATCAATACTCAGGAGGTTACAACTACACCTATGATGAGGATGATTATAGGGGTAATTATTGCACAAATTGTCGTAATACACGTTCGATTCAAAATAATCACTCGTATCAACCATCCAATTCATACACTTACTATGAGGAGCCCAGGTACGAGCCATCAACTTCATACACATCCTATGAAGACCAAAGGTATGAACCTCCTCCCTCATACTCATATTTTGATGAACCAAGGTATGAGCCTTCTTACTCATACTTTGAGGAACCAAGATATGAGCCACCACCTTCATATGCTTATTATGAGGAACCTTGGCGTGAACAACCCACCTCATATGAGTATTATGAAGAACAAAATTACGAACCTTATCCATCATATGCTTACAATGAAGGACAATGGTGTGAACCATCAACTTCGTATGGGTATTATGAGGAACAAAGGGTCGAACAACCGGATTCAAGCTTAGAAAATAATGATTCTTTTTCTATAACCGAAGTGACCGATAGGATATTAGAACACATTAGAGTTATCGATCGATGTATAAAAGAAGCTCGCGCAAGGGAAGAGGAGTCCCGCGCAAGAGAAGAATTAAAAAGGGAAGAGATAACTAAAAATGAAAAAATGGAAGAACAAATAAGTGAAAAACCGACACATGAGCTAAGCAACGAAAAAGGTGAGTCCAATAACGTTAAAATCCAAGAAGAGTCTAATTTTGAAGAAATTAATCTCTTGACACCTTCTTTCGAAAATCATTGTTTAGTACCCACTCATGCTAAGTTTTTAAAAGAGTTAAACACTAACACTAAAATTGACGAAACGGTAAGTGTTAAGTTAACTAATGATCAAACTTCGCTAATAAAAGAAGACCCATTTGAAATTAACATTACACCGGTTCCATGTTTCTTTCAAAATTCGTTTATTAGTAATGTCACAATCGATAAAGATCTTTGTGTTAACATAATGCCTAACTACATTTTCGAAAAATTAAGTATTAGTGATTTTTCTCCACTTCAAATACCCATTTTTCTATCCAATCGGAAAGTAATAAAATCAATCGGTATAGTTGAAGATGTTTTGGTTCAAACAAATCAAATGGTAATCCCAGCCGACTTTGTCATCCTCGATGACGCTCCTCTAATGTTGGGACGACCATTTGTAAAAACTCACGAAGCTTTGAAAAACCGGAAGTTCAATAATTTACCTCTTCAATTAGGGGCATTTAAAAGAAGTGTCGATCTCGAACGATCAATGAAATATCCATTCGGCAATAATGACCCCCTAATTGAAGATGAAGATGAACCACCCGATACAAGTGAAGAGATTGACCACTTTGATGAAGAAGAGGTCGCCATAGAACAAACTTTTAAAGTTCTTGATCGAAACGAGCAACCAAATAAGGAGTCTCCTAAAGACCCACCACTTGAGCTCAAAGAACTTCCAAAAGGTTTGGAATATGCTTTTCTAGACAAAGATGGTAAGTTACCTGTAATTATTTCGTCTAAATTAGATAACTTAGAAAAAGAAAAACTAATCAATCTTTTGAAAAAACACAAAAATGCAATAGCTTGGAAACTTGTTGACATAAAAGGAATTAGTCCTTCTATGTTCACACACAAAATTTTGATGAATGATGACTACAAATCAGTCATACAACCACAACGTCGCGTAAATCCAAAAGTTCAAGAAGTGGTTAAAAACGAAGTCATCAAATTACTTGACGCCGGACTTATCTATCCTATTTCCGATAGTCCTTGGGTAAGTCCCGTCCAAGTAGTTCCAAAGAAAGGAGGTATGACGGTAATTACTAACGAAAAGAATGAATTAATACCAACAAGAACCGTCACAGGATGGAGAGTATGTATAGATTATAGACGATTAAATGAAGCAACAAGAAAGGATCATTTTCCTTTACCCTTCATTGATCAAATGTTAGAAAGATTATCCGATCATAAATTTTACTGTTTCTTGGATGGTTTTTCAGGTTACTTTCAAATCCCGATAGCACCCGAAGACCAAGAAAAGACAACTTTCACATGTCCCTATGGAACTTTTGCTTATCGACGCATGCCATTTGGTCTATGTAATGCCCCCGCAACATTCCAACGTTGCATGGCAGCCATTTTCCATGACAAGATAGAAAAGACAATGGAAGTCTTCATGGACGACTTTTCTATCTTTGGGGATTCATACGACCAATGCCTCGATAACCTTGAACGAATGCTATCCCGATGTGAGGAAACTAACCTCGCCCTTAATTGGGAAAAATGCCATTTCATGGTAACGGAGGGAATAGTACTCGGTCACAAGATCTCAAGCGAAGGAATGGAGGTGGATCGAGCCAAAATAGATACCATTTCTAGGTTACCTCCTCCATCCTCCGTAAGAGCTATTAGAAGTTTCCTAGGGCATGCCGGATTTTATAGGCGGTTTATCAAAGACTTTTCAAAAATCTCAAGGCCTCTAACAAAATTACTTGAAAAAGATGCTCCTTTCATCTTTGACAAGGATTGCAATCAAGCATTTCTAACACTAAAGGAAATGCTAGTCAATGCGCCTATCATGATAGCACCTGATTGGAAGTTTCCTTTCGAAATCATGTGTGATGCTAGTGACTTTGCAGTTGGAGCTGTCTTGGGACAGAGAAAGGAAAAGCATTTCCACCCAATATATTATGCTAGTAAAACACTTAACGATGCAAAAGAAAATTACACAACAACTGAAAAAGAGTTACTAGCTGTGGTATTTGCTTTTGATAAATTTCGTTCTTATCTTGTTCTTTCTAAAACTATAGTCTATACAGACCATGCAGCCATTCGATATCTCTTTAAGAAGCAAGACGCAAAACCACGTTTGATTAGGTGGATTCTACTCCTCCAAGAATTTGACATTGAAATCAAGGACAAAAGAGGAGCAAAAAATACCGCAGCAGATCATCTTTCGCGCTTAGAAGACCCAGCTTTGGAGGCAACCAGGGACGAGCAAATCAACGAAAAATTTCCAACTGAATCCCTGGAAATGGTGGAATTTAAGGAAGAACCATGGTACGCCGACTTTGCTAACTACCTAGCTAGCGGAATAGTCGCAAAAGGGTGGCCACATCATCAAAGAAAAAAATTCTTTGCCAATGTGAAACACTATTTTTGGGAAGATCCATATCTTTTCAAAATGTGTGCCGACCAACTCGTCAGACGATGCGTACATGGTAGTGAAGCACGAAGAATTCTCCGCCATTGTCATGAAGGTCCATACGGAGGACATCATGGTGCTGCCAGTACCGCACGAAAGGTATTCGATTCAGGATTTTATTGGCCAACCATTTACAAAGATGCTCAAAATCTTGTAAAGACATGTGATGCTTGCCAAAGAACAGGTAATATTTCTTCCAAAAACGAAATGCCACAAAATGGCATTCTTGTTTGTGAAATTTTTGATGTATGGGGACTCGACTTCATGGGACCTTTCCCACCATCAAAAGGAAACAAATACATACTTGTGGCGGTGGATTACTTGTCTAAATGGGCCGAGGCCGAGGCACTTCCAACAAATGATGGAAGAGTAGTGGTAAGATTTCTGAAAAAATTATTCTCTCGTTTTGGCACACCTAAAGCTTTAATAAGTGATAGAGGTACCCATTTTTGCAACCATCAACTTGAAAATTTTTTAACAAGATATGGGGTCTATCACCGGGTTTCGACAGCATATCACCCTCAAACAAACGGACAAGCCGAAGTGACTAATAGAGGGTTAAAACGAATACTCGAAAAAACCGTAGGATTAAATAGAAAGGAATGGGCTGATAAATTAGATGATGCTTTATGGGCTTTTCGAACTGCTTATAAAACAACGATAGGTACAACCCCATATAAGCTAGTCTATGGAAAAAGTTGTCATTTACCAGTAGAAATTGCACACAAAGCCTACTGGGCAATCAAAAATGTAAACTTAGATCTAGAATTTGCTGGTAAAAATCGATTTTGTCAAATAAATGAATTAGACGAGCTTAGGAATTATGCATACTCAAACTCCGAGATTTATAAGGAAAGAATGAAAAATTTACATGACAAACATATTAAACCTAATGAATTTCGGGTGGGAGACTTAGTTCTTTTGTTTAATTCACGACTTCGATTGTTTCCTGGTAAATTAAAGTCTAGGTGGTCAGGACCTTTTTCCGTCACCCATATTTTTCCACACGGTGTAGTAGAAATTAAACCTCGAAATGGGCCACCATTTAAAGTCAATGGCCAACGGCTGAAACTCTATCAAGGATTCATTGAGGATGAGGAAGAAGAGATCTCGCTTCAAATCGTGGAAGAATAAAAACATCATGCCTGGTAAGTTACGAACGATTGAGACGACAAAATACAGCGGTAAGTTTTCTAAACCATAGCTTATGGGAAAAAAGGGCACTCACACGCGCACACACAAAAAAAAAAAAAAAAAAAAAAAAAAAAAAACTGCTCGGCACGAGGCCGTGTTCGCGCTGCAGACGGGATAAAACCCCTTTTTCAAAACAGTTTCTTCATTCCACACGCCCCGTTTCCCCACAAAAGCTCTGGTTCCAGGAGATTTTTCGCGAAATTCCAACGTCTCTTACCGATCTAACAACGTTAAGGTATGATTCTATCACTCTTAGTAGTTAGATTAGTTACTTGCATGTAGTTAATACACCACAAATTTGGGGAAAAATCTAGGGTTCTTGATGTTCATCCGGATCGAACCTAAAATTTTTGCCTAAATCTGCTTGCATTTAGTTAGATTAGTGTTAGGGGAAGTAAATAAACTTAGATTGTTCATCGATTCACCCGATTTCTTACAAAAACCCCAAAACCCTTGTTCTTGAACCGAAAAAGACAAAATTGATAAGGTAAACGGGATATTTTGGGAAAAACGGTGTTTAGGGTTTCATTTTCGGGGGAAACCGCACCTATTGGACCAAAAATTTTCAAGTTTTCGAAACCGGGTCGAAAATTGAAGTTTTTGAGTAACAGACCTCTGGACACGGGGCCGTGTCCGCTGGACACGGGGTCGTGTCCAGCCCACTGTTTGCAGTTTTGTCCGAAAACATTTCTGTTTCGTGCTAATCTTTGGTATATTCTTTCAGATGGCAAAGTTCACAAGGTTCAATGCAAGTGAGCTTGATGCAAGGGCAAGGTATGAGGTTCTCCAAACAACACCCGAAGAGTACCCGAGGAGAGCTTGCACAGATCTGTTAACCTTGGTAAACCAGCTGAACCGATTCAACAACATCGTTACGGGACCACTAGCTGTTGCATTAAACACTAGGCTTCAATCAGTACATCAATGTACCATGGAGTTCTACAGTACCTTCAACTTCGATTCAAGGTGTGACCCATTTGACAATACTGGGGTTGTATTTCGGTGTGGAGGAACAATGTACTCGATCTCCATGGCACAGTTTGGAGCCATAATAGGTCTATATCAAGAAGAGGAATCGGGAAACGAAGAAAATACCGGGGGATTACGAGACTTGGAGGTGAATGAAAGACAAGCCGCATGGGCTCAAATCGGTGAAGGAATCTACGACCCTCGTAGCACCAAGAGTACAAAGCTGAGGGATCCGCTCTATCGCTACATTCACAGGATCCTCACCTACTCTCTAAACCAACGACACGACAGTAGTGGTGTTGTAGGGTTGAAAGATTTGGTTGTCCTCCACTGTATCCACAACCAAAAGCCTCTTGATGTTCCGTATCTCCTGTTGAAAAACATGCATCTCAACCGCCTTGCTCGAGCTCCAACGCCTATCTTCTACGGAGGATGGGTGTACCGTCTTTTTAAGCATTACACGCGAATTCCAAGAGCCTTTGAAAGAAGCCCATGGTCGGGATGAGTTGACTACCACATTTTCCGAGCCATGAACTTACTCTATGAGGCGGAAGACGGAACAGTGAGTTTCCAAAGAACGCAAGGCTATGCATGGAACCCACAGGAGGCCCTAGTTCTTCACGCACCACCTCCCCACCACCAGTATCCACCCCATGGTGATCCGGGTCAATCCTCCTCACAAGGAGGCGGTTTTCCTAATTTTCAAAGCTTACATGATCTTATGCAGGAAAACCTTATGTGTACCAGGAACGCCTACAACCTCGCCAACAACACATACCACCGGGTCGGAGCTATTGAACGCAACATCAACGATATACAAGACGATATCAGCAGCATCCGGGAGCATATGGCGGGGCATGGGGATGGAGGTGATGATAGCGATGAAGATATGGATTAGAGGGTTTGGAGGAGCAGGAGCGGGTTGATGGCGAGCCCACAGGTTTAAGTCCCTTTATCTATCGAACGATTGGTGGCCTGCGTGCCAGAAGTTGAACAATTTACTTTCCTTAAACACTTTTATTTTCCGTTTTATTTTTCTTTTACTTTATGCTTGGAACAATTAACTGTGGTAATGTAGGATGTTTGTATTGCTTGGTGTGGTATTAAGTGTTGAAACAGGTACAAACCAAGGCTTGGGGTGCTAAGCCTCAGCACTTATAGGGCCAGGATGGAAAAACCGGAGGAAGAAACCTGTTTTTCAGGCTTTCAGACTGTCCCCACGGGGACGTGTCCAGCCAACACGCCCCCGTGCTCACCTCCCAGACCTGCTGTTTGGCTTCTGTTCGGCAGAATTTTGTCAGACACGTGGCCGTGTTCAGTGGACACGGGGCCGTGTCCACCTTCTGTAAGTTCTTGTTACTGGCACCTGAACACGGGGTCGTGCCCACTCAACACGGGGCCGTGTTCAGTGCCCAGTAACACAATTTTTTGCTTTTTAAACACTATTTTACACATCTAATCAACCTAAAAATTTATTTTTGGGACACATTGAGGACAATGTGTAATTTAAGTGTGGGGGGGATGCTAAAACCTTGAATTTTGCAAATCCTAAATACAAGCCTTACACAAAACTCTATTGGAACCGCTAATCACCCCAATTTTTTTCAAAAATTTCATTTTTTTTACTTGTCTAGGTTTAACTCAGGAAATTCAAGTTCTCAAAAAGGTTATATTTTTACAAATTTACAACCGATAGCGTAGTGATAAAAAGAACCAACATAAGAAAATTATGAAAAGGCATAGCAAACTTATTTAAAATTTGATTATATACTTGATCACATAAAAACCCATTCCCACAAAAGTGAGTTTTGAGCCTTTAATTGAGCACACAATTTCATATCATTTGACTAAATGCTCATTTTTCGTTTCTTGTGTGAATAGCCGCTTGGTTCTTACGACTCTAGAACTTGCCATGACAATACATTCCCGGTCCTTATCAACTTAAACCCGAGTAAGTAAATGATGGAGGCATTAGGACTAACCCTTTTCATTTCTACACCATTATTTTTCTTTTTCCTTTACCACCTACCCAAAAATCCCCCTAGTTAGCCCCTTTGAGCCTAAACCTTTTCGTTTCATCACCCAAACAAAAACCCTTTCATCCACCAAAACCTTTTTCATTTTTAACCCTTTATTTTAGTAACAAGTTCGGTTCTTCGTGAAGAAAAAAAAAATTTGTGATAATGATGAAGCAAAAAGAAAATAAACAAACAAGTTAATCAAAAATAACTTAGTTTGAATAAAAGCTTCATCAAAATAAAAAGTTGCAAAAATACGAAAACCGACACTTGTTACGCTTTTAGCCTTTTTTCTACTAACCACTAACCCAACCACCTGCCTTTAACCCTAGCCAACCCTTAACCCACAAAGTCCTCTTGATATCTACAAAGGTATAAAAGTTAAAAAGGAGGAGGATTGATTTCTTGGCAAGCCTATGGTAGGAATAAGTTCTGTGCCGCTCTCGAGTGATTCACTAAAAATACACCTTCGGCCGAGTGTGAGTGATTTCCCCGCGAGGTATGTGAACTTGTATATAAATAGAATTTTAAAAAGGCATGTTATGCCCAAATAAGTAATTTCTTTTATGAACAGTTCTAAATAAATCATTACGAATAGGAGTGTAAATAAATAAAAATAAAACCCAAAAAGATCTTGGAAATCCCGACACTCTACGACAAGCCCAAAACCTTCTCTTCTACCTATTCCATTTGGGAGTGTAAGCCACATATTAAAGAGTTTTGCTTGAGGACAAGCAAAAGTTCAAGTGTGGGGGTATTTGATGTGTGTAAAATGCAACATATAAATTACATCAAATGAGGCATAAAACTAACCCTTTTTTAGTGCTAATATTGGAAAAAGAGTGTTTTTGTCTTCCTTTTGTATTTTCAGGATTAAATGAGCTCAAAAACGCAAAAGAAGCAAAAAGACAGCTAAATCCAACATAAATACAAGAAAAGGAACATTAGTGGACTGCCCGAACCCTCAACGGCACCTTCCAAAGCAAAATAGAGAAAACAGAAGACTGAACACGCCCCGTGCTCAGCCAGCACGGGGACGTGCCCAAGAAGCAGCAGAAAAGACAAACCTATAGAAGCTTCTATTGCCCATCACGGGGCCGTGCTCAGCGGACACGGGGGCGTGTCGAAAGTACAGCAGGCGCATTTATTGTAATTGCGAATTACAATTAATGAGGAGAGAGAGTGTCAGACGGACACGGGGCCGTGTCCAGCTCTCTGTTCAGCCAATAAATAGGAGTGCTTGGATTCATTTCATCTCATCCCTTGGAACACCACCTCTCTCACACTTCATCCACCACCCACCACCATCACAACACCATCATCCACCACCATCATCCATTGTCCATCGTAGAGTGTGTGAGTCGTCTCGGGATCCAAGATTGATCGTAAGAGTTCTTGACAATCAAGGCCATGTTTGCCTAAGTCTCTTACATCACTTGGTGAAGACAAAGTGTCTAGTATAATACTTTTTATTTCTAATCTTTTGCACTTTTTATTTGGTTTTGTATTAATGACTTTAATAACTAGTTGCTTATGTTGAAGGTGATCTTTCCTTATCGTTTGTCCGTGGTGTCTTGGCATTATTTTACTGTCTATATAAAATACAGGATTTTCACCATTCATATCTCCACGGTCTATATGGAGATATGTTGGCTACCTGGTAGGGGGTTAAGGGAACGGTTTGGTAAAGGTCTTGCCATTGTTCAGCGTTTAGAGGTCCTGCAATGGACCTGGGTCAAATTTAGTAGGACCTCCTTCAATACTTCACGGTATTGGATGGCGGGGGTCCAAACTCTTTGATCCCCTCATAAGTTAACTACTATTAATACTATAACCCGGCTATTTAGGACTGTATCCCTGCTGACTCAGACTACTTAGCCGAGGGTAACGTCACCGCCAAAAGCGGGGCCTACCACAATACTGCATTAATAACTTAATTCATTATCTTCCAATAATCCACCCTTTTAGGATTGTATCCCTGCTGACTCAAACTACTGGGGTGAGGGTAACGTCGCCTTCAAAAGAGGGGCCTACTACAATAACTAAGATAATCTCTTAATTATGTGCAAAAGTGCGGAAATAATCAAAGGTTATACTAGATACGAGTCGGAACCAAGTGATTCATCTTGTCTATCTGTTTTCATTTTTATTTTTATTTTCAGCATTTTAGTTAGTTTTATTTTTCTTAGTTTAAAACATTTTTCTAAACTTTTATTTTGGTTAGACGTTGAGGATAAACCGGTACTAAAAGCTCTTGTGTCCTTGGACGACCTCGGTATCTTACCAACGCTATACTACACTCAACGATGGGTGCACTTGCCCATATGTGTGTTTAGTGTTAGTGAAATATCGTGTTTTATAAATTTAAAACTTGGCTAAAATAAGTGTTAAAAAGGGCTTAAAATATACACCTAATATATATAACACTTTAACGCACATCAGCTGTCATGGAAAGTCATCTGAAAATCGACGTTCATGCTGCCTTTAATGATCTTGAAGTCAAAAGAACTGAGGAAAGAAGAATTGAAAGAGAAAGGCGACTGGCTGAAGAAGCTACACAGAGAAGGAAAAGTGTTATTGAAGAAGTTCAAGAAGCTGGTGGTTCCTCAAGCCAAGTCGACGTTGAGATGGTTGATGCTGAAGCAGATCCTCTGGGATTCGTGCTGGTTGGTAACTCTTTAGAATCTCTTGATCTTAATGATATTCTTCATCGAGTGCATATCTTACAAAAGAAAAGGAAAGCAAGAGAAGTGTTGATGTTGAAGTGGAAAGATGATGAAGAAGTAGAGGAAGAGACACCGAACTTTATTCTTATTGGAAAAGCTTCTTCAGTACCTTACAGCATCAAAGAGATTGTTCGCCAAATCAAAGTTGAAGAAAGGCGAAGAAAAGCTAAGATAGCTCGAGGGGAGATTGTTGAGGATGATTCTGATAAAGAACTATTTGGTGATGATGAAGAAGAAGAAGATGATAATAACGATGTTGACAAGTCTGATAAGAAAGATGATAAGGATGATGATGATGACCAGGGTACATCTGGATTATTGATTGTGGATCCAAACGTTCAACAGAGGATTGAAGAGTTTCTAAACGATGAAATCAATGAGCAGGAGGATGATCTACATCATGAAGCCTCTACGTCTGGTAAACAACATGTGGATCAGGTATTCCTCACAAACCCTATTATGATTTATCTGAATGCTCAATATGAGGGAGAGATACAGATACAAAGGTCCAGAGCAGAAATGTTAGAAGAACTGGGTTTGAATGATGGAAAATTTAAGTTCGATATTGAAGATGAGATACCTCAGTCATCTGAATATGTATTTGAGCCTAGGTATGCTCAGGAAGCTGATCACTACAATGATGTTATTGTTGAAGATGCTTCAGATTCATCCGATGAAGAAACTGATTTTCATTATTCTAGAATTGATGAAACATTTCCTTCTTTTGCGGAAATGTTCAAGGATCAAAATGAAGATGAAATAAGAAGAAAGATAGTGGAAAAAGTTTCAAGTGAAGGTGTTCCAAAGACAATCCCAAGAGAAAATCTGGCTGAAGAGAGGAAAAAGTGGTTTAAAGAGATGCCGAAAGAGAGGAAGACTCTTAGGGCACTTAAGTACTTCACTCACAACAAAGACATCTCATGGGGTGATATCTTATCATGGGGTTGTCTGGAAGATCTACAGGTCTACGCCATCAGACGGGAACAGGGGGTACAGTATTTTGAGTTTTTGTCAGATATCAAAACCCTCCCGTGGTGGGATGTAGATGAGTTGGTGAAGACAAAGAACATTAATCAGTTCTATTATGGTCTGGAAGTGAAAGTACATGATCAACATTTGTGGGATTACATAAAGCAGCAGGCCAAGGTTGGATATCCTGACTGGAAGCCTCAACGACCAAAGCAAATTGTCACTATGTTGGAGAACGGAGAGAAAGATATAACGTTAGATATCAAGCCTCCAAGATGTTTGAAGAATATGCCTCTCAGAGATATTGAGCAAGATTTTCATGATTTATTCGAAGGGTGGTTGTACAATGAAACAACAGCTGAGGCAATAATCTCTCTGTACGACAAGTCCACTGGAAAGTCTCGAAGAATCAGTATTCTGGATCCGACGTGGCTTGTTAATTGTTCGAAGAAAGATATCGACTGCTTGTTCTACAACAAGATTGTATATGAGAAGAGAGACAAAGAACAAGCGTTGCAGTATCAAACGATCGTGGATGTGTGTTTTGCCCAAGACATCAACTCAGGAAGATATTGGAAGATGAAATGGAGAGATCTTGAGATTGATGAATTCCTGAAAAGGTATAAGCGCAACCAGAAGTTTAAAGAGATTGCTGAAAGAGCAGCTGAGCTAGGCAAGCGCAAGTTGGGAAAATCAATTCCAACGGATCAAACGCCAATCGAGAAAGAGGAAAACAAGATTCCCAAATGGGATCGGAAGCGTGATGGTGGTCCGGTTTATAGAAAATGGTGGATTGACGAGGGAAGGCATATAAGACAAAGAATGTTAGAAGAAAAGGCTGAAAAGAGAAGACAGAGAGCAAAAGAATGAAGGCGTAACAGGAAGAATTGAAGACTATGCTGGAAGGAACTGTAGCTACATTCGAGGGGGAGTCTGTTAGTACATGCGTCTGTAGCTTCCGTCAGCATTTAGTCATATTTTGTATGTTTATGTCCTTTGAGAACAATTATGTTTATGAATGTATGTACGTAGTATGACAACTCAGGATATGGGATTGGATTGTAAAAGTGTTGACAAAAGTTGACTTGTGTCACCCGATCGGACGGCAGTCCGATCGGACAGCATTGTCAGCCGATCGGACAGCAGCCATGTCATCCGATCAGACAACACTTAGTATCATCCTGAGTTGCCTATAAATACCCCATCCGGGTATGTCATTTAGAACTTTTGACTTTTGCTCAGTGTGTCAGAGAGCTGTGTCAAGTCTGACTTCTACCGGCACTTGTACTTTCATTACATCAGAATAGAAAGACCAGACCGTGTTTAATCGTTGAATATTAGTGTCGTGATTCTGTGACTCGCTTATTGGATTCCGCACTCTAAACGAGGTAAATTCATCCACATTCTTACTGAACAGATTCTGTATGAGGCCCCAACACCACCCCTCGAGTAGGAGTAGGATCACCACCAGTATCATCGTCAATGTCATCCCCATCGTCTTCACCTAAAATAGTGTTGGCATAAGCAGCCATGCTTTCACTGGTAAGGTACAAGAAGTTATTCCTTATTTGATCAAGCCACAAAGGCCTCCCTTCTGGTAATACAGCGACAACCATGGCACCACCGACCTTAGGGTCAAAGAAGTTCATCAAACTGTATCCTGCTACAAAACACGAGAAGGTATGAAGGGACACATAACAAGCATAAAGGACAAATCAAGGAATTAATAACAACGATACCTTTCCCTTGATATCCATAAATCGGGAAACCCCTAGGGTTTGGAGAAGCCCACAACATACACATCCCCGCAACCACCAAAGCTCTCTCATCAAGCTGAATTATAGGGGTAACCTTCCGGGTCAAGACTTTATACCACTCCTGTTCAACAAAATCCACCGAGACGTTTACACATGGAACTCCTTCACTCTCGGACCTATAATGCATATCAATAGGGATTACTCCACGGCGGATGTAGAAAAAACTTCTTTTTCCAGTCATGAAGACTTTTTGGTGGATGACTGCTACAGGGATTAACCCCACTGGTAAGAGAGTTAAAGGAGTAGAACCCACCAGTGTAACTAACGAAATAAAAAACGTTTAACTTTTCAAAGGTAGGTTCAACACGGTTAGCCCTACATATGAACTCGAAGTAGGTAACCCAAGGCAAACCCAAAGCACTTATTTGAGAGAGATGTAAGCCATAACCGGTAAGCACTTCTCCGACAAACTTTGACATTGGAAGACGAAAGTTCCCTTCTAAAAAAGTCAGCATACAACGTCATATACCCCGGAGGAGCATCCAACGCCGTAGATTTAGGGGTTGGAAACTGAACACCCCAGTCAGATTGGAAACCTAGGTCTTGAGTAAGATTCTGGAGTTCTTCTTCTTTCCAGTTTATCTTCACTTAATCCGGACCTGGAGGATTCCTGGGCTTGTACTTCCTCTTTTTGGTAGTAGGTTTCGCACCATTAGACATGATTTCAAGAGAGTGGTGAGAAGAAAAGAAGAAATCGGAGGAAGATGTTGAGAGGAAAAAAGGGGGAGTTTGAATTTTGAAAACAAAGATGAAGTGTTGGAAAAATGTTAACCGCCACCTATTTATACCCATCGCATTTAATCCGATGGGTAGTGGACCGTCAGGAAGGCGGAAAGACGTCCAATAGGGAACTGACACGTCAGGAGAGAGAGTAACCGTCGCCTCGATTTTAGGGCGTGTGGCCGCCACGCTCCTGACAGGCGGCGAAAATGTGCCTGACGGTTCTGAAAAAGCAAATGTTCATTTCCAAAAAGACAGCCACCTCAGACGGAACGTCAGTCATGTCAGTTGTCCTTATCCCAATAAAGAAACTTCCCTTAGAAGAAACCCCCAAAAAGTAAAGGTTTCATCACGGGCCATGCGCCGCTTTAGCTCAACTTTGCAAGGCAGTCATCATGCGCCATGCGCCGTTTTGGCTCAACTTTGCAAGGCAGTCATCATGCGCCATGCGCCGTTTTGGCCCAACGTTGCAAGGCAGTCATCATGCGCCATGCGCCGTTTTGGCTTAACCTTGCAAGGCTGTCATCACGCGCCATGCGCCGTTTTAGCTCAACTTTGCAAGGTAGTTATCATGCGCCATGCGCCGTTTTGGCTCAACTTTGCAAGGCTGTCATCATGCGCCATGTGCCGTTTTGGCTCAACTTCACAAGGCTGCCATCACGGGTAATGCGTTGTTTCATCTCAACGTCGCAAGGTCACTTTCATGCACCTTATAAAGACAAACAACAAAACCACCACCCTCATGAGTCCAGAATCCCTCCTAGATGATAAACTCAACTAGAAGGCACACTGGACTGGGGGGGACTTGAAGAGGTATGGTCCTAATTCCATGCACACATGGCAGGGACCACACCACTTTCCCAATCCTACATGGCACCTACATCAGCAAGCAAATCCAGAAGCTTCTAGAAACTTCTGGAAGACGTCATGGTGGCACCGAAGATGCTCCTCCAGACAAAAAGGACAACACGTGTCACCATTAATCGGACGCCATGTAGACCTGCGACACAACCTGGGGGCAGACCGACAACTGCAGTACTAATTCTCCTGCATGGACAAATGACGGCGCGCCACGTGTACCACTATCCTGACCACAGCAGAGGAGACCAAGAGGATATTCCCCTTGGTCGGACAGCTGGCGCCCGGTAGCAGCTGGCAGGGTCTTTCCTCCCCCTTCACCCTCCAGCTATAAATAGGACCCTTCACCATTCAGGTTAAACATTCTGTTCTCCTCACATTTCACCCACAACACATACTATTTTCTCCTCTGAACAGTACTTATTCTCACGCCGGAGCCCGGTTAAGAGGGAAACCCCCATATTCCCCTCTTAGCGAGCTAACGGTGTTGCTGTTTTGCAGGATCTCAGTCCTTGGAGAGCAGAGAAGGAGATTGAACCCACATAAGAGACAACCCGGCTGGATAACCTTGGTGTTAACCAGTGTTTCATCAGCCCCCAACTACATTAGCTCTTGAACACCTCAAACACCGTCTCGGGGGCTTCAATGGCACCTCTTTGAGTGTAATAACGAGTGCTAATGTTATCTTCTTGTATGTTTGTGAGTTGGACTAATGAGAGTGGCGCAAAGCCACAAAGTGATAGTTTGCGTGTCATTGACTCACTACTCTTTATCATCCCGAGACGTTGACAATGCCCATTATTCAATACAATTTATATGGTCTTTAAACCGGCCTTGTGGGAATGTATCCCTGCTGACTCAGACTAATATGGCTGAGGGTAGCGTTGCCTCCAAAAGAGGGTCGTGCCACTTTTTGCATTAATAACTTACTTAATTATCTCTTAATAATCCGACCTTGTGGAACTGTATCACTGCTGACTCAGACCAATATGGCTGAGGGTAGCGTTGCCTCCAAAAGAGGGGCATGCCACAATAACTAAGATAATCTCTTAAAATGTGACAACTGTCAAAGATCCAGGTATCCGTACATCTAATTAATCATGATTAGTGCTTAATGACTGTGCTAAATTGCAATTAACTGCTTTCTGATTCCTACTTAATACATGTATGTGCACCACATATTGTTTAATGTCATATCATTACTGCATAAAGGATGTATTGCCTTAAATGATAGACAGTGCATTGAGGTACAGAATGAGCCAGAAACTAAGTACTACACTAGGATAGTGTGTAGGAAAGTAAGGATCATAAAACTGCCTTTCTTAGTGATAGCTTAAGTACCGGAAAGTGCCTAAAACTCACTCAAAGTGCTGAATTCAGCAAAAATCAGCATTTTAACATTCTAATTTCATGCAGAAGTATGCTTAAATGATCCTGAACGCTTTCCTAAGTGTCGGGAATTGAAAGTGTCACAAAAGGGTACATAAAGAACACTAAACTGTATAATATAGCACTTTAACGAACCAGTATCTAACCGAACAACCGGACACTACCCGAAACATCAAATTTACACTAGAAGCACTGTTGTAACATTTCCAAGCTAGTTATGGTTCCCAAACACTATAACATCTCCTAAAAATATCTAATAACCAAGACATGTAACTAACACTTGCAAATGAACTAGATTGTAACTAATTTGGTTAACACCTATGCTAGACCCCCCCCCCCACCTATGCTCACGGCCAACATATGGCCCACCTTGTTGATTTGTTTTAATTTTTAATTAGATCATGTTCTTCCATTAAAAACATAGTAACTTTGGGTTAAAGACTTGGAATGGGTTATAAATAAATCACATGAGATCACCTTCATTCATCAAGTCTCATCCAATCCAAGTATATACAAGGGTGCTAGAAGCAAGACAAGGAAGCTTGGCGGCTTTGGAACTTGAAGGACCTCTCTTGTTTTCTTTTATCCACTCATTTTCTTCACTTGAATCATCCCTAGCCTTGAGCTAGTGGTAAGAACCTTGATCTATCTATATTACTTCTATTTTAAGTGGTTAAAGATGAATCATAATTAAAAACATCAAGAACACTAAAGATCATAAGAAGTGAACATGAACATAAGCTTGTGTAATGAAGATATCTTGATGAATATAAGTTGTTATGCTTGTTGATGATTGATTGTTTGTAGAAATAATGTTGATCATCATAAGATCTTGCTAGATCATGATTAAAAACATAATCTAGCAAGATGTAAGAATAGGAATTGTTGTAGGATGATGGATCATCCACACATAAAAGCATGAACTTGAAGGAACATAAGGTTTTCTTGAAAAATAATGATCAAAGTAAGTTAATAAACATATAGATCTAAAGATTTATGAATAATTTTTCAAAGGAACCAAGTCAAAAAATACAAGTTTCATTTAATCTTAGTTCTTACATAAACAAACCTCATTTTTAGTGGTTAAACAAGTGTATAAACACTTGTGTAACAAGAAGAATGAATAAAGAAATATTTTTAGAAAACATGGTTGGAAGTTGTAAACTTCTAACTTTTTCAAAAATGAAGCTTTTAAAGAACTAATTACATTTTAAAGGATAACAAGACTTACTAAGAATGCTAGTAAGTTACTACAAATTTTTACAAATACTCAAGTTCATGAAGTAGTAGAATTTGCATGATTTTGGCAAGATTGGTAAGTAAAGGTTGTTTGTTGATGATTGTAAATTGATTGTGATGATTTTTACAAAAGAAAATGATATGCTTGAAAGCATGGAAACCTCTATTTTTTGGGGAAACTATGGCAAAATTTTCTAAAAATATAAACACTTGGAAAAATATTTTTAAACCAATATTTACAAATACATTGTAAACTATAAATTGTTACATAACTTTGCCATAATTTTTTGTTACAAAAATATAAGTATTGGAGGTTGGTTCTTATAAATAAAAGTGACTAAATATATATTTAGGAAATATATAATTAGAAGACACATATGTGTGATTATTTGTATATTTTGTGTATTAGTCATATTATTTTAGGACTTGAAATAGTATAACACATCGAAATACCAAGAAATTACTATCCAAAATATTACCAAAATTCCAAGGAATAAACATACAAAATTACACAAAAATATTGGAGAACCGAACTATGAAATGTAACTTACAAAATATTCCAGAAAATTTATTCACAAAAGAGTATTTTGGTAAATAATATTTTGGAGATCAAGGAAGTAAAAATATGATTTTTACAATTACTACAAGAATATATCATATTTTGACAAGTATGAAACACATATTTTCTTGAAATTTTGGAAGAGATATTATTTATAAGAAATATATATTTTCTTAAACAAACATGGAAATACAATATTTTTGGGAAAAATATACACTTTCTTGAAAAAATGTGAAATATGTCATTTTTGGGAAAAATGAATTTATATATATATATTTCAAGTTGGACTTGAAAAGATATTATTTTTGAAACTTATAAGAGAATGCAAATATCTTTGCCAAAGAAAAATTATAAATAATTTTTCTAAGTAATATTCCTTAAAATATATTTTGGAAATATACATTGGATCTATATAATGTTCCGGAATAATTAATGTGAAATTTAGTATAAGGATACTTAATGAATACCATAAAAATCCGTATTCTCGTACGTATAAATACACACCGGAATACGACCCCAAAACATGGCAAAAATACACATGTATAAGATACTCCCATCCTTGGGAAGGAAATACAAGTTTAAATACTTGGAAAGTATTATTACAATTATATTGTTTAGCGATTATTCCAAAATTTATAAATATAATTTAAGTAAAAATATGAATTACTTTAACACATAATTATGTAACTTGGAATATGTCACACCCTGACTATTGCGGAAGCGTGATTATGGTGTGACTTTCTTAATATCATTGCATTCAATCATAACATCAACTATATGATAAAACCATAGGTTTGTCACCCATTAAATAAGTTCGAAATATAACAACATCGTTTTAAAACGTAGACTTCAAATTCTAGTTTTACAAATCGTTCAAATTGTTTTTGAGTTCATTAAGGACTCGTCAAAAGATATTAAATAATAGCAAGGTTTGGAAGACATGTCTCGTCCAGGAATAAGACACACCGTCCAAACTCAAAGACCATGGATGACATCTTTATTCTTAACGCAGCATAAAAACTTCCAACGCCCGCCAGATCCATTAAAATTTCCCTGAAATACATGTAGTTTGAAAAAAAAAAACATCAACAAAAGTTGAGCGAGTTCATGTGTGCGTTGGTGTGTATGTATAAACCTTTGAAACGTTGTAAGTATGTATGTAAGTCCCTGGTATGTAGCAATAAGGAAAAAGAGATCACCACTGGGTTGCAAAGCCAATGTTATGTGTGAAGTGATGCAGGAAGACTCAAACCTAGCAAAGTTTCACCGGGCTCCCGGCTGTAAGACATAGTCACCACATGGTCCACTCAGCGGACGCAGGGGTGGGGCTCGCTACACCCAAATAGATCTATCACTCATGCCCCTCGGTCCTACATCGAGGAATGATGGCCTTAATCGCCCTACTCATTCACATGATCTAGTAGTAACCCTCCTTAGCTAACCATACCACGTATAATAAGTTTGTAATAATCGTAACATGTATTTCACCCCCGAAGTATAAAACTGAAAACAGTTAAAAGAAAAGGGGGAGCATGAACTCACTGTATTGCGTCATCTGTGCTCGTAACAAAAGTCTCCTCAGCAAACACGACTCCCTACAATGTACTAGGGTCTATTAGACGAACGGGCCGTGCCTTGCCTTGCCTTTGTAGTTACGTTTTTGAGTTACGTTTCATGTGTTTCCAATATTATTCCAAGTTATAATTTCGTGTTAAAATAAATTATTTTAACTTTAAATTTTATTTCATTTTGGAATAATTGTTTAAACAATATTTTCTGATAATGCTTCTCAAGTATGTATTTCCTTCCCAAGGAAGGGGGTATCTCATACATATATTTTCGTATTGTATTTGCATATCTTGCCAAATAGTGGCGTCGTATTACGGTGTATTGTTCCAAATAAAAATATGTTAATATATACCCAATATATATTTCCAAAACCATATGTTTCAAGTCTCACTTAAATATATATAAACTTATTTTGTTCAATCATGTATTGTCCCAGAAAATATATATTTTTCTCAAAAACTATATATCTTCTAAATATACTAGGAAAATATATTTTTATTTCCCAAAAATAATATATTTTCTCGTGGTCAAAAATATGATATACTTGGTAATATTTACAAAATCATATTTTCACTCCTTTCATTTCCAAAATAATATTTACCAAAAATATAGTGTAATGGTATTTTCTGGAATATTTTATAAGTTACGTTTTCCGCGTTCGGTTTCACAATACCAAGTGTGTAACTTAAATATTTTATTCCTTGATGTTTTTTGTACTATTTTGGAGTTGTAAATGTCAAGGGATTTTGTTAAGTTATATTATTTTACCCTAAAATAATATAACTAGTTCACAAAATATACAAATATTCACACAAGTGTCTTAGTATAAAATATATATTCTAAATATATATTTACCCATTTTTATTTACAAAAGCCAACCTCCGATACTTTGTATTTTTGTAACAAAACCTATGGCGAAGTTTATTTTAAAAAACAAAGTTAAAAGTATGCTTGTAACACTTGTTTGGAAAATATTTTCTAAGTGTTGGAATTTTAGAAAATTTCGCCAGAGTTTCCTTTGTAAACGGGGGTGTCCATGCTATTTAGCATATCATTTTCTTTTCAAAAATTCATCCAAACAATCATCAATAAGTCACTAAATAATATTACACTTACCAAGTGCAAAACTATTCCTATTTAATATACAACATGAACATGATGTTTCATAAAAACGCGTAGTAACTTGGTAATATATTTAGTAGCCTTTGTTATCCTCCAAAGTGTGTTTACTTTTGTTAAAATCTCATTTTTGGGATTTTTAGATGTTCACAACTTGTGAATATATTTTACAAAAATATTTGTCTACAATATTTTCTTGTTTTACTAGTATCCATATACTTATTTCTTTCCAAAAATAGTGTAAGAACCATGATCTTTCAAAAGTCGTCTTTTAACTTTGGTTTGTTTAGAAAAACCATTCTCAAGACTTGGATTTACAAGATTACTAGTTCACTTGGTTTATTATTTTTCAAGAAAAATCATTCTACTTTCAAGTTCATGTCTTCACTAGTGGATGATTATTTCATAAAAGCACATAATCATCCTTAACTTGTTAAACCATGTTTTTAATCATACTTTAACAAGTTCCATATGATGATTAATCATCATATTACTAGTAATCACCATGTAACATCATACATATTCAAAACAACATCATTCTAGCATTATTTCATCTTATGTAAAGCTTATGTTCAAGTTTTATGTTTATGATCTTTAGTGTTCTTGCAAATTTCAACATACTTTATCTATTAACCACCAAAAATATGAAGTAATAAGGGTTAACAAGAAGCTTACAACTAGCTTAAAGCTAGGGAAGATCACAAGTGAAAATGTAGAGGATAAAAGCAAACGAAGGTGGTCCTTCAAGTTCCGAGAACACAATACTAGCATATTAAAATGCTGAATTTTGTTGGTTAATGCAGAATTCTGCATTTTGAATGGGTTTTAGGCACTTTCCGGCACCTAAACTATCACCTAGTGACGCAGTTTTAGGGTCCTTACTTCCCTACACTCCATACTGGTGTAGTACCCTGTCTCTGGCTCATACTGGGCCTCAATATATTGTCTGTCTACGTGCTGGTATTGTCAGCATGTTTCTGAGTTATCCGCTCACTGTGCTAACTGTGCTTTGTGCATCAAGTATGTCACTAAGGTTTGTATGTAATGAATGTAGTGACAGTATGAAATGTGATGCATATGTATGTGTGTAACAAAAATCAGAAAGCAGTTTAAGTCATCAGTTGTAATTAAGCACAGTCATTAAGCATAAATCAATATTAATTAAACGTACGGATGCATGCAAATTTGACAGTTGTCACATTCTCCCCCCGTTAAGAAAATTTCGTCCTCGAAATTTGTACTACCTTATCTCCTTATGGTTACTGTTATGGGTCATTATCTGAACATATATCCTGACTAATATTCTGCTTTTGATTGTTTACTTGTAATCAGGATACCGGATCAGGATATTGGTAACATCCTGGTACGATATCATGGTATTGGCCGAATTAATCACGTGCAGATTAGGAGGTGCAAGTCTCCAACGTTCAAGAAGACTTCTTCCCCCCAAGACTCAGGCTAATCGGTTAGATTAAAGACGTTAAACCCAAAAGACCAGGACTGCAACGTTAACTAGAGGAATATTCGAAGCATCCCGATTTAATAGGATAGTTAGTTGATTTCGTTTAACTATAAATAGTATGATCGGATCAAGTTAAGACACTCACTCTCTTTCGCACACTTTACTCTCTAGCTACTAGCAACCACTACACACAAACACTTGTACTCAAATTACTTTGTAACACCTAGTTGATCCGTATCATATCCTGCACTGTATCCTGATATTTGAAGCAATAGAAGAACAAGGCAGCTGCGATTGTCAGCTCCCGAGGTTTTATGCCGGCGATCAAGATTGATCAAGGGCTTTCCTCGTACATCCTGTGTCACCCTTTACATTTTCGCTCATTGTTTGATCATAGATACAGCTCTATATCCTGAGCCGTATCCTGAAACTGTTTTTGCAAACAACCTAACTAGCATATTTTTAATACACATTTCTAGCACACTGCCTCACTTAACTAATTTGATCACTTAATTGCTTCGGTAATTTTTTACCAAAACAATTTGGCGCCCACCGTGGGGCAAGTGGTGCTATTTCTACTAAAAGCTTTTGCAAAATCGTTACTTGGTTTTCTATTTTCGAAACTTTTTGCCACACTATTTTCAATGGCCTCAAGATCAAACATGAGCTCTTCCACCGTGTCTGCCACAACCTCCGCAACAATTGGTTCGGTGCTCCCACCACCTCCTCCGAGAATGCAAGCCTCTTCGCAAGGAACTGAAAGTCATGTGGCTCGGGATGTTATCCCTGCTCGCAATTTCCAGGGATCCAGTCCTCTTTTAGCTTCTAATGAATATATTTAAAATTTATTTGGTAGTGTACAGGAACAGATGAGGCAGCAACAGGAGACCAACCAGATGCTGATGAGAGAGATACAACTCTTGAAGTCTGGCCTGAGTCGGCCTGCCGAAGATACTGTCACTCCCTTACAACCCAGGGCTTTGAACTTCAGTTCTACAGTCTATACGGAGGATAACCGGGGGAATATTGTGCCTAGCCATTCCCAGAATCATACTCCTAAGATACCTTCTTCAGTAAGAGTATCAACTGTGAGGAGCTCAGGATATGCTTCAGGATATGGCCAGAACCCCCAAGCTGGTAATGTATCTAATAATAATAATACTCTTGCTACTAATGGTGTTGGATCTTCGCAGGATGCAGGTATGACATCAGCATTTTCTAGGGAGCTTCAAAAACTGAAGGACATGATATCCAGTGTACCTGGAGTGGTTCAGCCAATTCCTGAAATATCCCAGGACAGCCACAGGATATCCCGGTTTGCATATCCTATTTGTGATGCTGAAATCCCAAAAAGATTTCAAACCCCCAACATGAAGCTCTATGACGGAACTACGGATCCTGAGGAGCATATTGCCCAGTAGAGGGAAAGGATAGAAATCAACCCTATCCCTCCAGACCTCAAAGAAGCATGCTTGTGCAAGGGTTTCGGTTCCACCTTAACAGGATCAGCCTTAAAATGGCTGTTAAACGTTCCTCCTCACTCAATTACTTCTTTTGCTCATTTAGTTAATTTATTTAATAGTCAATTTTCTTGCAGCCGGAGTTTTGAGAAATTAACCAGTGACCTTTACAGGATAACTCAAGGACCTCAGGAATCCTTGAGGGATTATGTGAACAAGTTTAGTCGAGAATCCTTGGATATCCCACATCTCGATGTTGCGACGACCGTGCAAGCGTTCAAGATGGGGTTGCAAAAAGATTCTCAATTCTACCAGGATCTTGTAATGAATCCCTGCAGGAATCTGGACGAGGCTCGTAACAGGGATTTGAGATACATTCACCTGGAGGATGATAAAAAGATGCAAGAGAGGATGAACTCGTCCACAACCTATGAGTCAACCAACAGGAAATCAAAATCCTCATATAAACCATACCGTTCTAAACCGTATGGCAGAAATGATGGCAAAAAAAGTGAATGTTGTTGAAGACGAGGATCCTGAGGAGTATCCTGAGTTATCTGAATATTGTTTTTCTGTTAACATACCCGAACTGATGTATGCTATGCAGGGTTTAGGAGACAAAGCAAGGTGGCCCTGAAAGAATCAACAAAAGGCTGATTGGAAGGACAAGTCCAAGTGGTGTGCCTTCCATGAGGATTTCGGGCATGTTACTGAAGATTGTATCGCTTTGAGAAAGGAAATAAGCTATCTCTTGAGTAAGGGATATCTGAAGAACCTCTTGGGAAGAAAGAAGAATAAAGGTTAGGATCCTGAGAAGGATCCTGAACGGGCAGCATCGCCTCCTGCAGATGCAAAAATAATTAACTTTATTTCAGGAGGATCCGATATATGCAGCACATCATATTCTGCGGCAAAAAGACACGCGAAGGAAGCTAAAGCTGAAAGGGGAGATAAGCCGATAAGGATGTCAACCCTCACAACTGACAAAGTCATCACGTTCGATAATGATGACATGGATACTGTCCAGGATCCCCATCATGATGCCTTAGTGATAACGTTATATGTTGCTAACCATTTTGTACGCAGGATATTAGTGGATAATGGCAGCTCAGTCAACATAATTCAGCTAGAAACATTGAAAAGGATGAATGTATCTCCGATAGACATTACTTCGAAGTCCACTGTGCTCGTTGGTTTCAGTGGAGAAGCTAGGAATACCGTGGGAGAAATAAAGTTGCCCGTGTATGTTCAAGGGGTCAACTCAATGCAGCGCTTTTGTGTCATGGACTCTCTATCCTGCTATAATATTATACTGGGTAGGCCTTGGATCCATGATATGAAGGCTGTTTCATTAACCTACCATCAATGCATCAAGATCCCTACTCCTTGGGGAGTTGTCAAGGTGGAAAGTGGTCAACAGGAAGCAAAGGAGTGTTATTCTTCTTCGATGAAATCCTCAACAAAGCCTAGTGCAGCATAGCAATTAAAGATGCGAGGCCAGGATATCATGGAGGCTTTGGAGCAGGATGTAAAGAAAGTGGTCCTGGATCAGAATAATCCGGATATCTCGGTGCTCGTGGGAACCAATATCCCTCAGGATATTGAAGATCAATTAACTAATTTTTTGAAATGCAGGATGTCAACGTTCGCGTGGAAGCACGAGGATATGACAGGTATTTCCAAGGATATTATAACACATAAGCTTGGTATTGACAGGTCATTCAAGCCTGTCCAACAAAAGAGAAGGAAATTTGCTCCGGAGCGAAATGTGATCATCCAAGAGGAAGTTGAAAGACTACTAAGGAGCAAGATGATTAGGGAAGTGAAGTTTCCTAAATGGCTAGCGAATGTAGTTGTGGTGCAAAAGAAAAATGGGAAATGGGGAGTTTGTGTAGATTACACGGACTTAAACAAAGCTTGTCCCAAAGACCCATTTCCTCTTTCTCATATTGACTCAATGGTGGATGCTACTGCCGGCCATGAGATGTTAACCTTCATGGATGCATCTTCAGGATTTCAGCAGATCCAAATGGAACCTTCAGACGAGGAGGATATTGCCTTCATGACACCAACAGGTATTTATTGCTACACTACTATGCCCTTTGGTTTGAAAAATGCAGGTGCAACATATCAGAGATTGGTGAACATGATGTTTAAAGACAAGCTGGGGGACACTATGGAGGTATACATCGACGACATGGTAGTAAAGTCTAAAAAGGCTGAGGATCACCTCCAGGATATCAAGGGAGCATTTGATACCCTGGATCAGTATAACATGAAGCTAAATCCTGCTAAGTGCCATTTCGGAGTGGGGGCAGGAAAGTTTCTAGGATATATGGTGACTAAAAGAGGGATAGAGGCAAGCCCAGAGCAGATTAAAGCTATCTTGGATATTAAGTCACCTTCAAATATGAAGGATGTTCAACGGTTAACAGGCCGAGTAGCAGCATTGAACAGATTTATTTCAAGATCCTCGGAAAAGTGCAAGGAATTTTATGATATCCTCAAGAAGAATAAGAAGTTCGAATGGGGAGCAAAGCATGAAGCAGCCTTGCAGGATTTGAAGCAGTATCTTTCAACCGCACCCTTATTGATGAAGCCTGAGGATGGCGAACCATTATCCCTGTATCTTGCAGTATCAAGGAATGCAGTAAGTGCTGTCCTTGTAAAGAATCATGAAGGTCAGCAGTATCCTGTTTATTATGTTAGTAAAAGTTTATTAGATGCTGAAACTAGATATTCCCACTTAGAGAAACTGATTTTAGCCCTAGTTATGGCATCAACAAAACTTAGACATTATTTTGAAACACATAGAATCCATGTTAAAACCAACTATCCTGTTAAAAACGTGCTTAGGAAACCCGAGATGTCAGGTAGGATGGCTAAATGGTCAGTGAAATTAAGTGCCTTTGATCTAGTATATGAACCTACAAATGCCATAAAGTCTCAGGCTTTAGCTGACTTTGTGGCTGATTTCAGTAGTGATATTCAAAGTGAAGTAGACCTGGATATACAGCAGCTAGGAGAAAACTTAAAATCCTGGACGTTGTATACTGATGGTGCATCTAATGTAAGAGGTGTAGGCTTGGGTATACTACTAAAATCGCCACAGGGGGACATATTACCCCAGGCTATTAGATGTGAGTTTCCTGCCACTAATAATGAGGCAGAATATGAAGCTTTAATTGCAGGATTAGAATTGGCTAAAAGTATGAATATCAGGAATTTGCAAGTATATGTTGATTCTTTGTTAATTACTAATCATTTTAATGGAACCTATGCAGTTAAAGGTGAGAAGTTAATCGAGTATCTCGAAATTCTCAAAAAATTAGCAGGATATTTCGGTATTTTTACACTTGAACAGGTACCAAGAGAGGATAATGCTGAAGTTGATGCCCTGGCAAATCTGGGATCATCAGTCAGGATACCGGAAGGAACCCGAATACCAATATTACATATCCTATATCCTGCGACAGATCCTCATGATAAGGAAGTACTAAGTGTCCAGGATCCTGATGAGTATCCTGAGAAGGATCCTAAGTCTTGGATGGCTCCAATCATAAGATATCTCAAGGAAGGACACGTCCCAAATGATGAAAATCCTAAGGCCTTTAGAATGAAGGTATCACGATTCACTATTATAAATAATGTCTTGTATAAGAAATCCCTTGCAGGACCGTATCTGAGGTGCTTAGAAGATCCCGAAACCAAAGAAGTGCTTCAGGATATACACGAAGGGGATTGTGGTAACCATTCTGGGGGCAGGTCGTTGTTTTCAAAGGCATTAAGAACATGATATTATTGGCCGACGATGAGAAAAGATGTTGCGGAATATGCTCGAAGATGTGATGCATGTCAAAGACACAGTAATATATTACATCAGCCGGCCGAGCCACTTTATCCTATAGCTTCCCCTTGGCCGTTCATGAAGTGGGGAATGGATATAGTAGGAAAACTGCCAAAAGCTCCAGGAGGAAAAGTCTTCATGTTAGCAATGACTGTTTATTTCTCTAAGTGGGTTGAAGCTGAAGCATTTGTTCAAGTCAGAGATCAGGAAGTGGTATCCTTCATAAAAAGGAATATCCTGACTAGGTTTGGAGTACCAGCTGAGATAATTTGTGACAATGGATCTCAGTTTATAAGTAAGAGGATTACTGACTTTCGCAAGAGTTGGGGAATCAAAATGATCACTTCCACCCCAGTACATCCTCAAGCAAATGGACAAGCAGAATCCTCAAACAAGATAATTGTCAACAACGTGAAAAAGAGACTAGGGGCTAAAAAAGGAAGATGGGCAGAAGAGCTACCCTTTGTTTTGTAGGCTAATAGGACGACGGTGAAAAATGCAACTGGCCAAACCCCGTTTTCTTTGGTATTTGGAGCAGAAGCGGTGATCCCGACAGAAATGGTAATACCTACAGCAAGATCCAACCTCCGGGATCCTGAGCAGAATCTTGAAGTCCTATGTGAGGAATTGGATACTGTTGATGAGATAAGAGACGCGGCAAGGCTAAGGATGGCGGCATATCAACAGAGGATATCTAAAGCTTATAACAAGAATATAAGGACTAGAAGGTTCTAGGTCGGAGATTGGGTATTGGGAAAGGCTTTCAAGAATACTACTAACCCTGCTGATGGAAAGTTGGCTCCAAAATGGGAAGGACCCTATAAGATTGAATCAGAATCAGGAAAAGGAGCATACCGACTCAAGGATATGGAGGGGGATATGCTACCAAGATCCTGGAATGCTATACATCTAAAGCTCTATTTCAAGTGAGTTTGAAATTTAAATTCTAACTCAGAATGGTATGGATTCTATCTCTTTTCTTAAATTTTAATATTATTTATTGTTTTGAACCCATTACTGACTTAAGCATCGGAGTGGTGTTATCCAGGCTAACACCCACCTTAGCTTACAGTTGTTTTGCAGTATATGCTTCAGGATATAGCTCCAGGATATACATTCAGGATACTTCGAAAGATTAGAGGATTGGCCCCCTCTCTCACGTTTAAGGGATCCTGATCCCTTCAAAGGTTTAAAGGTATTCACCTTTCTCACGAATTGGGTTTGAACACCCCGCCTGGAGCGTAAGTAGTCCAGGGATAGTTCAAGGTGGCGGGACCAGTTCATGTAAAAGTGGCTGACAATTTCATCACTGTTGGCTATATCCTGGACCCTTAAGGTATATGAGGATTGATCACCCTCTCTCGCGAAAGGGTATTTTCATACTCTCTAAGATTTAAAGGTTTTCACCTTTCTAAGTCTTGGAGTTTATACACTCCCGCCTGTACCGCATGAAAATTTGGGATTTTCCCCAGGATACCTATGGGATTTTCCCCAAGATACTAAGGATTTATCTCCAGAATGCTTTCGGGTTTTACCCCGGAAACACAAGAATTGTCCATACGGTCAAAACTTGAATTCAAAAATGTTCTAAGTGTTCGAAGATTTCGTGCACAGGGGACTGTTATGGGTGAAATTCTGAACCCCTATATCCTGGAAAATATCTTGGTTTATATCTTGGTTATGTAGTATCTGTTTACATCCGGGATGCTGGTTCAGGATATTGGTAATATCCTGAATGGTATCCTCAGGATTACTAACGGATTATGTGCAGGTACGTGGGTTGGAAGCTGGCAACGTTCATAAGACTCATTCCGTGGAAGACTCGGTCCAAGTCGTTCAAATGAAGACGTTGAAGCCGTATTACTCGGTCAATAACGTTCATAATGGAATATTCGGAGTACCCCATATTTGTAGGGATTGTTGTTTGTAATTCATTACTATAAATAGATGGGTATACCAGATCAAATAGGACATCACAATCACACTCGCTACACTCGAACACTTGCTCTCGAGCAATTCTTACTTTCATACAAAAGCATTGTAACACTTAGCGATCTGGTCCATATCCTGCACTGTATCCTGAAGTTTAAAGCAATAAGAAGAACAAGGCAGCTGCGATTGTCAGCTCCCGAGGTTTTATGCCGGCGATCTAGATTGATCAAGGGCTTTCCTCGTACATCTCGTGTCATTTCCTTTACTTTTTGCTCATTGTTTGCTCACTGTTTGATCGCAGATACAGCTCAATATCATGAGCCGTATCCTGAATACTGATTTTCTAAATAACTCAACAAGCATATTTTCTATACACTTTCTAGCACACTACCTCACATTACTAATTTGATCACTAAATTGCTTCGGTAATTTTTGACCAAAACAGGGACATTCCTCATAAGGCGATTGTGTGGAGCTCATAAAATCAAATTAGGACCTAAGATACTAAGTATCTCGAACTGGGGGCATCTTTGTGGCAAAAGTTGCAAAAGGAGTAAAGTCCAATATCAGGGTTGTACTCTGTTCCTGGTATGATCTTTCCTTTGTGAATCTTACACAACTTGTTTGAACTTTTGAAACTACGTTTAAAGTTTAAGTATCCTGATTAGGATATATCTTTAGGATATATTCTCGAAATATGATTCAGGATGTTTGGTTGGAATATTTGGATACAATACTTGGGTTTAAAAATCAGAGTTGAATTTGTTTATAAATGCTGAGTAAACCGTCTTTTTCCTTTGAAAACTATATTTAAATTATTTGAGATTTTGAAAAATAAACTATCTCTTGTCCTTCAGAGACTTTGTCTAAATTGTTTGGATTTTGAGAAGTCCTATTCGACAAAAGTCTTCGTAGGATACCACTAAGTATATTGATCAGGATATTTTCAAAAAATAATTGTACAAATTTTGCAAAGCTAAAATCTAAACTAAGTGATGCATGACAAAAATTAAAAGGCAACAACAAATAAGTCAAACGGTGCTTATATTATTAACAAGACAAAAGTTGTGCTTTTGGTTTCACCTCAAACCGAGGCCCATCCACCAAAAGAACTATTAGTTTTTACCATATTTATGCGATGGTTGAAGGTTTCATCTCAAAACGAGACCCATCCGCCTCTAACCGTTGCATCATCCAAAACAAATTATACTAACTGATGACCAAGGGCTTCATCCTGAAACACAGGACCCATCCACCTTTGGTCATCGTTTTGTTCTAGTGCAGGAAATGTAAATTGTTCAGCAGCAGAAAAAAGTAAATTGTTTGTACAAACCACAACCATGAAATTTAAAAAAGTGGGCTCCGGCCTTGGCACGTATATCCATCATCGCCCACATCACTGCACTTAAGGGGCAGCTCCTTCCTTCATCGTGACGTCTCCACCAGCATCCTCTCCAACATTTGTCCCAGCATCCTTTCCACCAGCATTTTCTCCAACATTTGCCTCAGCGTCATCAGCAGCATCCTTTGAAGCACTAGCATCCACTATCTTAGCAAGTTCTTCCGTAGCAGATTTGGCAGGAGGCTCCACAGGATTCCCCCCAAGATCTCTCAGTTTCGCCTCCCAGGCCTTGGTGTTCCAAGAAGGGCATTGCAAACCAAAGCCATTGCCTCGTAAGCCATTTTCAGTCTGGCCTGGAGAAAGGAGATGACGATAGAATTCTTGAGGCTCTCCCGGTATAAAGCCATGGCCTGCTCGTGTTGCACATTGTTATTTCAAGAGTCTCGTCATATTGATTACCTCGGTTTACGAGATAAAGTTTTAAAATATATCTGTTGGACTGGTATACCAACAGATATTTTTTTAGGGACAATTGTTATGGGTCATTATCTGAACATATATCCTGACTAATATTATGCTTTTGATTGTTTACTTGTAATCAGGATACCGGATCAGGATATTGGTAACATTCTGGTACGATATCCTGGTATTGACCGAATTAATCACGTGCAGATTAGGAGGTGCAAGTCTCCAACATTCAAAAAGACTTCTTCCCCCCAAGACTCGGGCTAATCGGTTAGATTAAAGACGTTGAACCCAAAAGACCAGGACTGCAATGTTAACTAGAGGAATATTCGAAGCATCCCGGTTTAATAGGATAGTTAGTTGATTTCGTTTAACTATAAATAGTATGATCGGATCAAGTTAAGGCACTCACTCTCTTTCGCACACTTTACTCTCTAGCTACTAGCAACCACTACACACAAACACTTGTACTCAAATTACTTTGTAACACCTAGTTGATCCGTATCATATCCTGCACTGTATCCTGATATTTGAGGCAATAGAAGAACAAGGCAGCTGCGATTGTCAGCTCCCGAGGTTTTATGCCGGCGATCAAGATTGATCAAGGGCTTTCCTCGTACATCCTGTGTCACCCTTTACATTTTCGCTCATTGTTTGATCATAGATACAGCTCTATATCCTGAGCCGTATCCTGAAACTGTTTTTGCAAACAACCTAACTAGCATATTTTTAATACACATTTCTAGCACACTACCTCACTTAACTAATTTGATCACTTAATTGCTTCGGTAATTTTTTACCAAAACAGTTACGTCACACGTGTATGTATATGAATAATACCGAGGTAGATAATCACCAAACCGAATCAACCCTTACTCACATCAGGTGAGTCCAAGAATATATAACAACCCGAACCCTATGGTTAAAAGGTATGTGCTTTTAGCATTTGATGTCAAAGGTGCAAGACGTATTTGACGTATAGTCTAGTGTAATCCAGCTAACAGGGGTTCCACAAAAGAGGAGTTTTGACTAATAAGATCCTCAAACGATCGATCGGAATATGCAAACGAGTTTTCACAAACCATAGCATCCGCTATATGAATTCAAAATCAACAACTCAAATGTAATAGTAAAATGATCTGTCAACTCCTGAGTAAATGGATGGTAAGGTTTAGTGTGTTGACATTCTTAAATTTTGAAAGTACATCGAATGAAATACAAGTGAATCTGATGTATAATTGCCGTGATTCGTAGTTGCATCAGAAATGTTTAAATGACAAGTCAAACAAAAGTATATGCAGTTTTGTGTGAAACGGTTGACCCTGATTAGCACAAGTTACCCGTTTGAAATGACATAATTCAAGTATAGTGGTGACTGAACAAGTTCACCGCGTTGGAAATCAAATGAACATGTACCGAAACAAGCCTGGAGATTTGATTTACACAGTGTTATAGAGTTCTTAGTTGAGTATGGAACATCAAAAAGCCACTGTTTTTGATAGCAGGTGAGAAAGCAATAAATACCGCAGGGTATTCAATTTATAATGAAAGTGTAACAACCCTCATTAAAAGTCCTATTTATTTTATTATTTTATCCAAGAGGAAACCCTAATTGAGACACCCAAGTGATTCTGCACAAACCCTACAAATTTCAGAATAATCAGAATCAGGATCAGGGCCCCTAAAACTCAGGGGGGGTATTTTCTATTCAATGATTATCCAAATAAAACGCTGTCTAAATATAATTTCGAGAATCTGTCAACTCAGCAGGCCTAGTCCCACACGTGGCAACAATATAGTAAAAATGTGACCCTTACGGACCGTAAGGGTTTATGCTTACGGTCCGTAAGCCAAGTCAAAATCGTGTATAAATAGAGGGCATTGGCACTTGATTTCTGGTTTCATTACGACGTTCAAATTCGATCTGTACGTCGAGTTATAGTCAAAACAGTCACAAAATCACTAATTAGTAGGGGGTGCTGCTACGATACAGGGTAATAACTCGATCGCTATTACGATTCATTGTCCGATCGATCAATGTACTCAATGGATGTTTAAGTGCTGCCCACATTAGGGTGATGCTTTGTCATTAATCGTTAATTCGATGGATGTTTAAGCATAGCACTTTGTCATTCGTTGTGAGGGTTGATCTCGCGAGTTATCGTAATTGTTGTATTAAGTTACCTACCTAGTTCGTGTGCACTAGGTTACAAGGCTAAATCATTAGGCTAAGCTCTGCCTGTATAAATATGCAATATATCAAGGATTATCTGTAGACTAAACTTTGGCCGTATGAATCTGCATGATTATAAGTGAGTAATTCTCTTTTTATCAACTATTTTACAATACCTCAAATTATTTTCAAAGGTTATAATTACAGGGACTAAGTCATGGATATCTTGAATAACTGGCTAGTGGGGTATTGTGCACATTACTAATTTTCTCCCAGTTAGGTTCATTGACCTACTAGGGATAATCATCACTATTTAGGTTCATTGACCTAATAGTGGTATGACCATCGTCACCATTGTGACAGAGCGCCAGATAAAAATAAGATAGAAGCCATTGTAATCGCTCTTATGCTGTAATTAATAACTATGCATCATTTTATGTAAATAGAATGATTCACTCAGTATTTCCTGCTGACAAAATCTTTTTAAAACGCGTTTCAGGTTATTACAGTAGATTGGAGTAAGAGATGGATACGGCACTGAAAGGCATCAAGAAGTGGCTTATTTATTAATTAAATCAAATTAAAAATATTGTTTTATGTAATTAAATTTATCTTTATTAAAGCTACCATTGTAAAACATGGGTTTATCCCATCTATTTAATAAATTAAATCCGGTGTTTTCTAAACTCTGATATTTTTCCTAACTCACGGTTCTGATGAAATTTCCGCTGCAATGTTTTTAAAAATAATCACCGGTACCACTGGGCTGTTCGCGACTCCCGATTCCGTCCAGGGTGGGTCGGGGGCCGTGACAGAAGGTGGTATCAGAGCCACTGCTTTAAGTCTTTAGGTGTTGTAACAATAATACCTAAGTTTGTATAAAAGAGTTAGGAGATTGCTGTTAACTGGTAACACACATGATAGCATTTAGACTTGAACTTAAGAAAAGATGCCTTAGTATCAGCTTCAAGATAAGTTAAGTACTTATGTGAATAAATGATGATGTGTTTTGGTAATTAGAATATTGCAAGATATGATAAATAAGCAAGAATTAATAGTAATTATTGCTTATTGATATTAATTGGTCTAGAATAAGACATGTTACGGGAAATACAAGTTTCCTTGATTCTGGATAAAAACCCTAATAAAAGAGGCACTTTTGAAAAGATACTATTTATGGGAAATAGAAAATTTTCTCCGGCAAGAATGGGTATGGTGTAGCAGACTCTCCAGTTTGTCCGGATATACTGAGGTTACCGCTCCGGCGCGAACCGGATAAGACGGGGTATATAATATGTCAAACAAGTGACAAAATTTCCCTAAATAGTATCATGATCTGATATCTGAATTACTTTGGAAATATGAATCTGTTAAATACATTGATCTGATAGATGGTATGTTTATTTCAGCATGTGAAATATGTGATTATATAGATATATATATATATCTATAAGGAATTCCAAAAGTCAATTAAGAATAAAGCAAAAGCATATGTGTTTAGATTTCTTTATTAGGAATCTCTTTTCCGATAGTAAACATTATTTCGTTTAATTATCTGCCTAGTAACTCGAGCGACAATAATAATAATGGAAACCCTTTAAGTTGGGACATCATCAAAAGTATAAAGAATTTCCAATGCGTTACCATAACCTATTAACACAATTAAGAAGCATGTAAAGTTGTGCTAGTGTACAAGAAAACACATGAAAATTTAATTATAAATCCACAGAGGTTAAAGTATATCATACACAACTTTCGAGGCAAGATCTTTGGAAAATATAAATTAGGCACGATGACACCAATGCTAATTCCGTCAAATATAAGAACTACTAATTAAAAGGAAGCACTCTATCACGCGATCCTACAAACAACCTGAATCTCGCTGAGGTACATTGTAACAAGATTTCACAACCATCGGTGCACAATCTAATCAGAGTCATAATTATTATTACTGCAAAAGGATTCACATACCTTTGCAAATTCCGTATTTCATTTTATTCAACATTTCCTGGTAATTTACTTAACAACGGTTATCACACGAAATTCCAGATAAAGTTCTTATATTTTCTTTCGTTGAAATTCTGACTTCTGCATATAATAAGTTGACTTTCGTATTTCTACTTCCCTTAATAGTCATCATACCATGAGGATTTCTTTCATAATAGCGAATATTGATCTATTTTCATTTCTTGGTAAATCCACACGTTACACTTGCATTGTTTGTTATGCATTTGATTCATTTGATTTATCAAAGACCACTGGAGGACTTCATTCCGATTTGTTATTTTAGCCAAACTCAAATATCATTCCGCTTTTTGTACTATGAACCGCATTATTGCAAAACAATAACTCCTTGATATCGAGTCAATAAATTTCTTGAAAAACTTAATTTTCTTTGACATACATAGTTTCTATTGTGACTATATCCGAACTTTCTTATTAAAACATGTTTTGTTTAAATCAAGTTCAAATTATTTGACTTGCTCACATTACATATTCATTTCAAAATTCCATATGATAGATGGAAGCTATCATATTCAAAATAGTCCCCACAAGTACTTCATTTGTTTTGAACCATAATAGGCTTGTTTAGTCTTTGACTTCATTGAATCATTTCTTTAATCACGATCACCTTGTACTGACATTTTCACAAAATTTAAAGCTTGCACTAATCTCGTTTATATATATCATATACGGATTTAATTATTTATTTAAATATATATTAAATTGCTTTGTTGATAAAAGCCATCTTAACACAAATCATATGTTAAGATAATAATACACAAATTCTTGTCATACTTCAATGTATCTCTTAAATGATTCTTACAACATCAATTGAGCCTTTCGTGATAATTATTGCTTTAACAATCTTCAATCGAAAAACATTATATAAAATTTATTTTATATGGAAACTTACATAATTGATTACCTAATTTACAAATTAATATTACTATATTCTTATTAAAGCATTGAGGTAAAGAATTTATATATATATATATATATATATATATATATATATATATATATATATATATAATTTATGTTGAAGTATACTCTCATTTAATTTTACGTTCAGTTATTTATTATTGATAATTAATATTAGTTTTATTATTAATAATAAATTAATAACAGAAGTGTTAATATTATTTTTAAGTACTAGGGTTATTGTCAATGGCAGATATTGAATAGCCTAGCCTTAGTTAGGCATGGACTGGCCACCTATGCTTAAACAAGGCAGCACTAACCAATATCCACCATGATAATGACTAGTTAATATATATAAATTAAGTCATAATACTTCTTTAGTAAATCTTAATTATATATAAATATTTTACTTTGTACTATAAGGAGAAGACATATTTTCATAAAACAATACAAAGAATTAGAGGGACGAATAAAATTATATAAATAATATAATTGTCTATCACATGTTTTGTAGAAACTATGTACCATAACATTTTGGTAAGAAAATGACCATATAAGAATAATATGGTAGTCATCAACTACATTGGGTTAGGGGAACATTGTATTATATAGGAATAGTACCCGTGTTCATTTATTTATAACATTTGTAAATACATTCCCAACGTTATAGGGTTTCAAAATAAAAATAAATAATCATATAGAATTGACTCATTAAGTGTTATATATTTACAAAATATTTTTACAAATACTTTTGGACAATAAATATTTTTACACCTTTATTTTACAATTTTCATTTAACGTTATAAATAATAGTGATTTCTTTTACAAAATAAAATATTTTGTAAATGAAATAACTTCACTACGGTGTTTTGTAATATATATTACATAATATTTATAAGATACGTTTCAGTCAGGTACACAAATAATATATATTACATTCGCTTTACAAAATATAATATAAATTGGTTATGCCAAAACAACTTGTTCTTATTATATTTTGATCTCTAGGACATAGTATGAAAAATATGGTTACTACTAATAGTGTACTATCACATTGTTTTACAATTAAAACAACTTTGAACTTTAAATAATGATACACTAACTCTATTGACTTTTGGTGTATCTTTGCAATTCACTCATCTCAGCACATTGATTTTCTCATATCATAATTTAATATTTGACAAATCATTTTTCATGCTTTTATTTCATTTGGAATCTGTCAATTCTAAGCCTTCCCCAGTTGCCAATCAAAGTAAGCTTTCTTTTGACAAAAGAATTTTTATTGATTCTAACAAAGTTCTTCACATTCATTTTAATATCTATTGATCATATATCTTTTGGCTTGAACCTAGTCATCTTGGAAATTATATCATTTCATTTCATTCGTTTGTCATCGATTTCTTGAACTAATTCAGTTGAACCATTGAATCCTACTTAAGATACAACTTGTATTCACAAAATTCGATATTTTAAATTTTGTGTCATCTACCTTAATATTATTTTTATTAATTAAAAGGTGACATAAGTCTAAAAGAAATATCATAACCCAAATACACTTGGGAGCTGGAATCTGAGATGAAGAAAAAGTATTCCTACTTATTCCAGTAAATCTCAAGGGCGAGATTTTTATTAAGGTGGGGAGAATGTAACAACCCTCATTAAAAGTCCTATTTATTTTATCCAAGAGGAAACCCTAATTGAGACACCCAAGTGATTCTACAAATTTCAGAATAATCAGAATCAGGATCAGGGCCCCTAAAACTCAGGGGGGGTATTTTCTATTCAATGATTATCCAAATAAAACGCTGTCTAAATATAATTTCGAGAATCTGTCAACTCAGCAGGCCTAGTCCCACACGTGGCAACAATATAGTAAAAATGTGACCCTTACGGACCGTAAGGGTTTATGCTTACGGTCCGTAAGCCAAGTCAAAATCGTGTATAAATAGAGGGCATTGGCACTTGATTTCTGGTTTCATTACGAAGTTCAAATTCGATCTGTACGTCGAGTTATAGTCAAAACAGTCACAAAATCACTAATTAGTAGGGGGTGCTGCTACGATACAGGGTAATAACTCAATCGCTATTACGATTCATTGTCCGATCGATCAATGTACTCAATGGATGTTTAAGTGCTGCCCACATTAGGGTGATGCTTTGTCATTAATCGTTAATTCGATGGATGTTTAAGCATAGCACTTTGTCATTCGTTGTGAGGGTTGATCTCATGAGTTATCGTAATTGTTGTATTAAGTTACCTACCTAGTTCGTGTGCACTAGGTTACAAGGCTAAATCATTAGGCTAAGCTCTGCCTGTATAAACCTGCAATATATCAAGGATTATCTGTAGACTAAACTTTGGCCGTATGAATCTGCATGATTATAAGTGAGTCATTCTCTTTTTATCAACTATTTTACAATACCTCAAATTATTTTCAAAGGTTATAATTACAGGGACTAAGTCGTGGATATCTTGAATAACTGGCTAGTGGGGTATTGTGCACATTACTAATTTTCTCCCAGTTAGGTTCATTGACCTACTAGGGATAATCATCACTATTTAGGTTCATTGACCTAATAGTGGTATGACCATCGTCACCATTGTGACTTGTCACCATTGTGACAGAGCGCCAGATAAAAATAAGATAGAAGCCATTGTAATCGCTCTTATGCTGTAATTAATAACTATGCATCATTTTATGTAAATAGAATGATTCACTCAGTATTTCCTGCTGACAAAATCTTTTTAAAACGCGTTTCAGGTTATTACAGTAGATTGGAGTAAGAGATGGATACGGCACTGAAAGGCATCAAGAAGTGGCTTATTTATTAATTAAATCAAATTAAGAAATATTGTTTTATGTAATTAAATTTATCTTTATTAAAGCTACCATTGTAAAACATGGGTTTATCCCATCTATTTAATAAATTAAATCCGGTGTTTTCTAAACTCTGATATTTTTCCTAACTCACGGTTCTGATGAAATTTCCGCTGCAATGTTTTTAAAAATAATCACCGGTACCACTGGAATCGTTCGGAGGTACACCGTGGTATGAAATGAATCTATGTACCATTGTCTTAACACACAACTGTGTTGAGTCGGCTTTAATCGTGAGTATCAAATGGATTTTTAAATGAATAGACTATTAAACCCGTGTCTGAAGTGAGTAACCAAATTAGCGCAACCTTCAATTTTGTGAAGGTATCACCGTGAGGTATCAAAACCAACAACAATTTAGTGGAGTCGTAGACCAACCAAGCCTACCACGACTCGAAACGAAAGAATCTTTGTAAAATATTTGAATATGATGCTCTCAATACATCATATGACGTCTTAAACTGAATGTGCGAAATGGATAAGTTCAAGCAATTGAACTTGGTTTCAGCGTAACCCGACAATAAACGTATGTATCAACAAAGGAAATCTCGGCACGGTCACAAAGATAAACCATGAATGTAACTTGAAATAAATGAAGTTTCAAGAAAGTGTGTTGACTTGATAGCAAAAGAGTCAATAGTCACATTAATGTAGGTCATTCGAATCACAACCCAGAAATTAGGTTTAGCGTCATAATATTTTGAACTTCAATGAAGCGTTTATTCGAAATGAAGTCGCATGCGTTGCAAATGGTGCATGTGTGACAAATAAGTTTCCAAGAAAAGGAATAATGAGTATCTGCTAAAATGAAGAAATGACCAAATGTTGAAGCAAATGTGTGTTCGCTCTCAGCGAAGAAAATTAACGTGATGCAACTACCATTTAGGGGAGTAGAGATGCAAACATCTACTCGCTAGAAGTAAAAGAAATTCAAGTACTTTCTGTTTGGTCAACGGAACTGGCATATATGTCAGGTTAATGGTGTCTGTTTGAGTTAACAGATGTGGTTCCTAAGTAACAACCTTTGTGAATATGGATCTGGGTTCCCGATGGTCCTAAGTACATGTTTCCTAGATTCTCAGAGTTTCGTGTTCGGTGTAGAATCGTTCTGTGCATTGTGTAGGAAACACCATTCTTGTGTATGTTAAAACAAGTTATTGTCCCATAATTTCCCCGGTATACTTTCTTTCTGAATTTGCAGCTATCGACACTCGATCATCGATCAGTCGGGAAATAGTAGTTGGATCCTCACAGTTAGTTAAATAAGTAATTCATTAATCCTTAGCAAGAGTCACCGTCTCTTGTTGGTTAGCTCGTTCGGCTCCTGGTAGTCTGATGTTCGCATGGAAGCTATCGTCCTTTCTCTCGACGAGCAGACTGGGGTTACCCAAAACGGAAAACTTGGTCTGTTATCCTCCTTCTCTATCCACTACTGAAGTTGTACTGACAATCCTTGTATCTCCGAAGGTGTAAGTTGCTAAGGTGCATTGATTATAGGCGCGACGCCTGGTATCAAGTCGATGCGAGATCCGACTTGTCGTTGAGGAGATAATTCTGGCAAGTCTTCGGGGAAGACTTTAGGACATTTCCTTATCACAGGAATATCTTCGTGTTTCGGTCCTTCGACTCCCTTGTCTTCAAGCAGTTAGTAAATTGTAAGGGTGTACCCTACTTCATGAGTCAATATCATTTCTACGTTTTCCATCGGGATGCGGATATCAATCTCCGCTTGATCACTTGACAACCACTCCATCCAATTACCCTGTCGAAGCTTCCCAATTCAACTGGCAGTAGATCAAGTGTAAACTCACGCTTTCCGGGTTCTATCTTGCTGTCTCCAATTACATCGCTGGCTCCTACTAGCTTCCCATTAGCTAGTACTATCGAGTGCGGATTATCTAACTTACTTGCCACTAAACCAAGTATACTCTCAAACCCTAGAGATGCGAAGCTAAAATTTGCAACAGTATCTAGCAGCACAGACGCATAACGTTGAGTAATATGGGACGTACCAATATCCACGCTTGGATTCCTGGCGTGCTCCCCTAGCTCTGCTACTGAGCTTTTATCCTTGTGCCTGATTCTTCTTAGGGCAGTATTTTCTGAAATGCTTCTTGCTCCCACAGTTAAGATAACCTTGAGCACGTTTTTGTTTGTCACTAGTCCTGCCTTTGTCGTTGTCGTTGCTTCCTCCGTGATTCTTGCTATCATCTTGGTCTTTATCTCCACGTTCAATACCTTGCCTACAAGTCTCCTTGGGATGCCCCCTCTTACCACAGTTATCACATTTTCCATATTTACATCGCCCAACATGATAACGTAGACAATTGACGCACTTAGGTAGGATACCCATGTAATCTTTTCCCTTTTTGGCCTTGTTTTTGTTATTCGCCCGAGTAACCTTCTTGAAATTTGTGAGCTTTCTCTTGTTATCCCCAGATGACTCTACAAGAGTCTCCTTTTTCTCTTCCGAAGCGGAAAATTCTCCTAGTCTAATTGCTTCTTCAGTAAGATCCATGCTCATGTCAATAGCTTCGATGATTGTTGACGGCTTAGATGTTGTTACCAGGCTTAGAATCTGAGGTGCCAGTCCCCCGATGAAACGTTCGATCTTCCTAGATTCTGGTTCCATCAAACGCGAAGCAACTTGTGATAAATCGCCAAATCTCTGCACATATTCAGCTATCTTTGGACCTTCCATTCTCAAGTTCCACAGTTCAGTCTCCAACTTCTGGACTTCTGCCCTAGAGCAATATCTTTTACGCATCAGTTCGTTCAGTTCATCCCACGTCAAAGCATTCACAGCAGTCTCGCCCATTGCCTGAACATGAAAATTCCGCCATGACAGAGCCCCATCTACAAATAGTCCAGCTACGTACGCGACCTGATGTTCTGGGGCACATTTGCTCAACCGTAAAACAGAATTCGTCTTCTCCACCCAACGCATAAAAGCTAAGGCACCCCCAGTGCCGTCGAATTCTCGAGGTTTGAAGTTCAAGAACTGCTCGTAGGTGCAGCCGCTGGGTGGGTTATTTCCTGAGGCACCTCCACCGTGATCGGAGCGAAGAGCCTCGAGCTGTGCGATGGCCTGCGAGATGCGCCCTTTCAGTTCTGACTCTGTTGTTGTCGGCAGAGGGTTGTTGGTATCGACATTCCCTTGTCTCGACATCTTCTGAGAAGAAGATCGGTTAGGTCAGGTCTTATTGTTCAGGGAGTGCATATGGTTGTTTAGAGGCCATTTGTGCATACACATAATAGGTTATCATACCAACCATTCAAGCAATAGCATAATAATAGTACAACCAAGTAATTTGGTAATTATGTTTAATGAGAGCAAAGCAAGTAGGCACGTAGCATTATAATTATAGCACACACATATAGGTCAGTAACGTGCTTAGCGAAGACATAGCGACTGAGTTTTCGTTGGTCATTGGCCACAAAGTATTGTCGCATGTTTAATGGTGATTGGGCTCTCATTATTCCCTGACCATAATTGTATTGTCTTCTAAAATGTATCACATTAACAGGGACACAGGGTCACAGGGTCACCCTACCCTTGTCCATTAAATATATTAGTGTATCAAAATTACGTAGTCAGATGTGGTCTTCAAAAGTCTCCACAATCTCGGCTTATCATTAGTGTCTTTACCCAAATGTAACGCAATCCGCATAATCCAGAAACCAACTATACTGGTGACTGAGGTGGAGGAGGAAAGAAAAGTAAACTGTTAATATGCGTGAATTCCTCCTCGAGCTTGTATATTCGTCGAAGTAATTAACTGATCTGCCGCTCGAGCATCAAATGGGAAAGGCGTAATAGCAGCAGGCGAGAGTTCAAATGGAATCTCTGACAAATATGGAGGACCAAAGTATATTGGTGGAGGGCGTGGTGTCAGCTCAAGCTCCAAAACTCTACGACTTATATCCTCAAACTGTAGCTGATGTTACAGGAGCACTCATCCCGTGTGCAGCCTCCATAATGTGAGGGATGGTAAGGGTCTAAAATCAGCATAGTGTATTATAGGAACCATCCAAACAGTTCGTCCAGCGATGTAGAGGTGAATGTAGCAAACGGTGCGGCCTGTGAGGTTGGGAAAATGCTGCTGTAGCAAAAGGATCGTTATGCGGGTGCCGACCCCGGGGTGCGGGTATATCTTGAAAGAAAGCAATGGGCAAACTGGTGCGATGGACGTCGGACTCCACAGGAGGAAAGGAGTAACATCAGCGGTGCGGGTGCAGTGGAAATTGTCTCGAAAAGGAAGATCAACAGGTGCAGATACGGGTTCAGGTATAAGGGGCACAATGTCTGTTAAACCAAAAGATATAGGGTCATGTTTAAGTAAAGGTGCAGGTTCAGCAGGTGCAACATCAAGCTGACCCAAAAGGTGCAGAAGCTAGCACAGGAGCAGGCTCTGGGTCGCGTAACGGTGTGGTGCCTCGAGCAGGTGATAGTGCAGCAGTCATATCATCGTCGTCTGCGTCAGTAGTAGAAAGCTGTAATCCGGCTGTCTGTAAGGCTGCAGATGTCAAAGACTCAAAGGGGTCTGAAATCGAATGTATACTAAAATCAGAGGATAGCTTGATAACAGGGATCTCAAAACGTAAAATTAGTAACAACATTCTCATCTAACCTTCCATCATCCTGGGTGTCAACGGGAGGATCTTCAACAAGCAAATTAATGTCATCATCAAACAAATTGTCAAAGAGGCAGATCCTTGGGGGAAATAACCACGAGAGGTACGGCGTCGAGGATCGGAGCCAGGAGGTGCTCTCCACCGAAGTTCCCAAATGGTAAGGTGGTCGTGGACTGAAACAAGAATGACAAGAAGATTCTCGTCAAGGAAGCCATCAGCAAGGGTAATTCATCACCAAAGTCTGGCAGCGCGGACAGTTGGAAGTCGTCCTCGTCCTTGGTCAGCATGTCAGGGTCACTCTCAGTGTCTAACGTAAATATCTCTGGCGCAGGTACAGTCTCATCATCTATGGCGGTGGCCGTAGGGTCATCATCATCTGACAATTCGTTCCCTGAGGAAGGTGACGTGTGTGCCGGTACATAATAGTCATAGCATGCATATTCACAGTAATCTTTAACACTTTGTGTATTGCAAATAAAGACAATTCATAATGTAATCATGTATCCACATATTCGTCCTAGTCTTCCCAGACTATCCCACCCAGCCTCTCAGACTGAACTCCCTAGTCTCTCAGACTAACTCCCTGGTCTCTAAGACCAAATCTCCCCAGTCTCTAAGACTAAATCCTTGGTCTCTAAGACCAACTTTCCCAGTCTCTAAGACTAATTCCCTGGTCTCTAAGGTCAACTTTCCCAGTCTCTAAGACTAATTCCCTGGTCTCTAAGACCAACTTTCCCTCAGTCTCTAAGACTGATCCTCTCTCAGTCTCTAAGACTGGTTCTCCCTCAGTCTCTAAGACTGAATTATAATCATAAATTTTGAAATGTGAATTTGTGCCTTTTGTTTGTAAAAATGTTTGTTCCCTGGATCTGGACGTTTTGTGTATGCAATGAAAACATGTCGTAAAACGTTTTCATGAGAGCCCTAATGATCGTAGTCTAGACTCGAGAAAGAATCCTAGTTCGCTACGATCGAAGCTCTGATACCAAGTTGTCACACCCTGACTATTGCGGAAGCATGATTATAGTGTGACTTTCTTAATATCATTGCATTCAATCATAACATCAACTATATGATAAAACCATAGGTTTGTCACCCATTAAATAAGTTTGAAATATAACAACATCGTTTTAAAACGTAGACTTCAAATTCAAGTTTTACAAATCGTACAAATTGTTTTTGAGTTCATTAAGGACTCGTCAAAAAATATTGAATAATACCAAGGTTTGGAAGACATGTCTCGTCCAGGAATAAGACACATCGTCCAAACTCAAAGACCATGGATGACATCTTTATTCTTAACGCAGCATAAAAACTTCCAACGCCCGCCAGATCCATTAAAATTTCCCTGAAATACATGTAGTTTGAAAAAAAACATCAACAAAAGTTGAGCGAGTTCATGTGTTCGTTGGTGTGTATGTATAAACCTTTGAAACGTTGTAAGTATGTATGTAAGTCCCTGGTATGTAGCAATAAGGAAAAAGAGATCACCACTGGGTTGCAAAGCCAATGGTATGTGTGAAGTCATGCAGGAAGACTCAAACCTAGCAAAGTTGCACCGGGCTCCCGACTGTAAGACGTAGTCACCACATGGTCCACTCAGCGGACGCAGGGGTGGGGCTCGCTACACCCAAATAGATCTATCACTCATGCCCCTCGGTCCTACATCAAGGATTGATGGCCTTAATCGCCCTACTCATTCACATGATCTAGTAGTAACCCTCCTTAGCTAACCATACCACGTATAATATGTTTGTAATAATCGTAACATGTATTTCACCCCCGAAGTATAAAACTGAAAACAGTTAAAAGAAAAGGGGGAGCATGAACTCACTGTATTGCGTCCTCTGTGCTCGTAACAAAAGTCTCCTCAGCAAACACGACTCCCTACAATGTACTAGGGTCTATTAGACGAACGGGCCGTGACTTGCCTTTGTATTTACGTTTTTGAGTTACGTTTCATGTGTTTCCAATATTATTCCAAGTTATAATTTCGTGTTAAAATAAATTATTTTAACTTTAAATTTTATTTCGTTTTGGAATAATTGTTTAAACAATATTTTCTGATAATGCTTCTCAAGTATGTATTTCCTTCCCAAGGATGGGGGTATCTCATACATATATTTTCGTATTGTATTTGCATATCTTGCCAAGTAATGGTGTCGTATTACGGTGTATTGTTCCAAATAAAAATATGTTAATATATACCCAATATATATTTCCAAAACCATATATTTCAAGTCTCACTTAAATATATATAAACTTATTTTGTTCAATCATGTATTGTCCCAGAAAATATATATTTTTCTCAAAAACTATATATCTTCTAAATATACTAGGAAAATATATTTTTATTTCCCAAAAATAATATATTTTCTCGTTGTCAAAAATATGATTACTTGGTAATATTTACAAAATCATATTTTCACTCCTTTCATTTCCAAAATAATATTTACCAAAAATATAGTGTAATGGTATTTTCTGGAATATTTTATAAGTTACGTTTTCCGCGTTCGGTTTCACAATCAAGTGTGTAACTTAAATATTTTATTCCTTGATGTTTTTGGTACTATTTTGGAGTTGTAAATGTCAAGGGATTTTGTTAAGTTATATTATTTTACCCTAAAATAATATAACTAGATACAAATATTCACACAAGTGTCTTAGTATAAAATATATATTCTAAATATATATTTACCCATTTTTATTTACAAAAACCAACCTCCGATACTTTGTATTTTTGTAACAAAACCTATGGCGAAGTTTATTTTGAAAAACAATGTTAAAAGTATGCTTGTAACACTTGTTTTGAAAATATTTTCTAAGTGTTGGAATTTTAGAAAATTTCGCCAGAGTTTCCTTTGTAAACGGGGGTGTCCATGCTATTTAGCATATCATTTTCTTTTCAAAAATTCATCCAAACAATCATCAATAAGTCACTAAACAATATTACACTTACCAAGTGCAAAACTATTCCTATTTAATATACAACATGAACTTGATGTTTCATAAAAACGCGTAGTAACTTGGTAATATATTTAGTAGCCTTTGTTATCTTCCAAAGTGTGTTTACTTTTGTTAAAATCTCATTTTTGGGATTTTTAGATGTTCACAACTTGTGAATATATTTTACAAAAATATTTGTCTACAGTATTTTCTTGTTTTACTAGTATCCATATACTTATTTCTTTCCAAAAATAGTGTAAGAACCATGATCTTTCAAAAGTCGTCTTTTAACTTTGGTTTGTTTAGAAAAACCATTCTCAAGACTTGGATTTACAAGATTACTAGTTCACTTGGTTTATTATTTTTCAAGAAAAATCATTCTACTTTCAAGTTCATGTCTTCACTAGTGGATGATTATTTCATAAAAGCACATAATCATCCTTAACTTGTTAAACCATGTTTTTAATCATACTTTAACAAGTTCCATATGATGATTAATCATCATATTACTAGTAATCACCAAGTAACATCATACATATTCAAAACAACATCATTCTAGCATTATTTCATCTTATTTAAAGCTTATGTTCAAGTTTTATGTTTATGATCTTTAGTGTTCTTGCAAATTTCAACATACTTTATCTATTAACCACCAAAAATATGAAGTAATAAGGGTTAACAAGAAGCTTACAACTAGCTTAAAGCTAGGGAAGATCACAAGTGAAAATGTAGAGGATAAAAGCAAACGAAGGTGGTCCTTCAAGTTCCGATAACACAGAGCCTCCTAATTCACCTTCTAACACCTTGAAGTACACTTGAAATGCTTGAATGAAAATTGAAAATGGTGGTGATGTATGGGGGTATGTTGGCCGTAGCTTTGTAGAGGGATAGAGAGAGATGTTTTGTGTTGATGAAGATGATGATAATGAGTACTCTTATAATTTTCATGTTCTATTATCCAATGGATTAAGTGTCTTTACAAGTACCAATAATATCAACTCAAGATCTCACAAAGTCCCATGAAAGATTATGGATGAGATTATGGAAGATTTGAGAAGTCTTGTGTTGTGGGGCCCCTATGATCCGAAAATCAGCCAAGGGGGGGGGGGGTGTTTAGTGTAATATTTGAGGGTAAATGGTAATTAGTAGGGTGTTAGGTGTAAAATCTAATGTTTAGTGTGTTACATGTATCATGTAGTGTGTTAAAGTGTTCGGGAACCAAGACTAGCTCAGAAAAAGTGAAACAATGTTTTTGACCATATTTTTGTGTTCCGGGTAATGTCTGGTTGTTCGGTTAGATACCGTTCCGTTAAAGTGCTAAGTTATACCGTATAGTGTCTTTTATGTAACTTTTTGTAACACTTTTAATTCCCGACACTTAGGAAAGCATACAGGACCATTTTGCCCTGTTTTTGCACAATACTAGCATATTAAAATGCTGAATTTTGTTGGTTAATGCAGAATTCTGCATTTTGAATGGGTTTTAGGCACTTTCCGGCACCTAAACTATCACCTAGTGACGTAGTTTTATGGTCCTTACTTCCCTACACTCCATACTGGTGTAGTACCCTGTCTATGGCTCATACTGGGCCTCAATATATTGTCTGTCTACGTGCTGGTATTGTCAACATGTTTCTGAGTTATCCGCTCACTGTGCTAACTGTGCTTTGTGCATCAAGTATGTCACTAAGGTTTGTATTTAATGCATGTAGTGACAGTATGAAATGTGATGCATATGTATGTGTGTAACAAAAATCAGAAAGCAGTTTAAGTCATCAGTTGTAATTAAGCACATTCATTAAGAATAAATCAATATTAATTAAACGTACGGATGCATGCAAATTTGACAGTTGCCACAGAATAGTATCAAAGACCCAAAAGAAACGTAACTCAAAGATATTAATACTAAGTCAAGGCACGGCCCATTCGTCTGATAGACATTAGTACGTTGTAGGTAGTCGTGTTCACCAAAGAAGCTCGAGTTACGATTGCTGAAGACGCAAGACAGTGAGTTCATGTCCCCCTTTTCTTTTAACTGTTTTCGTTTTAGAACTTCGGGGGTGAAGTACATGTTACAAATGATTACGTTTACAAATGGTTTACAAATGAAATGAACTGCTAGATCATGTGAAATGGTAGGCGTTAGCTTGAGACCATTAATCCTTTAGAAGGACCGAGGGGTATGAGTGATAGATCTATTTGGGTGTTGCGAGCCCCACCCATGAGTCCGCGAGTTGGCTCATGTGGTAACTATGTCGTTCCAGCCGGGAGGCCCGGTGCGAAATACGCAAAGGATTGAGCCTTCCTACACCGTTGCACACATATTGATGGCCTTGCAAACCATTAATTGATCTGTTCATTTTCACATACTAATATACAGATTTTCAATGATTTCAAAGGTTATTCATACTCATAAACACACACATGAACTCGCTCAACTTTTGTTGATGTTTTCAAATTACATGTATTTCAGGAAATTAATGGTGGATCTGGCGGGCGTTCGAAGGTTTTCAGGTGTTGTTAAAAATAAAAGATGTCATCCATGGTCTAGGGTTTGGTTAGGGTGTCCTATCCTGGACCAGACGCCTCTTCCAAATCTTGGTTTTATTTAGAGTCTTTTGATGAGTCCTTGTGAACTCTTAAAACAATTCGTTTGGTTTGTAGAATTTAAATTTGGAGTCTTCTTTAACAATGATGTTTGTGATGTTTTCAAATCTATTTAATGGATGACGATCTATGGTTTTATCATATATTTGTTGTTATGATTGAATGCAATGATATTAAGAAGGTCACACCATAATCACGCTTCTGCAATATTCAGGGTGTGACAGCTTGGTATCAGAGCTTCGATTGTAGCGAACTAGGATTCCTTCTCGAGTGTAGAGTACAATCATTAGGGCTCTCACGAAAATATTTTTACAACATGTTTTCATTGCATACACGAAACTCCCAGATCCAGGGAAGCAAACATTTTTACAAAATAAAAAGACAAGAAACACAATGCACAGTCACTTTGTTGGTTCAGTCTGAGAGACTGGTTGGTTCAGTCTGAGAGACTGGGTGGTTCAGTCTTAGAGACTAGGTGGTTTAGTCTGGGAGTCTAGGTGGTTTAGTCTGGGAGACTAGGTGGTTTAGTCTGGGAGACTAGTTGGGTTAGTCTGGGAGACTAGGTAATTTAGTCCGAGAAACTAGAAAGGATACCTGATTCAGTGATACCTTAACCTTGATTGCATACTTAATGATAGTGGTTAATATATGTGCATATATTGTAATTGTTTGTTACAGACCCTATGTCATCATCCGAGAGTGGATTGCCCGATGCTGACTACCCTATGGCTATGGGCTCAGGGGCGAGTGAGCCAGAGATCCTTACTTCAGGTACAGAGAGTGACCTAGAGATGATGCCCGACGGCATTGACGATTTCCAGCTGTTTGCGCTGCCCAGCTTGGGAGATGATACACCCACTACTGATGGCATTCCAGATGAGGATCCATTTGCTATTTCCATTCCCGTCCATGATCACCTTATCATCGATCATCCCGATGATGAGCATGACGTGGCACCGATCCTCGCACCCGTTCCTTTGGTGGCCATTCCTCTCGAGGATTTGCCTTTTGACGACTTGATTGATGTTGACGTTGATTTACTTGTTGATGGTCCTTTTGATGACGCCCGTGGTGATGAAATGCTAGACGAGGACACTGTTACTATTCCACTTTTCGAGATCCCTGTCGTCGAGATTTCCCCTGACACTAGTTTACACTCGGTCCCAGATTCCTTTGAGTCTGTGACGTCTTCCGCCTTGCAGGTAGTTGGATTACGACGCTCTACCACTGATACTGATGACGATACAGCCATGTCAGCTGCACTATCCCCTCTACACGAGCTTGGGCCTGGTCTTGAGCTAGATCTTGTTCCTGATGATCAGCCTGTTGATGCACCTGCTGATCCTAAGCCTTTACCTAACCATGACCCTATTCCTTTGGACATACATGTCATTGCACCCCTCATACCTGATCTAGCTCCTGCAACCATTGATCCTCCTGTTATAGTGGCATTTGTTTCTCCACTTGCACCTACACCTACTGATGCTGCTCCTTCTGATGCTGTGGAGTCTGATGTCCATCGTAATGGTTTACCTATCGATTTCTTGCAAAACATACCCGCACCCTGTCCAAGGAAAGACCCTCCAGGACAGCAGACTAGTCGAGATCTCCATGTTTCAGCGGCTTATCCACACATTCCCCAGTCTGCACCTTTTGCTCCTTTTACTTCTTCACCAACTGATGAGCCATTCAGAGGATCCCCGCCACATTTCATGCTGACCTCAGACCCCTACCATCCTTCGCATTTTGTTGGCTATACATAGGATGAGTTACTCTACTCGTTTCAGTTCCGACTTGAGGTTATGAGTCGCAGAGTCTTGGAGCTTGAGTCAATACCGCGTCCCTTACCGTGTCCTTGTTAGCATGCTTCCATTCCCCCTAGCTCATCACTGCCTCCTTTTGCACGTCCACCTGCTCCTCTTACTCCTTTTCCATAATTTGATGCTCGATTCCTCACTGTCGAGCAGCAGGTCCGCTACTTGCTTCATCATGTGCACAAGCTCGAGGAGGAGCTCGCACATGTTCTCAGTTTGATTTTCCTCCCTCCTCCTCCGCCGCCATCAGTACAGTAGGTTTTTGGTTTTATGCAGATGCAATACCTGTGATGAAAGCGCCACCGTGGAGCTGAGCTTGTGAAGCTTTTTGGAGACCACTATCTGATTATATGACTATTGTAGATTAGTAGACCTGTTGGACAAGGGTAGTGTGACCCTGTGTTCCCTTTTGAAATGGTACGCTTTGCAAAACATGTAACAATACCCTGTGGTTAATAATTAATGAAAGCCCAGTCATAATGTTCTCGTTAAACGTGTTGTTGATATACAGGAATGTGCTATGATTGTAATGTACGTGTTTGTCTGTTATACTCTCATTAAACATGATCCCATTTACTTGTTTATGCTATGATTATGCTGTTGCTTGATTTGTTGATATGATGATTTATTATGTGTATGTACATATGACCTCCAAACAACTATTTACACTCCCTGAACAAATGAGACTTGACCAATCCAAATTCTTCGTAGAAGATGTCTCAACAAGAAATCATTCGGCTGACCAAGGCAGAATGGCAAGCACATGTCTCACAGGTTATAGCTCGGCACGAGTTTCTTCGCTACAAACACAGCGAAAATACCTCAGGGAATAACCCACCTAACGGTAATGTTTAAGTCACCTAAGACACATTACAATACGTTTGGACAATTCCAAGTGTGCTTTGCTAATACTTTCTGTGATGATGATTGCTTGGGTACAGGTTGTACCTACAAGCAATTTTTAGACTGCAAGCCTCTGAACTTTGACGGCACTGGAGGTGCCATAGCTTTTGTGAAATGGGTCGAGAATGTGGATTCTGTTGTACGAATGAGCGGTTGTACGCCAGAGCAATAAGTCCCATACATTTCTGGATTGTTTCAAGATGAGGCTCGGTTATGGTGGAACCTTCGAGTTCGAATAATGGGCGAGACTGCAGCGTATGCTTTGACATGGGGTGAGCTGAAGGGAATGATGCGTAGGGAGTATTGTTCTCAGGTGGAGACCCAGAAGCTGGAAAGTGAATTCCAGATCCAGATGATGGAAGGTCCAAAGGTGGTAGAGTACGTGCAGAGACTTCATGATTTGTCGCGAGTTGTTCCATACCTGGTGGAACCAGAGTTGAAGAGGATGGGGCAATTCATCTGGGGACTGGCGCCTCAAGCCTTGAGCTTGATGACGGCATCAACGCCACCAACAACTATTCATGCAAGTATCATGAGTTTGGCACTCGCTAAGGAAGCACTTAGATTGGAAAAACTTTCTACCCCCGACGAGAAGAAGGAAACTCCGGTGGAGTCATCTGGAAAGAACAAGAGAAGGCTCATTGATTTCCAAGAAGATGATCGGGCGAACAACAACAACAAAGACAAAAAGGGAAAAGGATACTTGGGTACTCTCCCTAAGTGCGACAACTGTCTACGACATCATATTGGGCGATGTAGGCATAGAAAGTGTGAAACTTGTGGGAAAACTGGTCATCTTAAGGAGACGTGTTGGTATGGTGCTGGATACAGAAAGGAAGGCCAAGATGGTAGCGGAAATCGCAAGGGAAACAACAACAACCATCCAGGCGGAAATAGTGACAATCAAGAACGTGGTCAAGGGTGTTCTAACTACGGTGACATGGGGCCCCTTAGGAAAGACTGCCCAAGGAAGATTAACCAAGACCGTGAAGGAGCATTCAGCATTGGAGCTCGTGAAGCATGCTAGGGTCCAAACGAAGTCACTGGTACGTTCCCTACTAACTGACACCTTGCGTCTGTGCTAACTGATACTAGTATCAACTATAACCTTGTACACCTAGGGCTTAAGAATATACTTGGGTTAGTAGCAAATAGGGTAGATATCCTATACTTGATAAAACCCACTAATGGGAGACTAGTAGGAGCCTAAGGAGAGATTAGAGACTGCATTGTAGAATGTGAGTTTCGATAGACCTTCTGCCAGTAAGTTGGGAAGCTTCGACCCCGTAGTTGGGATGGATTGATTGCTAAGTGCCAGTGCAGAGATTGCATCTCAGGAAGAGACTATCCGCACCCTGATGGCAAGCGAAGAGACGATCGTGATTCGCGAAGATAAGCAGAATACGCCCCTAAAAATTGCCAACTGTATGAAGGCACGAAAGTTTTGCATAAAAGGTGTATTGCCTCCTTAACTCATGACGTGGACTAGGAAGCCAAAGAACCAGAGCACGAAGATATCCCTGTGGAAGAGAACATCCTGAAGTCTTCCCCGAAGACTTGCCGGGAATATTCCCTCTATAACAAGTCGAATTTCACATTGCCTTGGTTCCAGGCGCCGCACCTGTAACTAAGACACTTTATCGACTTACACCTTCGAAGATGCAAGGATTGACAGCGTAGCTTCAGGAGTTGCTAGAGAAGGAAGCTAACAGACCAATTTTCTCGTTTTGGGAAACTCCAGTTTTGCTCGTTAAAAAGAAGGATGATAGCTTTCGTATGTGCAGCGACTACCAGGAGCGTAGGTCGGAACTCATTAAAGGATATCGCTTGGGAAACCACGTCTATTAACTCGGGAGAACCCCATCATTTCGTCATGCAAGCTATTTTGGTTACCCAAACTGGTAAAGTACTTAGATTTCTTTCATTGAAATTTCCACTTTTGCTTCTAGCGAATAGATTCTTACGTCTCTACCCCTCTTAATGGTAGTTGCATCGCGTCAATTTTCTTCACTAGAGTGAACACTCATTTGCTTCAATACTAGATCGTTTCACATAACGCACATGCAATTGTTTGTCACGCATGTAGCTTCCTTCTAGTGGTCGTTTCATCAAGGTTGCAAAGATTATTTCGTTACATCCGATTATTGCGTCGTGACTCGGATACTCTGCATTAATGTGAGAATCAACTCCTTGATATTGAGAAAACAAAACCTTCTTGAAAATTCATTTCTTTTAAGTTACATTCATGGTGTATCCTTGTAACCATGCCGAAATTCCCTTGTTGATTCCTACGTTTGTTGTCAGATTTCGCCAAAATCAAGTTCAATTGCTTGAACTTATCCATTTCGCATATTCAATTCAAGACACCATATGATGTATTGAGAACATCATATTCGAATTCATTTTTGCGGAGAGTTTCATTTGTTCCAAGTCGCAGTAGACTTGTTTGGTCTACGGCTCCATTAAAGTCGTTTATTGATTTCGACACCTTATGGTGATGTTTTCACTAGATTGAAGCTTGCGCTAATCTCGTTTACACATCTCATACTCGGATTTAATTGCTTATTTATTTATTTACTCAAAATCCGTTTTGTTTTATCACGATTAAAGTAGTCTTAACACAGTTGTGTGTCAAGACAATGGTACACAAGATTCATTTCTTTTTATATTCCAGTGTACCTCCTAACGATTCTTTCATTACCGATCGAATGCCTTGCAGTAATTATTTCTTTTTCATATTCGATCGAAAACGGTAGTTCTTTGGTGTTTTGTATTCAATTGAAAAGCATACAGTACCGTTGAATCACATTTTCAGGATCGCTTCATTTCACTTTCATTTGATCTCAAACACGGTGAACTTGTACGGTCACCGCTATTATTGATATATGTAAATTACGACGCCTCGTAGTATCGTTACAAACTTGTAGCTTGTGCTAGCCATGGTCCACCGTTTCAAACGCAACTACCCATATTTTTGCTCAACTTATCTTTTAAACATTCTTAGTGCAACTATGAATTAAGACTATGGTACACCAATTTCGATTGTAATTCATTTCGGTGTATTCTTGCGATTCAATACTGTCAACACACTAGTTTTATTCATTAATTTGATTCAAAAGTTGACGGATCGTTTTCATGTTGCTGTTGCATTTGAGCTTGCTGACTTTGAGTTCGTCTAGCGGATGTTATCATTTCTAAAATTCGTTTGCGTATTGTAAATGATCTGTTGAAATTCTATTGGTCAGAACTTCTCCCTTATTGGACCCCTGTGATTGTAAGTAACACCAAATGTTACACCTTTACAACTCGTATCCCTTGAAGCCAAATGTTGAGAGACATACCTTTTAACCATCGGATTCTTAAAGCAGGAAGATGTCCTTGGATTCACCTGATTCAGTAGGTTTTGATTCGGTATTGTGATTAGTTACTATGATGTTATTCATATCCATACAAGCATGACGTAACCCTAAGGAGTTAAGGTAGTATAAATTTCGAGGACGAAATTTTCTTAACAGGGGGAGAATGTGACAACTGTCAAAGATCCAGGTATCCATACAATTAATTAATCATGATTAGTGCTTAATGACTGTGCTAAATTGCAATTAACTGCTTTCTGATTCCTGCTTAATACATGTATGTGCACCACATATTGTTTAATGTCATATCATTACTGCATGAAAGCTGTATTTCCTTAAATGATGCATTAAGTGTAGTTAGCACAGTTATCTGAAAAACCAGGAAAGTGCTGACAGAATTCAGCACATAGATAGACAGTGCATTGAGGTACAGAATGAGCCAGAAACTAAGTACTACACTGGGATAGTGTGTAGGAAAGTAAGGATCATAAAATTGCCTTTCTTAGTGATAGCTTAAGTACCGGAAAGTGCCTAAAACTCACTCAAAGTGCTGAATTCGGCAGAAATCAGCATTTTAACAATCTAATTTCATGTAGAAATATGCTTAAATGATCCTGAACGCTTTCCTAAGTGTCGGGAATTGAAAGTGTCACAAAAGGGTACATAAAGAACACTAAACTGTATAATATAGCACTTTAACGAACCAGTATCTAACCGAACAACCGGACACTACCCGAAACATCAAATTTACACTAGAAGCACTGTTGTAACATTTCCAAGCTAGTTATGATCCCCAAACACTATAACATCTCCTAAAAATATTTAACAACCAAGACATGTAACTAACACTTGCAAATGAACTAGATTGTAACTAATTTGGTTAACACCTATGCTAGAACACCCCCCCCCCCCCCCCCACACACACACACACCTATGCTCACGGCCAACATATGGCCCACCTTGTTGATTTGTTTTAATTTTTAATTAGATCATGTTCCTCCATTAAAAACATAGTAACTTTGGGTTAAAGACTTGGAATGAGTTATAAATAAACACATGAGATCATATGTCCATAAGCTTCACACACTAACACACACTTACTCTTCCTCCCTCTCCTCCCTTGCTCACAGCCGAACTCACCCACACACACCATCACCTTCATTCATCAAGTCTCATCCAATCCAAGTATATACAAGGGTGCTAGAAGCAAGACAAGGAAGCTTGGCTGCTTTGGAACTTGAAGGACCTCTCTTGTTTTCTTTTATCCACTCATTTTCTTCACTTGAATCATCCCTAGCCTTGATCTAGTGGTAAGAACCTTGATCTATCTATATTACTTCTATTTTAAGTGGTTAAAGATGAATCATAATTAAAAACATCAAGAACACTAAAGATCATAAGAAGTGAACATGAACATAAGCTTGTGTAATGAAGATATCTTGATGAATATAAGTTGTTATGCTTGTTGATGATTGATTGTTTGTAGAAATGATGTTGATCATCATAAGATCTTGCTAGATCATGATTAAAAACATAATCTAGCAAGATGTAAGAATAGGAATTGTTGTAGGATGATGGATCATCCACACATAAAAGCATGAACTTGAAGGAACATAAGGTTTTCTTGAAAAATAATGATCAAAGTAAGTTAATAAACATATAGATCTAAAGATTTATGAATAATTTTTCAAAGGAACCAAGTCAAAAAATACAAGTTTCATTTAATCTTAGTTCTTACATAAACAAACCTCATTTTTAGTGGTTAAACAAGTGTATAAACACTTGTGTAACAAGAAGAATGAATAAAGAAATATTTTTAGAAAACATGGTTGGAAGTTGTAAACTTCTAACCTCTTCAAAAATGAAGCTTTTAAAGAACTAATTACATTTTAAAGGATAACAAGACTTACTAAGAATGCTAGTAAGTTACTACAAATTTTTACAAATACTCAAGTTCATGAAGTAGTAGAATTTGCATGATTTTGGCAAGATTAGTAAGTAAAGGTTGTTTGTTGATGATTGTAAATTGATTGTGATGATTTTTACAAAAGAAAATGATATGCTTGAAAGCATGGAAACCTTTATTTTTAGGGGAAACAATGGCAAAATTTTCTAAAAATATAAACACTTGGAAAAATATTTTTAAACCAATATTTACAAATACATTGTAAACTATAAATTGTTACATAACTTTGCCATAATTTTTTGTTACAAAAATATAAGTATTGGAGGTTGGTTCTTATAAATAAAAGTAACTAAATATATATTTAGGAAATATATAATTAGAAGACACATATGTGTGATTATTTGTATATTTTGTGTATTAGTCATATTATTTTAGGACTTGAAATAGTATAACACATCGAAATACCAAGAAATTACCATCCAAAATATTACCAAAATTCCAAGGAATAAACATACAAACTTACACAAAAATATTGGAGAACCAAACTATGAAATGTAACTTACAAAATATTTCGGAAAATTTATTCACAAAAGAGTATTTTGATAAATAATATTTTGGACATCAAGGAAGTAAAAATATGATTTTTACAATTACTACAAGAATATATCATATTTTTGACAAGTATGAAACATATATTTTCTTGAAATTTTGGAAGAGATATTATTTATAAGAAATATATATTTTCTTAAACAAACGTGAAAATACAATATTTTTGGGAAAAATATACACTTTCTTGAATAAATGTGAAATATGTCATTTTTGGGAAAAATGAATTTATATATATATATATTTTCCAAGTTGGACTTGAAAAGATATTATTTTTGAAACTTATAAGAGAATGCAAATATCTTTGCCAAAGAAAAATTATTAAATTATAAATAATTTTTCTAAGTAATATTCCTTAAAATATATTTTGGAAATATATATTGGATCTTTATAATGTTCCGGAATAATTAATGTGAAATTTAGTATCAGAATACTTAATTAATACCATAAAAATACGTATTCTCGTACGTATAAATACATACCGGAATACGACCCCAAAACATGGCAAAAATACACATGTATAAGATACCCCCATCCTTGGGAAGGAAATACAAGTTTAAATACTTGGGAAGTATTATTACAATTATATTGTTTAGCAATTATTCCAAAATTTATAAATATAATTTAAGTTAAAATATGAATTATTTTAACACATAATTATGTAACTTGGAATAGTATCAAAGACCCAAAAGAAACGTAACTCAAAAATATTAATACTAAGTCAAGGCACGGCCCATTCGTCTGATAGACATTAGTACGTTGTAGGTAGTTGTGTTCACCAAAGAAGCTCGAGTTACGATTGCTGAAGACGCAAGACAGTGAGTTCATGTCCCCCTTTTCTTTTAACTGTTTTCGTTTTAGAACTTCGGGGGTGAAGTACATGTTACAAATGATTACGTTTACAAATGGTTTACAAATGAAATGAACTGCTAGATCATGTGAAATGGTAGGCGTTAGCTTGAGACCATTAATCCTTTAGAAGGACCGAGGAGCATGAGTGATAGATCTATTTGGGTGTTGCGAGCCCCACCCATGAGTCCTCGAGTTGGCTCATGTGGTGACTATGTCGTTCCAGCTGGGAGGCCCGGTGCGAAATACGCAAAGGATTGAGCCTTCCTACACCGTTGCACACATATTGATGGCCTTACAAACCATTAATTGATCTGTTCATTTTCACATACGAATATACAGATTTTCAATGATTTCAAAGGTTATTCATACTCATAAACACACACATGAACTCGCTCAACTTTTGTTGATGTTTTCAAATTACATGTATTTCAGGAAATTAATGGTGGATCTGGCGGGCGTTCGAAGGTTTTCAAGTGTTGTTAAAAATAAAAGATGTCATCCATGGTCTAGGGTTTGGTTAGGGTGTCCTATCCTGGACCAGACGCCTCTTCCAAATCTTGGTTTTATTTAGAGTCTTTTGATGAGTCCTTGTGAACTCTTAAAACAATTCGTTTGGTTTGTAGAATTTAAATTTGGAGTCTTGTTTAACAATGATGTTTATGATGTTTTCAAATCTATTTAATGGATGACGATCTATGGTTTTATCATATAGTTGTTGTTATGATTGAATGCAATGATATTAAGAAGGTCACACCATAATCACGCTTCCGCAATATTCAGGGTGTGACATAAAAAACCCAAAGCAAGGAAAACATCAAAGGATACATAAATGAAGAGTCGGATCCAAGTGATTCTATCTTGTCTATCTGTTTTATTTATTTATTTTGTTTCTTTATTTTTATTTATTAAAAACAAAAGTTTTCTATCTACATTTGGTTAGATTAGACGTCGACGATGTTTTAGTATTAAAAGCTCTTGTGTCCTTGGACGACCTCGGTATCTTACCATCACTATACTACGCCAACGATGGGTGCACTTGCCCTAGTGTGTTGTAGAGAGTGATAGTTTTATATCGTGTTTTATAAATTTAAAGCTTGATAAAAAGAGTAAAAAGGTACTCAAAATATATTAAAAATCTGTACACGCTCCGACACGTCACAAACACCTCGTCCAACCAGCCTCTCTCCTTCTCCAACCATACGGCTATAAATACCACACTTCTCCAGAGGTTAAAGGATTCTGATCCTTCTACTCTCACTACATACATTGCTCTCTCTTTCTCTCTAGAAGAACAATACTTATTCTCACGTCGGAACATGGTTACGAGAAGAACCCCTTTCCTCCTTCTCGTAACGAGTTAACGGTGTTATTTCTTAAAGAAAGCCCCTCGGCTGAGACATTCCTGGCTAGTGTTTCTTCAGTACCGGTACCAATACAATAGTTATTCGCTTTCGATACCAGATACCATTTGTTTATCCCTATCGCAAACCACATTTCCACACCATAGTCTAACAAAAAATAACTTTTTAAACCATATGTGGACTAGACGAATCATGACTTACATCTAATTATTTTGGATTTTTTTTGTCATATCAAATCATTTGAAAAAAAAAAGTTAGAATATATTTATTTAAAAAAATAACAGAATATTTGCTAGCATATATGTGTCTCTCTATATATCTATATACTGTTAATTAACAACATGCTGCATTTGGTGTTTGTATCATATGCTTATTGGTTTGTTTATTTTGTTTTATTATTTTGGGTTCTAAGTTGGGTTTATTGTGTTGTACTTGTCTTGGGTATTTAAGCGTGTTCTTTTTTATTGGGTTGCTTCATTTTGAAGCACCTCGATTCTCTCACCTCACCCACCACATCCCTACTCTCTCCACCACACCACTGCCACTACGCCACCACTGCCCCATGTTCGATCATTTTCTAGTAATCCGCGTTTATGGCTTAGATTGCTTTGGTCATAGCTTTTTTGTCGGAATCTTTGACCGTCAGGCGTTATGTTTTTTTTTTTATTTGTTTCTCCGATGGTTCAGTTTTTGGTTGATTCCTATTACTTGCCGCTATGATGTGTTTGTTTTGGCTATTTATTCCGATGTTCGTTTTGGTTTGGTACTTTAATGTCAATGCATGTATTTTTTAGATAACAAAAGGGTTATCCATAACCCCATGGTGATGTGGTTCTTATGTTTAATTATAGTTGCTTTGTGATGAAGTTGTTTTGATGTAGAGTTTTTTATGGTTTGTTTGGTTGATGTGAATTCTGTTTTAGTCCGACTCGGTTGCTTTATGAGTCGATTTCGTTGACGGTGACCCTTGGTGTCAATGAAGATGATACATCATTGTTCATCCGAGACTTTTTTAGGTGCAACAGGTCTTGTATACGTTTAAAAGACTTTTTATGGTAAATGCATGCCCCTTTGGTCTCGATGAGAATGCTTTGATGGTCATCTAAGAGTGTGGCTAAGATGGTTCTTTAGTTTTGGCTTAGCATTTTTTGTTGCAGCCTACTGAAGATTCTGATCTTTATTTGTGTCCGGTTATAGCTGTGAGAACATGCATACTGATCTACATATTACCATTTAGCAACATTTTGTTGCTATGGAATGGTGTGTATATGTATGATCGTATCTGGATTTTTGTTTATGGTGGTTTTTCATTGGGCTTATAGTGTTGTATTTGTGTTGGGTATTCAAGTTTGTTTATTGGTTGGAGTTATTTCCTTTTAAAGCCATATTGTTAAGAACATTAGTTTCGATGAAGGTGGCTTTCTTGTCCTCTGAGATTAACTATATTGTTTGGGTTTATTGGCGCTATCATGGTATAAGGGTGAGCGGGGCACTCGCGGGGAGTGGGTGCGGTGACCCAAGTCCCCGCTCGGGAACACTGGCGCCATCAAGGCGGGGACCGAAATCGGCGACCTGGTTCGGTGCTTGTTCACCGATGGAAGGAGAGGGGAAGATGGTGGGCCAGCCTCCTTTTCAACCAATGAAAACTTTTTGTTTTTTTTTTTTTTTTAATAAAAAAACAATTCCCCTAAGAGGGGAGTGCCGCCATCAAATTGGGGTGCGAGGGGAGTTTAAGAGGGGAGTTGACGTGGCATAACCTGATTGGGTGTGCGTAAGAGAGGGGACTCCCCTCTTAGGGGAGTGCCCCCCTCACCCTAAGTCATATGGCATGATTGTATTTATTGTAGTCGTGTCGTGTCTCTGAGCGTTAATAGCTTAATATGCATTTGACACGTTGCTATTGGAGTGCATATAAATATGTAGGTTTAAAGTTTGTAATTATGTTATTGTTGTGTTACATGTAAAATGGTTGTGATGTATAAGATCTTGGTATCTACACTGTGATGGCTTATTACAAGCAACTGGTTAAACTAAGATTTTTGAGCTTAATGACTAAATATTAGAAGCACGTTAAATGCGCTAGTGTTTATGTCAAAATGTTATTGTCTCTTTTATTTGATACCCCCTACTTTATATCAGGTTGATGTCTTTATAGGCGATGATGAATAACATCAAAGAAGCGTAGTGCTAAAAGTGATGTGTGTGAGCCTTCTTTTTCCTAATACAAAATTTGTTCGTGTTAATTTGTTTTATTGTGTTAAAAATTAAAGTACATTCTAACTTATGCGTCAGTTAATAGGTTTAAAATATCAAGCTCGAACAAAGAACCTAACGTTCTCGAACTGCTTGGGCGCATTCTCGAACAAGTCATTGAGTCAAACCGTAGGATAAACAAAAACTTGCCGAACTAACCGAACGAATGTCAAAAATACGCGAGAAATAGACTAGGCTACAAGTTGAGATAAACGCACATCATGCTCTGTCTAACAATGTTAGTAAAAGTTAATATGTTTAAATATATTAGTTTTTCGTAATCGTTGATTGTAAATTTTCTAATACTTATATATTAACAATTAATAGTATAGTCTCATGTTTAACACTGTGTCTTTTACATTACATCGACAAACTACCATAGGCGATATCAAAATTGACAAATTAACATCACCGATGACAAACTCTACCGCAACACGGCAGGGCTACATCTAGTTGAAACAATAAAACACAACTAAAAATATCACACACAAACAATAGAAGATAAACACAATCACATAATAAATACACTAAATATTTTAACATACATGAAATAAATCTAGTATATAAAAAAGTAACTACCGACAATATTTAACACGAATTGATAATTTAAAATTATCTAAAAGCAATTTTCAATCAAAGTAAAACAAATAACAAAAAATAAATATTGATTTGAAAGCCGGTTTATTAAGGTGTTGGATGACACTAAAGAGGTGGCGTTTCTTAGGCTTTCGAATCGGTCAGAGGTTGATTTTGGGGTCTGGAGGTCGTGGTTTGGGTCTAATGTAGGGTCCAATCCTTAAGTTTGTATGTTGTTTTCCGTCTATTTTTGTTGTTTGCTTGGTCTGTTTCTCAGCTACTTGATGGGTTGACCTGGGCCCTTTTTTTAGTGATCGAAAGCCTTACCATTAAAAGCCAGTGAAATTATATAAAGTTAAATGAGGGCCAACTTTTGGATTATCAAGTAATTCATATGGGTCATGCTAATCACACACGGAGAAAATTATTTTCACATCCCAAAGCGCCGCGCTATGGCCAAAGCGCGGCGCTATGCTCGACAAAAGGTGCTTCGATTGACGTCTGAGACATTCCCTACTGTTTGACAGACATAAAGCTGATTATGATGTTTTGTCGTTAACCCTAAGCGCCGCGCTTTGGCCATAGCGCGGCGCTTCGACCCAAATTTTCACTTTTAAAAGTAAGCTACTGATTGAGGTTGGCCAAGCATACGTTCTTCTTCTTCTTCAGAAAAGCACCGTTCGAGACAAGGTCGCACTCAATACGTTGTTTACAAACATACGTGGGTATCCGAGTGTTTTGTTGTTTGTTGTTTACAAAAAACGATGTCGTGGTTAAACAACTATATTTTCGGTCAATATTCTGACGAGACAGTTGTTCCTGATTCTTACGAGGGGACCGCTATTTCTGACTCGTATGAGAAACCGGTCTCGTCCAACTTGAGGGAGGCAGAGGTTGTATCTGGCATTCGTTATCGTGATAACACGGTGACGCTGGATTTGAATACCCCTGTGGAGGACCCTTACGCACAATAGGGTTATTCGAATTTCGGTTACGGTGGCGAGTACAGCTTTGTACAGCAGGAGTGTGGTCCAAACGACAGTTACGGTTGTCAACAGAGCTTACAAGGTTATTCGAATTTCGGTTACGGTGGCAAGCACAACTTTGAACATCAAGTATATTCGGACCTCGGTGACGATGGTGAGCCGGGGGATGTGTCTGTTGACGAGGAAGGCTGTTACCCGGTTACGTTTTCGTTTGATACAACGCAGACCTTTTCGTCACGTAAAGAGTTGGTGCGTTGGGTACAAGACACGGCAAAAGACAACGGTTACCTCATTGTGACTAAGAGGTCGAATAAAAGAGGAGAGAATTACAAGATTTGGTTTCAATGTACTTTTGGTGGGGAGCATAAGAGTATAGCTACACAGAGGAAAACGGGTAGCAAGAAAATAGGCTGCCCGTTCGAGATGATCGGGTTTTCGGAATCATCCGGAAGTGTTTGGAGGATCGAGGTGACGAAGGCGAAGCATAACCACACTCCTATTGAAAACTTAGAGGGTCACGCGTATGCGAGAAGGCTTTCTTCGGAGGATACAAAACTGGTTAAGGAGCTGGCAGAGCAAGACATTCCCAACCAAAGTATCTGGCGAACGCTGACAAAAAACAATCCGGCTAGAAAGCTTATTCCGAAAGATATACACAACGCTGTTCAGAAGATCAACGCCGAAAAAAATGTCGGTAAGTCTCCGATGCAAAAACTTGAAAGCATTCTTCTCGAAAAAAATTACACTTATTACATGCGCACGAATGAGATATCAAACGAAGTTGAAGATGTCTTCTTTGTTCACGAAAGATCATTCAATATGTGGTGTGCCTTCCCGCATGTGCTAATGATTGACGCCACCTACAAAACGAACATGTACAACCTGCCATTTGTTCAGGTCGTAGGCATGACGTCGAAAAACAAATCGTTTACGGCTGCTTGTGCGGTAATTTCCGCTGAGAAGTCAGAGAACTACCTATGGGTAGAGGATCAAGTCTATGCTGGTAGGATGTATGGAACAGCGCGTGATTTTAACAGACAGGGATTTTGCGCTAATGAACGCGTGTGAACAAGTTTTTCCAAAAGCGCATAAGTATCTTTGTCGGTTCCATATTCAACAAAATATTAATAAGAACAGCAAGAAGAAATTCTCTGACAAGGAATGGAAAGAATTCGTACGTAGATTTTGGTTATTGTGCGAGTCTACGACCGAGGAAATATACAGGTATAACTTGGAAAACCTTGAAGCACAGCTGAAAGAAGATGACCGTGAACGTAGGTATTTCTTACATAATTATGTTCAAATTTTATATAATAACAAAAACTGACTATTTACGTTTTTTTTAATTTTAGAGGTTTTTGATTATTTGAAGAAATCCTGGTTGGATCCGTACCGTGAAAAGTTTGTATCATGCTGGATTAACAAAACTATCAACTTTCACCAAACTACGACCAACAGGGTTGAGGGCATGCATGCAACACTAAAAAGTCACTTTCCAAGTCATCGCAACACACTGGATAAACTTGTACTATATGTTGATCATGTTGTTGATAGACAATACACCGAGATTAGTAGTAGCTTTGAAACAAGCCTCCGAAAAGTGATGACGCACCACAAGAAGCAGCCCATGCTTGCATATATTCTCAGAAAGGTTTCAATATATGCGATTGAGCTTTTGAGTAGGGAACTAAAACGTAAGGAAGACGGGTTGAGAGCCTACGGTGCAAGCTGTGGTTGCCAACTTTTTACCAGCTGTGGTTTGCCATGTGCCTGTCATTTGGAAAAGTTGGAAAATAAAGGTAATTAATATCTTTGACCTTTCTCGTTATGATTCTGCCACCTAATTTGTTTTCATCCACAGGTCAGCAACTCCGGATCACACACATAGACGTGTTCTAGAAGAAGCTTAACTTCAAGCCTGCAAAGAAAAACATAGAGGATATCGATGTAGACGCGGAATTTGAAAAATTGAAACAAAAGATCGATCCAACACCCCCTCAAGTGAAAAGGAGCTTCTTTGAAAAGTTTCAGCAAATCCTCAATCCAGGGAACAATAACAAAAAACCTCCTGCTGTTCTGAAGAAAACTCGTGGTCGCCCAACATTGAAAACGCAGGAAGAAAGAAAGGCTGAAGCCGCTAGAAAAAGCTCGTACATTCCGTCGGAAGAAACTTGGGTCGAGGCCTCAGATGATCTTCCCCGTCACAGCTCGTACATATCACCCGAAGATTCTAGAAGACAAAAGAATACCAAACCGATCAACCTGCACCCTGATTTCCCGATGATCAAGCTCGGTCCTAAGACGGATATAGCGATCCGCAACTACGCATCTCAGATTCCCGAAGTGATCCATCCATACATCGTTAGAATAAAGGACGTGAAACCAGATGATCATTGTGGGTTTCGATCGGTGGCTGTTGGGTTAGGAGTGAAACAAAATTCATATTTGATGATCCGGAAACAACTTATAAAGGAGTTACGTACGAACGAATCGCTTTGGAGGCAGTTTTTCGATCCGGAAAACATAGGACATTATGATGCGCTGCTTAGACGGATCGATTTCAAGGGGGTGGGACGAGCAGATATCGAAAATTACATGACGATGCCTGACACGGGGTTTCTTATTGCCCAACGATACGGTGTGATTGTTCACACCTTCGACATGCGTGGGAGCAATACAATTTTCCCTCTGCTGGGCGGGCCAAACAAAGCTGAGCAACCTCACCTGGTGGTTGCGGTTGTGTTCGTCGACCATGGGCATTTCATACATGTAGAGCTTGGAGGTTGTTATCCAATGCCTCCCCCAAACCCACTCTGGACAGCGAACAGAACAGAGCGCGCAGCAGCCTGGCACACATTATACAGGGATCAGATCAACGCGTACGAAATGCTTACGTATCGTGCCCCTGACCTTAATGTAACCCCATATGTTCACGATGTAGGTTAAATGTGTTTAATAATAATCACGTTTGTGTTTGTTCAATATATGCGTTACATCACGTTAAAAACCGAATGTCACCGACACGACCCAATCAGATTCAATACGCACTTGTACGACCCAAAATGACCATATACATCATAATACTACAATTAATGAAAAAATACGTCATGTTCATGTGCGGTAGGCGGTTGATACACATAACACCTCTTACAGGAGTACTTGTGCTTTCAAACCCAAATGATACGATATAACGGAATAAGACATCACACGTAACCGATTTGACCCGGAACTTGCAGTATACTCCATATATAATAAAAAATGATGTATAATGGAAAAAAAACGTAAAATTTAGACTATTATCGACGCGTTTGTGAATTAAAAACAATTTTAAAAATTTTAAAAAAGGCCCAAAGCGCCCCGCTATGGCCAAAGCTAAGCGCTTTGACCCCAAAGCGCCGTGCTATGGCCATAGCGGGGCGCTTCGATCCCTCACTTAAACCAAAGCGGAGCAGCTTCTCCCCCATTTCAAACCCCACACACAAACACACACACAAGGTGCGATTTACACACACTCGAGCCGGATCATCAACGTTTTCAAGCTTTCAACCGCTGAAAGGTACGATCGAACTTCATTTCTTGTTTTGGTTCAAGTTATGTGTTTCAGTTTGTTTGATTTTTATTTGATTTGGGCGTGTGGATCGATCTGGTGGGCTGTTCTTCATCGCGAAGAACCAAAGCGCCGCGCCGAGGCCAAAGCGCGGCGCTTTGGTTCATGTTTTTTATTTTTTTTTAATATTATTTGTTTAATATTATTTGTTTAATATTATTTGTTTAATATTATTTTTTTAATATTGTTTTTTTATTATTTAAATTATATTTAATATTATTTGTTTATTATTTAAATTTTATAAATAAAATTATTTGTTTATTATTTTATATTTAATATTATTTGTTTATTATTTAAATTGTTTAAATAATATTATTTTTTTATTATTTAAATTTTATAAATAAAATTATTTGTTTATTATTTTATATTTAATATTATCTTGTCAACGTGCAGGGATGGATTCCTCCGATGACGAGATTGAGCATATGGAGGCTGAGGGAGATGAGGGAGAGCAGGGAGAGCCGGCATGTCCGTACCTGCAGTTTCCGCCGGGGTCACGGGAGAGGGGGAGATGCGCGAGGTTGCGCGCCATCCCCATTGGGGAGCATGTAGGGATAGGCTGGGGCCTGCTGGAGACCGTGGGAGAGGCCGCGCGGGCGCGTGAGATAGTTGGACTAGATACTCTTTGGTCGCGCCTATTTGAGTTAGCGATGGAGGACTCGTACCCTGAGCTTACGTGGGAGTTTCTTTCCACGTTTACATACGCGCCGCATCCGGCGGATTACGTGGAGGACCAGGATTTTCCAGTCCACGAGGTTACATTCCGTCTCACCGGTCAGGAGTTTCAGATGAGTGTGCGGCAGTTTGCTGTCCATACAGGTTTGTTTAAATAATATTATTTATTATTTTATATTTAATATCATTTGTTTATTTAATGTTATTTGTTTATTTAATATTATTTGTTTATTATTATTATTTGTTTATTTAATGTTATTTGTTTATTTAATATTATTTGCTTATTATTATTATTTGTTTATTTAATATTATTTGTTTATACAGGTTTGTACACAGAGCCCGAGCTTGATACTGATTTATATACGCAGGCGGTTACGGCGATGGACAGGCAGACGCTTATCAGTTTCTGAAGGGCCATTTCCAGGGTTCCCTTTGGGAAATCCTGGCAAAAGGCCACCACCATTAAAGACCCCTTGTGCCGATACCTGCACCATATTATCGCGGCAACTATCGTGCCGCGGGGTTCCAGCAGGGAGAAGGTCAACCTCAATGACCTTTTCTTTCTATACTGCCTACTGCGCCGCCAGCCCTGCGATCTAGCAGCCTGCCTGGCAGATTACTTTGCCACAGCATACCACCGGCAGCTCCGCGGGTTCGTGCACACTGGCTCATACATCACCGCCATTGCACGCTCGCTAGGGCTCGTGCCCGAGCATGATACGGAGCTGTCCGATCCGGTCCCGTCTACCAGGTTGGGCCGCGCGTCAGTATCTGCCATGCAGATTACCCGTACCTTTGATGTTGGTCTGAGGTTTCGGGGACGTGACAGGCTGATTTGGCATCTGGAGGTGATGCCGGAGGTCATCCCGGTTGTTATTGAGTTGAGGGCTGGAGTGTTAGCCCCTCCTGATGTTCAGGCGGCCGCTCGGCAGGCTCAGCTACAGGCTCTGGGACTCGATGAGTTCCCGGGCCAGCCTCAGGCTCAGCCTCAGCCTCAGCCTCAGGCTCAACCTGTATTAGAGGATCCGACTCAGGAGGAGCATATCGAGGAGATCCCGGTACCACCAGTTCAGCCAGCTCCTGAGCCGCCACAGTACCCGCAGCACGTTTACGCTGACCTGCCTCCGGTAGCGCGTGAGGTGGCTCGGGACTTCGACCGGCGCCTCAGACGCCAGGCCGCACGCCAGGACTGGATCATCGAGACGCTCGTTTCTCTACGAGAGCTCGCTGGGTTGCCTCCACTTCCCCTCCCACCGTCCCCACCGCACGAGGATTAGTACCTTAGTTTGTTTGTATAGTGTTTTGTTATGTATTATGTAGTCAGTTGTACCTTTTTGTTTTGTATGTACAAACTGATATATATATATATATATATATATATATATATATATATATATATATATATATTGCAGTTAATCTTCTATTTACATCACGTTGGTTTTGGATTGTTTACGTTTAATTCTTATGGCTTTCTGTACAATTTATTTAACGTGTTCGTTTAATTTAACAAAATAAACTAGGTTAACAGTTTATAAAGACGCACTTATATTATATACGTTCTATAAAAATAATGATGTAAAAAACGTAATTATAAAACAACGTATTATAAAACTCAAATACATTTTTTTCCTCCAAAAAACACTACCAAACTAACCCACATCCCACCTATTTCAAAAAAAAAACAACACAAATTCCAGCCAACACTTTTTGTCTTTTTGCACACTCAAAGCGCCCCGCTTTGGCCATAGCGGGGCGCTTTGAGTGTGCAAAAAGACAAAGGCCGTGTGCGAATAGACCAGGCCAATTCATATTTATAGATACGATTTTATGCTTAAAACAAGTGTTACCACAAAGTCACGAGCTTGTACACTTTGACAAATATTAACAACTAGGTTTCCCCCACCGTGTGTTGCGGCAGGGAATCCGCATACACGAAAAATGGTGACGCAGTATGGAACTACAAAACATAGATGTGTAAAACAACCAAATACGAAATAAAATGCAACAAATACACGAAAAATGGTGACGCGGTGTTGCTATCCCACGTGCCGGATATTACCAACTCGTAACAGCCACCTGCGTCGCAACTCGCGATTGTGACCGGCAGTCGTTTGCTTATCCGGAAGTTATGTTTTAGTTAACTGTTATAGCGGCGGGGTCTGACCCGATTTTTAATAAATTCCAAATGGAAACGTATTTCGATTTTTTAAAATTAAAAAAAATGGTCGGTACCTGGTCGGTCCGTTTTAGAAAAAAATTATATCTCTCATTTAGTTTTTATAAAAAAAACACTTGAAATTTTATAAGGAAAAATAAAACTATTTGGTTAAACATGTATAATTATCTAGGTAGAGGATCCTGTAAAACGTGCTCAAAGTGTGAGAAGTGTGAGAAGTGTATTATAACACTATATATAATTCTATATAACACCATATAAACACCGTATAACAATATGTAACACCATATAATACCATATAACACTATGTAACACTATATATCATTATATAACAAATATAACACTATAGGTTGTCTGATAGCATGTCTATGATAGATGTATAGTGTTATATTTTTTATATAATGTTATATAGTGTTACATAGTGTTATATGGTATTATATGGTGTTACATATTGTTATACAGTGTTTATATGGTGTTATATAGTATTATATATAGTGTTATAATACACTTCTCACACTTGAGGCCTTTTTTACACTATCCTTACCCTATCTATCTATAGAGAGGTTAAATTAAAATTAAAATAATCAACATACCAACAACTATCTTACCATCCGATCTTAAGGTTACGGTACTCCACGCCCTGGAATTCTTGGTGTCGCCGTCGCGGCTCCGCTGCAGGTCAGCCGCGGCGCCGCCGCATGTAGTGGCATTCTCTAAAACCTCTCTCTCTTCCTTCAAGAGGACGGTGGTCGGCTTCTTTCAAGACAGTGGCGGTGTGTACCGCCTCCCACATTGCAACCGCCTCCAAAACCATCACACCATCTTCGGCCAGACTATCTATAAAAATCCTAACCTTTACATTATGTCTTTAAATAAACCCAGCCACCACCAAACACATGCAGATGGCGGTCGTAGTGAGGTGGTGGTTTTACAACAAAGAATTTGACGTGAGGAACCTGGGTTGTGGTGCGGGGGTTGCTGTGAAAAAAAAATCAATGTAGCAATGATGGCATTGTAGCAATGATGGGACGCTAGCTACAGTAATTTTCTGATATTCTTTAATATATTGTATAATTGTTTGTGATCGAAAGTAACAGAAATATATTCAACGGCAAAGACCATCGATGTAACACCCAAAAACGGGTTTGGTAATTAAACCATGTTAATATCGGTGAGCAGGTAAGATACCGTTAGTGGTAAAAACTAACCCGGTAAACATTAAGATTTAATCAAATAAACCTAATGTTAAATAAAAGATAGATGAATGCCTTTTTTAATAAAGTTTATAAAAAAATCCCGAGGCTATCGGTACGTGATCTAAGTCGAGTTGTAGCATCCCCGAACTTAGTAGATTGAATTATCATGTTTATTGATAAATAACGGGAAGTAGGCAACTAGGAATAATCAACCTAGTTGATTAAATGTATTGTTAGTGATAAATATTGGATGATATCCATTTATAATTGAAAACTCAAACATGAGGGACCAAAAGGGGAAAAAGTTGAAAGTTGAATTATAAAAATAACACAACACACAACACACTAGGTGTGTGTGTGTGTGCGTGTGTGGGCGCGCGCGCGTGTAACGATCATGAGAAAGAACAAGGAGCAAAACCCTTGTTCAAGCTGAATCCATCAAACTGAAGAGCAATTCGAGACTCAAATGAGTGCATGAACGCATATTAACGATCACCTAGACAAGGGGATCATAAGGTATGTTTAAAAACCTAGACTGGTGAAAGTTATAATTTGAGACAAGTAGAATACTTAGAATTAGATTGTTGGATTATGATCCAAAGATGAAATTAGGTGTAGATGTATGCTTAATTACGTTAGACATAATGAAATTATGAAATATTTGATGTAAGGTTACTTGTAAGTGATTGACAAGTAGATTATGAAGTGGGTTTTGATAATATGATTGAGTTGATGATATATCTATGTTTATAATCATCATGAATGATAGTAATAGGAGGATATTTGAACAATCAATGAGTTTGAGTTCATGTTCATGTTCATACTTACCATGATGAAATTGATGTTATACTCATGTTAATAGATTCTTGAAATCATCATGTGTATCTGAATGTTTAAAGTCTTTGGCTAAATTTAATGTTTGGTAAAATTTTATACATATGATGCAATGGGTTGTTTCATGGTGATGAAACAGTCCCAAGTTCTTATATAATAATTGAAAGATTTGCATACAATGATTATAAATTATGTTAACTTGATGTTAACAATTACATGAACTAGGTCGAAGAAGGTAGTAAAAATGGTGGCCTAAAAATAGTGCCTACCCTAACGAAATGCCTAGATGAGTTGTTCAACTTATTTGTGGGTTTGTATATGTTAATAGGCAATTGACTTTAAAAAGTCAAACTGACCTATAATAGGATTAAATAGTGATTTTGTATAAAGTCCGTAAGGTGGGAGAGTCGTGATAAATGATGACTAATCTAACTATCTTGCGAATGATAAATGGTAGTTTGACACTTGACAAGCTAGGTGGAATCTTGGGGAAGAAACGGGTCATACGGATCGAATACGCAAGAGAAGCATAATCGGATGCAAGGTAAGTAAAGCTTACATCTTTTTAGTAGAATATTTATTCATATATTGATTAAGGACAAAGCGACTTAGCATTTGAAATGAATCCTTGAAATATGACGTTCCGACGCCAATCGATACGGATCGGAACAAATAAAAATGGTAGGAATCTATATTTGATGATTGAAAGGGGTAGAACGGTAATTTAGTCACGTGTTAACGGATATATAATGACCTAATTACCCTTACACTTAACTGCAAAAAAGTAATAAAGTTAGTGTCATGGGCCAAAACCGTTATAAAATGCAACCTTAGGGTCTGATATATTAAAAGATTCCTTGGGCTGAAATGGTTAAATTGGCTAGGCCACAGCGGCCAAAATAGTAATTTAGCTGTTACTATGTTCAAAATTGTTTTTCTATTGATAATGTTTATAAATTTGTGAAATCACACACACATTAATGATATTGCAAAAAAAGATTGAAAATCTAATTCCATAGTATATATTTTTTTTAAGTTATCAATTTTTTTATTTCCGTCGCGTCACATGTGGAACTTAAACTCAAAAGTTGCAAACCCAAGTATCTTTTTTTAACCTAAAACCTCCTCTTTCTAAAGTCTAGGTGTTTAAAGGGCTTTGCAATAGACGACGATAAACCACCAAACCCAAATGTATTATCCTATACATAAATTTAGATTTATCATAAACTGGTTGGTGTTTTTAAAAGGGTTCTAATAATCCCACACCCAAAAAATCTTAATTTCACATTCTATATACGGGCCGTATAACGTTATACGACTCGTATAAAATAATTTGACATGACAAATATTTTGTCGTATAATGTTATACGTCTCGTATACATAGAGAAAATATTAGACCATATAATATTATATGAGTTGTATAATATTCTAGGGGAACGATCCACTAAAAGAGTGGATTTTGCCTAAATAGCCTAATAACGATTGTTATGATTACATGTGGCACTCCTTATAAGAAGGAAGAAAGGGTATTTTGCTACTAAAACATTTTGGTTCTTAGACCATGTCTAGTCATAAAGTCCCTTAGAGGGCGTTATGCGACATGTGGCGAAACGCGTAAGAGAGAGGCTCTGTGGGGCTTTATATCACAAGAGGGTGTAGTGGGTTATATATGTATGTATATGTATGTGTGTGTGTGAGTTAGTATATGAAATAATCCGCCCTCAAGCCGCTATGATTTTCACGGGATAAGGAAAAAAAACACCTCATAGCGCCCGCCGTAGTGGTGTTGGTGGCGCTATGGGGGCGTCATATACCATTTTGGTGTGATATAACGTGTCACTATAGGTGCCTTATAAGTAGCAGTGTAAAAATGACATGTGACACCCGTTTTATTTTCTAAAAAAATACAATAAAAAATCCAGTACAAAAAATTTAGCACAAAAAATCCGGTACAAAAAAAATATAGCACAATAATATACCGTACAAAAAAATATAGCACAAAAATCTAGTACAAAAAAAATATAGCACAGAAAATATAGGGGAAAAAATCGAGCACAAAAAATTCAGAAAAAAAAAATATTAAGACAAAAAAATTCAACACGAAAATGTTGAACAAAAATCTAGCACAGAAAGTGTTATACAATATAGAAATACAACATATTTTTGTGGGTTTTAGTTGTCATGTTTTATATAGCAATGTGTTACTCAAATTAAAGATAAAAAGACGCTTGATTTTATGGTAAAATTTTTATGAAAAAATAATGTCGTATAAAAAAGTTAAGAACGTTTAAAAAATAAGGGTGAAATATGCATGTGTCTTGCATGTGGAGAGATAAAGTCAATAAATAAGATTTTTCTAATATATCATTTGATTTAAAAAATGAATGGTTAAGACTCTTCTCATCCTATTTAGGCAAAGTAAACTTTTTATTTGATGTTCTCCCTAACATTCTATACGGGTCGTATAATGTTATACGGGCCCGTATACATGGACAAAAAAAAGCATTCTTTGATAATTTTTTGTTTTCATTATTTTCACATCCCTACATCTTATTCTCATATCTTTTTTCACTCTATCTCTATATATCTATGTATGTATAGAGAGAAAAATGTGTGAATATTAACTCTTTATTTTTTTAACAACCAGTTATATAGTCCGTATAACTATATCCAGGCCGTATATATGTAGGTGTGTGAAAATAAGATTTTAAGGGAGGACGTATACATATAGGATGTGAAAATAAGATTTTAAGGGTGTGAGAATAGTAAAACTTGGATAAATTTAAATAAAAAAGTGAGTGAAGAGAAGAGATGTTGGGCGGGGTAGATGGGAATAATGATGAGTAGTGGTGGCCAAGGGAAGGCATTGATGTGTCCGGCCGGAGACAAACACCACGCCGGTCGTCAGTCAGTCGCAGCAGGCCACGTCCCTCCGACATTTTTATTGCCCTTTTTTACTGCTATCCGTCAGTATTTGTCTCCTCTATTCCTTTCAATATTTTGGTCACTTCAAATACTTTTTTACAATAAAATATTACTTTTATTTAAATAACAATTTAACAATTTATTGCTATTAAATTATTTCTTGATTAAGTTGAACACCGTGTAGTTCGAAATATTTTAGTGATATCGGCTACACATTTATTTTTTTTCAATAGCATTTCATAGTTTTTATGAAAAAAGTAACCTACAACCTGCACCCATTGATATTTGAACTTGCATTCATTTGGTTGTAGACTCACACTTATTATCACAATGCCCTCTTGAGTACGACCAGTTATATACTATCGAGAGATTGGAAGAAAATTATAAAGTATGCTGATGGTTTAGTAGGGTCGTGAGATTGGAAGAAAATTATAAATGTTGTTTTTAGACTACTGTGTGGAATTTATGAAAGACACAAAACAAGAGAGAACTCAAAAACAATCTTCGCACAGGAAACAATATGGTCGAGGCAATAAAGCCGGACTCTTATATGTGGCTGAAGAGTAGATCGAAGTTTTGAGATATTGTGTTAGAGAGATGGGTGGATTTTAACATACGAGACACTGAAACAATATGATGTAATTAGGGATGTATTTGTATTTCTTTTTTTATGTGTACTGTTTTGTTGGGCTTTTACAAGATATGCTGACCATGTTCTATAATCAAAGAATCTTACCGTTCAAAAAAGAAGTTATATACTATTGGTTTCTCAATCCTCATTCTTCGATCTCCACCCTTCTTGAACCTGTATTTTTTTTCAAAAAACCTATCCAAATCGGAATGTGTCGAGCTAGATCAAGTTGTATCCAAGTAGAGTTTGAACTTAATATTTTAGCTCAATAAAAGAAAATTAATCAAGCCAAACTTGCTCATAATTTGGAGGAGGATTGCTGGGACCAGCCTCATTCCTGGACACAGTAGGTTGTGAGTTTGCAAAAGGGCCAAACTATCTACACACCAAGTGTGTAGATAGTCACCCTTAAAAGATGTTTTTTGTCCTTATATGCACACCGTGCAGTGTCGAACTGTGGCCAAAACGCGGCGTTTTGGTTCGGTTAACCAGACAAATGCTGACGGGTCTGTTGACCGGACCAAAACGCCGAGCTTTGGCCACGTTTTGGTCCTGTCAACCAGACCGGGTGTCAGTCTTGTGTCTGGTTGATAGGACCAAAACGCGGCCAAAGCTCGGTGTTTTGGTCCGGTCAACAGACCCGTCAGACACCCGTCAGTCTTTGTCTGGTTAACCACTATCTACACACCAAGTGTGTGGGAATGGGAGGTCCAGGAGATAGTGATGGTTCTGACTCGTCATAATCCAGACGAATCCTCATTCCCTTGTCTCTTTCCCTACTCACATATTGGTTGAGAAGAGACCTCAACTCTAATAAGTTGTTAACGACCCCTTCAGGAGTAAGGTCAACGTGTGAGGGGGTGTTAGGGACACCGACATTAGGGGATGGAACCCCTGATCTAGACGGAGTTGGTGTCTGGAAAGTGAGGGACTCGGGGTATGTTGCTCCAGTAGGAGTGCTCCCCGGTGTTGAGAAGGACGTTGGTATAGCCACATGAGCTTGGCTAGTGCTTGGGGTAGAGGTATTCGGGACTTGATTTACCTCTCCTGGAGATTCACTTTCCGACATGGTAATTTCGAGAGAATGGAGCTACACTACTAGGTCTTTTGAAGAAAATTAGTGGCGTAGCCCCACGGTGGGCGCCAACTTGTTGATGCAACAAATACTAGACCGATGGTTGTAGCTGGGCTGGTTAGGCAAAAAGGTTGGAGGGTTCCGGTTTGCCTAACGCAGGTCGCGGGGTCCCCACACGTTTGCAAGACGTGGAGAGAGGTTCACTAGTTAAGTTTTGTTGTTTGCTCAAGATTCTCCACTGAAGTGTGTTCAGCTTCGGATGTAGGAGCAATGGAAATGTGTGTGTTGAATGTGAAGAAGAGATACTTGCATGGGACAAGTACTCGAGAGCAAAGACCAGAGATCCCAATGGAATCATAGCTGATCGGAATGTCCCTTAGCACTAAATGAAGTGTCATTTTATAGGGAAGGACATCGACCAAAGAAGAAACCATTGACTAGTGAAACATGCTTGCAGTGGGGGACTTACCCTTTTAGGGGTTGAAGCGTTTGGACTTGCGGATAAAAGCCTACACTCTATGCACATGTTCTCTTTTGCGGCTGTGAGAAGGCTGAGCAAGCAATCAGTGAAGTGATGGTTTACTGTTCACGTCCTTTTTGCTGCTCACCTGAGTTCACGGGGTTTGAACCTTTTAACCCTTTAACCTTTTAAGCATTTATGTGTCTAAGTCATTTTATTTAATCTTGGTCTACCCCCGTCATCAACCATGTTCTATAATCAAAGAATCTTGCCGTTCAAAAAAGAAGTTATATACTTGTTGATGCAACAAATATAAGACCAACGGTGGTAGCTAGACTGGCTAGGCAAAAGGGTTGAAGGGTTCAACTTTGCCTAACGCAGGTCGTGGGGTCCCCCCACGTTTGCAAGACGTGGAAGGAGGTTCACTAGTTTATTGTTGTTCTTTGCTATGGGTCCTCCTCTGAAATGCACTTAGATTCGGAAGTGGTAGCAAAGGGAATGTGTGTGTTGGATGTGAAAGGGAGCGACTTGTATGAAACAAGTACTCAATGTGAATGACCAGAGATTAGAGAATCAGAGCTGGTCAGGAGATGTTTTCTGAAGTAAATGAAGTGTCAATTTATAAGAGAAGACATCTCCCGAAGTAGAATGTATTAGACTAGTAACCTTGCTTGCAGTGGAGGGCTTGCCCTTTCGGGGGTTAAAGCCTTTTGACCCCTGGATAATAGCGTGCATTGTGCAGACCTGCTTTGCTTTTGCGGCTGTGAGTTGGTGAAGCGATCTCCGGATGTGACTGGCCACTGTTTCCGCGTTGCTTTTCCCACATCACAGCTTTTCAACCATTGAACCGTTTAACCATTTGAGCGTTTACACATTTAGTCATTTTATTTAGTCTTGGGCTACCCCCGTCATCAGCCCCCCAAGTCAGAGGTTTTTGGGTAGTGAGCTCAAAGACTTCTGACTTTTATGCGTACATTTTATGGCCTGAAGGTTTCAAGGGTTCGTTTCTTGAAGGCTTGAAAGGTTGAAGGCAGTTAATATTTTGAATTTGAATTTTTAAATAACTGACAATTGATTTGATTGATGTATGGCAGTTGATAGGGTGGCGGTTTTGCAGAAGTTACTGTTTTGCCATTATTACCCCTATTGTAGGTTTATATTTATTTTATGTTTGCAATTCTTATCCATTTTCTTCATAATTTTTCCAAGTTTCTCGCCATTTCATTCCTCCTCTAAGGTTAGTTTCGGTTTCTTTACACCTTGCATTCTTCATTTTCTGTTTTCAAAAATGGGTGCTCGTAAGGACTTAGCAAAATCTTTTTCCCGGTTAACACAAGAGGAGGTAGATTTATTTTGTATGGAATATGGTATTGATAGGAAGTTTAACCCAACTGCTCCTGCTTGTGATGTTTCCGTTAATAATCCGACCCCTGGTTCGATTGCCCTTTATTGTCGTCATTTTGAGTTCTCGAATCTTCGTTATCCCTTTTCGTTTTTTGTTTTGAACTTGTTGGAGTATTATCGTGTTTCTTTTGGGCAAGTTCATCCGAAGGGGATGGCTAGGGTTTTGCATTTTGAGGTTTTGTGTCGTGCTCTTGGATATGATCCTTCTCTTATACTCTTTCGCCGGTTTTTTCGTTTGGCTAAGAATGGCGATTGGTTTACTTTTGAAACATCCAAAGTTGATACCTGCCTTATTTCGTCCATGGTTACTACGCTTGGGGCTTGGAAGGATCGCTTTTTCTGGGTTTCCGATGCTATTCTCCCATTTAAGATGGTGTGGAGGCAACCGGATGCCGTTCTCAATGATCCGGAACCTTCCGAGTCTGAATTGAATGATGTTTTTCTCAAAGCCATTCGGGAGTGCCCTTCGAGGGTTCGTCCCTTTCCTGAACATTTACTAGTTCTTTTAGGCGTTAGTAAAATTTGGGGGAATGTTGATCGGGATCCGGTTCTTATGAGGAGTGGCATGGGTATGCACTTTCCTTTTTTGCCCTCTTTATGTTTTTCTTAACTTATGACTTATGTGCTGTTGTTTTTTGCAGTCATGTCTGCTTTGGATTTTATTAAGAGCGACGATACTTCTGATGCTGTATTTAGGGATGCTCCGTCTGTTCCCGGTGAGAATGTTGTGGTTAGAACTGTTGATCAAAGGTTTGAGGGCTCAGGTTATGTTAGTGCTGCCACTGTCAAGGGTTTTTCTAAGTCTAATGCTCCCAAGTCTTCAACCCGCCGATCTTCTCGTCGGTTGTTGAAGGCTGGTCCTCAATCCACTTCTACTGAACCAGTGGACTTGAGTGATGACATTGAAGTTTCGGAAGATCAAGGTGGTGAAGCAGGTGCTGAGAAAAAAAGGTTTCAGGCAAGAAGGTTGTTGCCACTCCTGTTCAGGAATCTTCAAGCAGGGACGTTGAAGGGTTGGATCCGGAAGGGATTTATGTGCCTAGTTGGTCGGTGAAGAATGATGACAGTTTCAAAGATGCTGCTGTTTGTGAGGATGCTCTGAGCCACATTGCTCCTCCTTCAGTGCACAAGACCATTGCTGGGATGGATGATGACCTGATGTTGTCCCGTATGATTTTGAGCACTTGCAACCTTGCTGCCATGCTTCCTCAAGGCATTGCCCGTTTTCGTCAAAGAATGCAGGAATATGAAGAATTCTCCAAGAAGAAGGATAAAATGAAATCCTCCATGGCTGGGATGAAAAAGGAGATAGCTAGTTTTGCTGAGAAAGAAGCGGCGTGGGACAAGAAGGTTAGTGACTTGAAGAGGATGCATGAGATTGAGATGGGTGATTTGAAAAAGAGTTTTGAGGCTAACTTGTTTAAGTTGAAAGCTGACCGGGAGACTTTGGCTGTGCAACAGAAGCCATTTGCTAAAGAGAAGGATGGGTTGAAGGCTTTGGTTGCCCAGGCTACTAGGGATAACCAATGGCTCATTGAGCAGGGTTTCCATCAAGTGGTTACCTATCTGTTGCACTCCAAAGAGTTTAACTCTGCTCTTGGTGATGTTTATACTAAACTACTCAATTTAGGAAAACACCAAGGTCTTATTGCAGGTTATAAGCTCCATGAATCTGGTCATCCTTTGGAGAAGTCGCCCTTGTTTCGTCCCGAGGCTTCTGATGTCTTCAAAGGCTCCGTTGAGCAAATGGAGAAGCTGTCCTATCCTTTCATCCATCAAGTTTCTGGTTGTTTTGGTAAGCCTCTTGCTGTATTGCAGGACTTGAAACCGGAGGGCCTAAATGAGAAGGTCTGTGCTGAAATCTTGGGATCTCTTTCGAGGAAGAGATCCTATTCGGGGGATAGTGATGATACCCTTTCAGGTCAGCTGGATGTTCCCAAGGATGCAAGTTTGGAGGCTTCAGCGGTTGGTGGTGATGGAGGTTTGAAGACTAAAAAGTTGAAGAAAACAAAGAAGGCCAAGGGCGAAGGTTCTGGAGTTTCCAAATCTGTTGATGCATGATTCGTAGCTTTCTTAGCACTGAAAACAATTTATGTTTTGTAATGTTAACTTGAACAATATTAGGTTATTAGGAACCCTTAAGGTTCCTGTTGGTTGTGTTTTAAGGCCTTTGTGGCCGCTGGAACAGTAGTTTAAGCTTGTAAGTTATTAGAACTTGCTCTAACTTATGTTTGAAAGTCTTTTGGGGCTTTCTTTTATATGATGTTATGTTTTGACTATTTTCCTTGTATTATGGTTTTATGCTTATGCCTTTTTGGTCAAGGCAGTTTATTTGGCTTTTAACCTTCCAAGCCTTTTGGCTGTCTGTTAATAGGTTGAAGCCTTTAAGGTTTCGAGATATTACCGGGATGGCTTGAAGCCTTGAAGGCTTCTTAGTTTTGCGTCCTGGCTTGGTTTGTACCTTTGTGATTTTTGTCCGAGTGATTTTGTTCTTTTAGATTTTCCTTGTCTTTTTGTAACTATGTCTTTGTCGAGTTTTTGCTATCCTTATGCTTTTTATACCTGAAAGGGTTCAGTGCTGCAGACACTTAGCCTTGGTATTTTTAACAAGAAGATATAGCACCTATCCTTTTTATTATTTCTTTGTTTTTTAGCCTCTTTGTAGATTATATTTTTAAGGCTTAGGGAACATTTGGTGTAGGCTGCTCACACCCGTCTATGAGACAATTTTATGTTTTCTTAACAAGTCTCATGGAGTTGTATTGATTTAGGAACTCACCCCTTATATAGGCTCGTTCAACCTTTGAACCTATTGAGCGATGTGGCCTGGGAGCTCATCCCCTTACATGGCCCTTGCCATGGAGTTTTTTGCTAGGTTTTCAGCCTGATCTTGGATAGAAAGACAAGTTTTGATAAGACAACTTCATTCATTTAAGCAATACTTGCTTCTTACAAAAGGTACTCATAATCCTGCTTGAAATACATTTTGATACAAACCAAACTTTCCTGTTTAAACATGGAACCTTTTCAGGGTTTTGCCGTTCCAATGTCTTGGAAGCCTTTTGCCTTCTGAGTCAGCCAGCTTGTAGGATCCACCTTTGTGTGCTTCAAGGATGGTGTATGGGCCTTCCCATTTTAGGCCAAGCTTTCCTTGGTTTTCTTTCTTGCTGGCTTCGTTGTTTCTGAGGACCAGGTCCCCTGGCTTGAAACGTTCTTTCTTGACTTTTTTGTTGTAGTAAGCTTCCATTTGTTGTTTGTATTTGGCCTCTTGAATTGCGGCTTGATCTCTTGCTTCCTCTAGGAGTTATAAATTCAACATAGTCTCTTTTTGGTTTGTTTCGGGATCCATGTTGACAATTCTTTGGGTTACAACTCCTATCTCGGCAGGTATCACAGCTTCGGATCCAAATACCAAGCTGTATGGTGTTTTCTTATGGCTTGTTTTTTCGGTTGTTCTAATTGCCCATAGGACACTAGGCAATTCTTCAAGCCAATTGTTTTCGTATCTTCCCAATCTTGTCTTGATGCCTTCTACTATGCTTCTATTTGTTCTTTCAACCTGACCGTTTGATTGCGGATAAGCCACTGAGCTAAAAACCTGATCGATTTTGTATTCCTTGCACCAAATGCTGAAAGGCTTCTCAGCAAACTGCCTTCCGTTGTCGGTGACAAGTACTCCCGGTAATCCATAACGGCAAATGATGTTCTCCCAAACAAAGTCGATGACTTGCTTTCCTGTGATCTTAGCAAGTGGTTTGACCTCGGGCCACTTAGTGAAGTAATCTACTGCCACCAGTAAGAATTTTACCCCTCCTTTGCTAGGGGGAAATGGGCCAACAATGTCCATTCCCCATTTATGGAATGGCCATGCTGAGGTTATTGGGACTAAGTCGTGCTTGGGACTTCTTGGAATTGGTGCATGAATCTGACAAGCATCACATTTCTTCAATTCTTCGGCTGTATCGCGATGCATTGAAGGCCAGAAATATCCGAGGTTCATGAGCTTTGCAACTACCGACCTAGCTCCAAAGTGAGCTCCGCATACACCTTCATGAATTTCCTTGATTAAATACTTACTTTGCTCGGGACCGACACATCTTAGCAAGGGAGCAAGGTAACCCTTTTTGTAAAGGGTTTCTCCTTGTAGTATGTATTGCCTTGCCTTGATTTCAACCCTTTTAGCTTCCACTAGATCATTGGGTAATTCACTATTTTTGAGGAACTTTCTTATGGGAGTCATCCAGTTTGGATCTTCTTCGGTAACCACGTCTTGAACCTCCAATTCATTAATGGATGGGGCCTTCAACACTTCTACCAGTACCTTCTTGGTGAGGTGGGCAAAAGTGAGAGATGCAAGTTTACTTAGGGCATCGGCCTTTTTGTTTTGAGATCTGGGGATCTGTTTGATGTTACATGCTTGGAAGGTACTCATCAGTTCCTTGGATTTTTCTCTGTATTTTTTCATGTTGGGCTCTTTAGCTATGTAGCTGTCATTCACTTGGCTTGAGACCAGCAACGAATCCGTGAACACTTCAAGCTTTTCAACCTTCATTTCTTTGGCCAGCCTTAGGCTGGCTATTAGTGCTTCGTATTCGGCCTCGTTATTGGTGGTCTGAAAATCAAAACGGAGAGCATATGTGAATTCCAAACCTTTTGGGTTGATCAAAATTAACCCAGCCCCTGACCCTTCAACGCTTGAAGCCCCGTCGGTAAAAAGCTTCCAGGCTTCAGGGTTGGAAGGTTCAGTGGTGGTAGTGTTTACTTCAGCGGCTGTTTGGTTTGGGACTTCCACAATGAAATCAGCCAAGACTTGGGCCTTGATAGCTTTTCTTGGGACATAGGTGATGTTATGTTCACCCAGTTCTATGGCCCATTTGGCTAATCGCCCTGAGTTTTCAGGTTTTTCAAGCACACTCTTAATAGGTTGGTCGGTGACCACTTGTATGGGGTGTGCTTGGAAGTACCTTCGAAGCCTCCTAGCTGTTTGAACTAGGGCTAGGGCAAGTTTTTCAAGGGGAGGATATTTCGTTTCAGCTAATTTTAAAGTTTTGCTGAAAAAATAAACGGGTACCTGGCCTTGTCTCGCTCAATGGTGAGGACTGCACTGATGGCCTCGTCCGTGATTGAGAGGTACACCGATATTAACTCCCCGGTTTTTGGTGCCTCAATGTCTGGTAGGGAAGCTAGATGTTGCTTCATCTGGTTGAAAGCTTCTTTAGTCCATTTGAAATTCTTCTTATCTGAGCAGTTCTTGAGCGTTTTGTAGAAGGGTAGAGATCTTTCGGCCAACTTTGAGGTAAAACGCTTCAAGGCTGCAAGCTTCCCGTTCAAGCTTTCAACCTCCTTCTTGGTCTTCGGTGGCTTGGTTTCAAGGACGGCTTTCACTTTGTTAGGGTTGGCCTTGATGCTTTGTTTTCCAACAATGTGACCCAAAAATTTTCCCTCCTCGAATCCAAATGAACACTTTTCCGGATTAAGCTTCATGTTAACCTTTCTGAGGTTCTTGAAAGTTTCTTGAATATCATCAAGCATTTGATATTCCGTCTTGCTTTTAATAACCAAGTCATCGACATATGCCTCCATGTTTTTGCCGATTTGGCTTTCGAAGGCCTTGTCAACGAGCCGTTGATAGGTTGCTCCGGCATTTTTGAGGCCGAAAGGCATCTTTTGATAACAAAAGATCCCTTTGTCCATGTGAAAGGCTGTCTTTTCCTCATCCTCTTTCTTCATGAGGATTTGGTGATAACCTTTGTATGCGTCAAGAAAGCATTTGAACGAGTAACCTGTGAGGGAGTCAACCTTGAGATCAATTTCTGGTAGTGGATAGCAATCTTTAGGACAAGCTTTGTTAAGATCCTTAAAGTCTATGCACATCCTCCAAGAGTTGTCTGGTTTCTTGACCATAACCGGGTTTGCAACCCATGACTGGTACTTGACATCTCGGAGAATACCGGCCGACACAAGCTTTTCAACCTCTTGGCAGGCTGCCAGACTTCTCTCAGGTGCCAGGCTTCTTTTCTTTTGGACCACAGGCTTGACATCCGGTGGTATTCTCAACTCATGCTCGGCAATGTTCCGGGGGATCCCGGTCATATCTTCTGGACACCAAGCGAATACATCGCTGTAGTGTGTTAGCAATTTTTCAAGGTATGAAAGGGTCTCTTGAGAAAGGTTTGGATTGACCCTTATTCTTTGTTCAGGGTACTTAGGGTTTATGACCAACCTTTGCCTGTCTTCTTCACTGCTTGAGCTTTCACCTTCAACCATGTAGGCTTCCTGAGAGGGTTGAAGGGTTGCTATGCCCCTCTCGGTAGGAAATTTGACTGTGCCGTGGCCAACAGACACGGCTATGTAAAATGCACACTGTCCTAGTCTTCCAATGATCACATCATGGCTTGAGGGGATGTTGATAACCACAAAGGTGAGTGGTTGGGTTCTTTCTTTCAAACCTTCACTGAAACGAACATTAAGTGTCAGTTGCCCTAAAGGCTTGAGGGGTATGTCGGCGATACCTTTTATAGAGGTTCCAGAGGGTTGAAGCCTTGAACTTTCTTCACGGCTCAATCGGTTGAAGAATTTTTCGAACACGATTTCAGTGGCTGCCCCCGTGTCTATGTATGCCCTATATGTTTGCAATGTTCCCACGGTAGCTTCTACCACGAGAGGGTTAGAGAGAGGGTCTTTCTCCGTTGGGGGGAAGCAAACACACTGAAGCTCCCAAGCTTCCAACCGCTGCCTTTTATGAGGAACCCTTCCATCGAAATCTACCATATTGACTTCCTTACCCTTTCCTTCAGCCATTTTGTCCCGGACTCCCTTTACCAAATGAGCGAGTTCTCCGGACTTAACAGCCTCTTCTATTCTTTTCTTGAGTTGGAAGCAATCATTGGTGTGGTGACCTTTTTCTTCGTGAAACTCGCAGTATTGGGTGGAGTTCTCGTTCTTCCTGCTCTTGGGGAGAGGCCTAGGAGGCCGAAAGTTTTGTTTAACTTCTTCTGTTGCCAGGATTTCTTGAGGGGTCTTTGTGAGGGGTGTGAAACTTATGCCTTTTTCCCTGCTTGAAGGGTTCCGACCTTCAGACCTTCGAGGGTCTGAACCCTTTGACCGCCTGTCATAGGAGTTGAAGTTCCCCCTTTTTCTAGCTGGACTATTACTTCTCCAGCCGGACCCTCTTTTTCTTTGTTCCTTAATGTCTACTGCTTCTTCTCCCCGGATGTGGGCTTCAGCCCTTTCGAGAGCCTCTTCTAAGGTTTTGGGTAGAGATTTGTTGAAATCTCTTGTGAGGTATTTAGAGGTGATGGCATTCATGAAACCAGCCACTCTCATTTTCTCATCTGCCCCTACATAAGTCAGACCTTCCTTCTTGTATCGCTCGATGAAAGCACGAAGACTTTCATCATGACGTTGTTTTATCTGAAAGATCACTGTTGCGTCTTTGACATATCGCCTTTGTTGAGAGAAGTTGGCCAAAAAACCCTTGCTAAGGTCATCAAAGCTTCGAACGCTTTGAGCAGGTAGGTCATTGAACCAGATTCTGGCGGATCCAACAAGAGTTTGCATGAACATTAGGCAACATTTAGCGTTTGACAATTTCTCTATTCTTGCCGCACCGGTGAAGATCTGAAGATGGTCCTCGGGGTCTTCAGTACCATCATACGTCCTGATGTGGGGCGGCATCTTAATCTTTGACTGGAAATCATAATCGGCTATCTGCCCGAAAAGCACGAGAGATTACTTGGCTTATATGGTTTAGCCAAGTCTTCTTCAGCCCTTGCATCCACATTATTGCCGTTGCCGTTATTTCCCTGGGAGGCTAGCACTTGGTTGATGAAGTGTTGCCACGGGAAGTTGGCCATCATCTGGGTCATCATGTTGGGCATGAGGTTGAAGCCTTGAAGGCTTCCTGGGCCAACTGAGCAGTTTATTCCGAGGGGAGCGCTCATAACAGCACTTCGTGCTAAAGGGAGCACGGATAGAGCTTGCTCCCACGTGGTTGTTATAGATGCCGGATAGCTTGTTACTGGGGACTGTAGGAGCTGGTCAAGGGTTAGCTCGTGTCCCAAAGGAGCACCACTAGTAATTGGTTGGGAAGAGAAGATAGGATGCACCGTAGGATTTGTCATAGTGGACAGATAAGGGTGAGGGTTTGAAGGATTACTGGGACCAGCCTCACTTCTTGTTGTAAAAGGAGGGGGAGGTGGTCCGGGAGACAACGTTGGTTCAGGTTCATCATAGTCTAAACGAATCCTGACTCCTTTTTCTCTTTCTCTACTCACGTGTTGGTTGAGAAGGGACCTCAACTCAAGGAAGTTGTTGGCAACCCCTTCAGGGGTGAGTTCAACACGTGCTGGGGCGTCAGAGACACCGATATTGGGAGATGGAACCCCGGATCTGGACGGGGTTGGTGTGTTGAAGGTGAGGAACTCGGTTGTGCTCCCCGGAGTTGAGAAAGAAGTTGGTATAGCCACGTGAGCTTGGCTACTACCCGGAGTAGAAGTGTTTGGAATCTGATTTACTTCTTCCGGGGATCCACTTTCAGACATGGTGATTTTAAGTGAAGAGAGCTACACTACTAGGTCTTTTTGAGAAGAAATAGCGGCGTGGCCCCACGGTGGGCGCCAACTTGTTGATGCAACAAATATAAGACCAACGGTGGTAGCTAGACTGGCTAGGCAAAAGGGTTGAAGGGTTCAACTTTGCCTAACGCAGGTCGTGGGATCCCCCCACGTTTGCAAGACGTGGAAGGAGGTTCACTAGTCTATTGTTGTTCTTTGCTATGGGTCCTCCTCTGAAATGCACTCAGATTTGGAAATGGTAGCAAAGGGAATGTGTGTGTTGGATGTGAAAGGGAGCGACTTGTATGAAACAAGTACTCAATGTGAATGACCAGAGATTAGAGAATCAGAGCTGGTCAGGAGATGTTTTCTGAAGTAAATGAAGTGTCAATTTATAAGAGAAGACATCTCCCGAAGTAGAATGTATTAGACTAGTAACCTTGCTTGCAGTGGAGGGCTTGCCCTTTCGGGGGTTAAAGCCTTTTGACCCCTGGATAATAGCGTGCATTGTGCAGACCTGCTTTGCTTTTGCGGCTGTGAGTTGGTGAAGCGATCTCCGGATGTGACTGGCCACTGTTTCCGCGTTGCTTTTCCCACATCACAGCTTTTCAACCATTGAACCGTTTAACCATTTGAGCGTTTACACATTTAGTCATTTTATTTAGTCTTGGGCTACCCCCGTCATCAATACTATTGGTTTCTCAATCCTCATTCTTCGATCTCCACCCTTCTTGAACCTGCATTTTTTCAAAAAACCTATCCAAATCGGAATGTGTCGAGCTAGATCAAGTTGTATACAAGTAAAGTTTGAACTTAATATTTTAGCTCAATAAAAGAAAAGAAAATTAATCAAGCCAAACTTGCTCATAATTTTCTCGCTTGAACTTAGCTGACACTGACTCAAAATGAACTCAAAAAAAGATATATATGCATAAGTTTCCAAATGCTAAGAAAAAAAAAAGACCGTGTCCAATCCAAACCCGACACCAATAAAAACCCATTTCCATATTTGTAAACTCTTTTAACTGTCTACTATCAGAGCACCAAATGAGACAAAAGGACAATTTGCCACCAAAAGTGAAATACTATAGTTTTTGGGTAGATAAAAATATGTATCTAATTAATTAATATATTCTGAATAAGGGTTAAGATATAATAGTAAGTTTATTTGGCTAAAAAGATTAGGAAGTAATTTTGAGTCTTGACCATCCATTTACTTAATCAATGGCTAAGATTAAATGAGGGAAATTGAAAGGTAGAAAAGAGGCACATGGGTTTGTTTAGCAGCATTCTAGTCAATCCAAGGCAATAGTTTCTCTCTCCTCCAATTCCCCCCCCCCCATTTTATAAACGTTAATAACTCTTTCATACGACATTATTTTTTTTATAAAAATTGCACCAAAAAAACGAGCGTTTTTTATCTTTAAAACGAGTATACTATTGCTATATTTTCGATTTTTTTTAAACCCAGTTGCGTAAAATGCAATGGAAAAAACCCAGTTGCGTAAAACGCATTGAAAAAAAAACCCTAAAAAATGACATTTTTCTAAAACGCAATGCAACAAAAACACAAAGAAATGTCTAATTTGTAAAATGCAATGGCCAGAAAACACAAAGAAATGTCTTATTTGTAAAACGCAATGGCCTAAAAACACAAAATAAAGTGTACTTTCTAAAACGCAATGGACTGAAAACACATAAAAATGTGTTTTTACCTAAAACGCAATGGCCAGAAAACACTTAAAATGTCTATTTTCTAAAACGCAATGGAGTGAAAACACATAAAAATGTGTTTTACCTAAAACGCAATGCACCAAAAACATAAAGAAATGTCTTATTTATAAAACGCAATGGCCAGAAAACACTTAAAAATGTCTCATTTCTAAAACGCATTGGCATAAAAAAAACAAAAGAAAGTGTTCCCTCTAAAACGCAATTGACTGAAAACACCTAAAAATGTGTTTTACCTAAAACGCAATGGCCTAAAAACACCAAAGAAAGTGTTTTCTCTCTAAAACGCATTGAACCAGGACAATAGTTTTGTCTGTGAATTGTCTGAACTAGGAAGTAGGAGATCAAAAGACTGTCAAGGAATGCAGTTTTCCAGGACAATAGTTTTGTCTGTGAATTGTCTGAACCAGCCAGGGGCTTTGCCCCTTGGATCCCTCCAGGGGCTGCCGCCCCTGGGACCCTGCTACTAGGGGCGCTGCCCCCGGACCCCCGCCAAGATCGTAAAACGTAATGACTAAATAAAAAACCCAGATAATAGAAATGAAATTAAAGAATTTCTTACATGGATCGAAGTCGGTTTCTTCAACGATTGGCGAAATTTGAATGATTGAAACACTTATCAGAGATCGAATCGAACGGATCGAGCGATTATCTTCAAAATCACCGGAAAAACGAGATTTTGTATGAAATTAAACTGGGTTTTCTTCAAAAAAAGCTGAAGAACACGTTGATCTGGTGTTTGAATCATTGATTGGTGACGAAAATCGCACTATAATGTAGTGATTATTGAGATATAAAGTGAAGAAATGGTTGAAGATGGTGTGTTTTGAAAATGGTGGGTTTTGATGTTACTAGGAAGAAGAAGGAAGAAGAAAAGGATAAGATTGACTAAAATACTCTTCCTCTTTATTTTAAATTTTGCCACATGTCCTAATCCTATTGCTTCCTATACTTCTTAGCCAAAATAAACTTTCTATTTGATCCCCACCCTTCCAAAGTTTTATATTTAATAACGGCTAATAGTGTTAAGATAAATATTAAACTTACATATCAAAAGTCAGAATGCCAAATAATTAAACTAATTCAACGTCCCCGACCTAGTTATGGATTAGTAGAAAGGTGCCTATGTGATGCGGCTGTGAATACAGAAAAATAAAAAAATAGAGCAAAGCCATATCAAATTAAAGAGAATAAAATAATTATTCTTATAATATAATATTTTTAGAAAAATATAACATATAAGAATTATGGTCATTTAAAAATTATAAAAGAAGTTGGTTTGAAAAATAAGGTGCAAAAGCGTTACTAATTGTTTAAATAAGGTTTTGGCTATTCACACACGCATGTTGGCTTTTTACACACACCGAAGCGCTGTGTTTTGGTCAAAGCGCAGCGCTTAGATGTAAAGTCAACAGACAAGGTCTGAACCTGTCAGACCTTGTCTGTTGACCTTGTACCTAAGCGCTGCGCTTAGGCCAAAGCGCCGCACTTAGGTTTGTCTGTTTTTTGGGTGGAAAAAGTGGAGTTTTGGTTGTATTTGGTTATGTTTTTTTGTTGAAAAGTTGTAGATTTGTGTTTTATCTTTATAAAGCCTATCTAATTTAAAGTTGATTTACAACGGTCGTTTAACATGAGCGTACCGGTTATAGTTGATTTATAATAGTCGTTTATAAGATACGTTTCTTTATGCCATTATTTTTATAAATGTTAACCATATTTATTTTGTTAAATTACACGAACATGTTTAATTAAAACACCGTACAAAAAGTTGCGAAAGAAACGTGTAAAATAAGGGCAAAACACCCAAACAAACATCGTGTCAATAAAAGATAAAGTGCATAAATATATATAAAATCAGTTTGTACATACAAAAACAAAAGTACAACTGAATGTCTAATACAAAAGTACACTAAATGTTTAATACAAAAGTATAGCTGAATGTCTAATACAAAATAAAAACTAAAGCTACTGATCCTCTGGCGGTGGGGACGGTGAGAAGGGATGGGGCGGCAATCCCGCGTGAGCCGGGAGCTCCATGAGCGTCTCTATAATCCACATCTGGTATCGCTCAGAACGTCAGAGGCGCCGATCGAAGTCCTGAGCCACCGCCTGCGTAGTAGGAGGCAGATCTGCATAGACGTGTTGTGGCTACTGCGGCGGGTGCAGAGGTAGCGGCGGCGGCAGTGGTGGGATCTCGTCTTTAGTGACGTGATCAGCCGGAGGAGAATGTGGCGGAGGCTATGCTAGACCCAGAGCCTCAAGCTAAGCCTGCCGAGCCGCAGCCTGAACAGTCGAACGCGCTAGTACTCCGTCCCTAACCTCAATAACAACTGGGATCACCTCCGGCAACACCTCGGGCTGAAAAACCTAGTAATCGCGCGTCCGAAATCGCAGCTCAATCCCATCAAACGTGTGCGTCAAACGCATGCTCGATACTAATGCTCGACCTAATGTAGTCGACGAAATGGCCGGGGACAGCAGCGGGTCACTCTCGGGCACGTCCCTAATGAGCACGCGATAGCGGTAACGTAGGACCCACCGTGGAGCCTACCCGTCGTGGAGCCTCCCGCACCGCTGCCTATTCAAGAATCTCTAAAAACATAACCATAACTTGTCAGGTATGTATGTATGTATGTATGTATGTATGTATGTATGTATGTATGTATTGTCACACCCCAACCGATGGCGGAAACATCGGGGTGAAGCACTGAGCGAAACAGATTGTCCAGGAGAAATCCATAACAACTAAATTACCAGATAATTAACATTATGTCCCATACCATAACTTATCAAAATAAAGCAGTTATTACATACAAAGTTATCTCAAAGAAAAATCATAGTTCCGACAACTCAAAATATTAATTCTTTGTTTCTAGACTCCCCTAGACTTGATTCCATGATAGCAAGCAATCCTAGCATCTTAAACACCTGTCACATACATTAAAATAGAGGTCAATACACATAGTGTAAAGGTGAGCATACAAGTTTAATAGTAATATAGATAACGAAATCGGTTTACGCATAACCAGCATGTAACATGTAGCATAGTGAAGCTAGTAGGTTATCGACAATGAAATATGCACAGACGTGACTGCGAGTTGTAGAATGCGCAACACATATCACCACTGTGACACGTGAAGTAAAACCCTTAACAACCCCCGTCCACGACAGGTGCTGAGTCAAAACTATAGTACTATCGTTGCTAAGGTGTCAGGCAACAATCAATGTGTAAACATAACATACAAGCATTCATCGAATAACACGTATAACATCTAATAACGGTCAGCGTATAAAAGTGTTGCGTTGTGTGTCGATTGTGATTTGAAGTAGGTAACGTATGTAACACCCAAAACTGCGTAAAGCAAAAAGGGTTCGAGTATACTCACAGATTATGTTAAATGAATAACACAGCCTTGGATTGGATTGAAGGGAGAGCTAGAAAGTTAGCCTGATTACAGAACGATAGCATAAGCGATGAACAATGCGTAAAACGGTGCGTGAACTGAGTGACGAAGGGTCATCCGATCGGATGACCTTCCGGACGGATGGTCATCCTGACGGATGGCCATTCGGTCGGAGGGTGATCCGTTTGGGATGGATGTGTTTGTGTATCATGTGACTTTGAAGTTTTTGTTATAGCATTTTAATAAAAGAGAAGTATCTCTACCTTTCAGGTCATCCGGTCGAACGGTCGTCCGGTCGGATGGCCGTTCGCTCGGATGGTGATCCGTTCAAGCGAGATAGTTCAAAGATCCAAGTCCCCTAGTAGAATAGTCATTCGATCGGATGGCCATCCGATCGGATGACTATTCGTTGGAAACTGATAATTCTTTGAAGTTTAGCAAAAATGTTTAAGTGTTGGAGACCACAAGTCATCCGATCAGATTGTCGTTCGATTGGATGGCTTTCCGATCGGACGGCAATCCGTTCAGCGACCTGATCGTTTGAAACTTGTAAAATTTTGTTAACTCTGAAAAGTTTGCAGTTTAACCGAGACGGTATGACAACGTGTTAAACAACAGAAGCTCCACCAAATCCAAGTTATCCGATTGGATGGGAATCACCCCGTCTGATCAGTTAACTGTTCTTAACGGTTGTTCATGTTCAACCCGTGAATCAGTTATCCCTTTTGATAGAAACTCGCTCCCAAACCGGCACTTCATTATAGCATGAGGAAAAGGCCTAAGTGAGCTCGGATTCTATCGGTTTTGAGTAGAAAGTTAAGAGTTTTGGAGAAAAGTGGAAATCAGTTGGAAAATGTTTAGATTATGACGGAATCAGTGTTTAAACATGTTGAAATCTCTTAGATCTGAGTTGTTCTTGGTGGAATGAAGTCACACTTTGAAGTTCATGAGAACCCATGATGACATCATCCTAGAACAGCCCAAATCAGTCGATTTCATGGTGAAAAGTTAAGATTTGATGGTGAAAATGATGAGAGAGTGTGTGTGTAGATGATAGAAGTATAGGATTTGAGGTAGAAACTTACAAGAATCACGAGGAATCGAGAGAAAAGTAGCCAAAAGCGTGCTGGTCGAACGAGAGCTGTCACATCACATGAACAGTGATGTGACAGGTGCTATTTATAGGTGAGAGAAAAGGAGAGGCGGTGTACAGGTGCGATCGGAGGGCAATCCGATCGGATGGCCATCCGATCGATGGTCATCCGGACGGATGACCATTCGATCGAATGGTCCTTCGATCGGATGGTTTGAGTGTGTTGGATTTTAATGTTTCGTTTTGTGCATTGAGCGTTGCGATGTGTTTAAGCGAGTGTCGATTAAGCGATGCGATAGATTAAATTAATAGTTACACAAATAACATAACCAACATACAACGACATAATTAACCTTGCGTTTCTAGTTCGTGTTGAGTTTGCGTTGCGATAGAGTTACGATTGCGTTTTCGATTAATCACCACACACATATAACAAATATGCACAAGTAACGCATAGATAGCACGTAAAACAATATCCAGAACATGCGATTCAGGTTGCGATGAGATAGCGATAAGTAGATTAGTGATTAACTACGATTATTAGCATTTACTCCACATAATACAACTAAAGTACACAAATTAAAGTAGTTGATAAACAAGTCAAAGAGTACAATCAATAATTAAGCAAGGAGTGACAGATCGTATTTAGCAATCTTTTCTTCCTTTGACTTTGACTTGTACTTTAACTTCAAAACGCGGGTTGTTACAGCCTCCCCTACTTTAGGGAATTTCGTCCCGAAATTAGGCCGCAGGCGTAACAAATAACTATGGATACTTAGCCTTCATGTCACTTTCAAGTTCCCAGGTGAACTCTGCGCCACGTATGCCTTCCCAGCGAACCTTAACAATGGGAATGCATGAGCATCTGAGTTTCTTGGTTTCTCGATCCATGATCTCGACATCCTTTTCCACGAAGTGTAATGTTTCGTCCACTTGTAGATCCTTAAGTGGTACGTGTAAATTCTGCTCAGCCAGACACTTTTTAAGGTTCGAAACATGGAAAGTCGGGTGGACGTTGCTAAGTTCCTCCGGTAGTTCGAGTCTGTAGGCTACCTTGACAATCCTTTCTAGGATTTTAAAGGGTCCAACATAGCGAGGCGCGAGTTTCCCTTTCTTGCCGAATCTGATCACCCCCTTCCAAGGTGAAACCTTTAGGAGTACGTGATCGCCAACGTAAAATTCAAGGGGCTTGCGGCGTCTATCGGGGTAACTTTTCTGACGACTCCGAGCTTTCAGCAGGTTGTCTCGAATTTGGAGGATTTTGTGAGTCGTTTCTTGCAGCAGCTCGGGATTGGTTATTTGCGCATCTCCGATCTCATGCCACACAATTGGCGATCGACATTTTCATCCGTATAGTGCCTGAAATGGTGCCATTTGAATGCTAGAATGATAACTGTGCGCTTCAGTCAACAATATATCTCGAAGATTATTGCGACTCGGAATCCAGATGCGATCTAGATAGTAATAGATACCGTTTGATTTGGTGACAAATTGCGATTCAGCACCACACTTCTTCATTTCTTCTCACAAGGTATTCTCAATGACGCATGCGTGCTGAGCGTCACGAATCAAGGCTTCGAGGTCGTGTTGGGCGTGAGTATTACGAACGCTATGCAAATAGCTTCGTCTACTGAGAGCGTCGGCAACGACATTTGCTTTGCCAGGATGATAATGAATCTCACAGTCGTAATCGTTGAGAAGTTCTACCCATCGGCGTTGGCGCATATTCAGTTCCTTTTGGTTGAGGATGTGTTGTAGGCTCTTATGGTCGGTGAAGACCGTACACTTGGTACCGTAAAGGTAGTATCGCCAAATCTTCAACGCAAAAATAACTATACCAAGCTCGAGATCGTGGGTTGTGTAGTTCTTCTCGTGGATCTTGAGCTGACGAGAGGCGTACGCGATAACCTTGTCCCGTTGCATGAGAACACAACCGAGACCAAGGTTCGAGGCATCACAATAGACAACGAAGTCATCGTTTCTGTCGGGTAACGCAAGAATAGGAGCATTGCAGAGCATATGCTTGAGAGTCTGAAAGACTTGCTCTTGTTCAGTTCCCCAAACAAAAGACTTGTCTTTATGCGTCAAAGAAATAAGCGGAATGGCGATTTTTGAGAAGTCAGCGATGAATCGACGGTAATAGCCCGCCAATCCGAGGAAGGAACGAACATCGGATGGTGATTTTGGAGTAACCCAACTCTTAACAGGTTCGATCTTCGCGGGGCGACGTGTATACCTTGACTATTAACAATGTGACCGAGGAATTGAACCTCCTCTAGCCAAAATTCACACTTGTAGAACTTGGCATAGAGTTGATTCCCTTGGAGTAATTCGAGAACCAAACGTAGATGCTGCGCGTGTTTGATTTTTATAACAACCCTCCAAAATATTTCCGACACCCTTAATATATTAAGAATATCCCTAAAAGTCCTAAAATACACCCCGTATACGAAAATCGATCCCGAATACCCTTATATACTTAAAAATAAAATAAAAAAAATAAAAACAAGTCTGTCGCGGGCCGCGACAGACCACTCCTGAGTCTACGCGGGCCGCGAGCACCTGGACACCAGGCTGCACCAGATCGTGCCACGTGTCGAGCGCGTGTCAAACCTAGTTCGACGAATCAGCAAGCCTACGCCCTACACCCCTACGTCGCGGGCCGCGACGGCCCTCCTTTTCTCTTTCGCGGGCCGCGAGGAAGTCCGAATCAGGCCCTATAAATAGAGGCTATCAGCTTTCAGTTCCGATCGCTCACAACTTTCTTTCTCTCTCAATTTCTATATAGCTAAAGTAATACCCGGGCATTATACCCTCCTAATTAATGAAGTTCTGCCTCGTTGTAAGTATTTTAACCCCCGGTTACGTATTAGATACGCTGCCCCATTGATCTAACGTTCCGTAACGGCTGTCGTGGTTCTGCCCGACGTAGTCGTTGGAATTTTGTCTCGGGGAAGGTATTACTAATGTAAATATTGGGTTATTATACTAACGCGTGTGCATTATGTAATTAATAGATAATCACCAGGAAATCACAAAGGAAAACCCTAAGATAGCAATGTGAGTAATCCTCCTTTTCGCAAACTGTTTTTATAAAACCTCAAATGTTTTACATTATATTAAACAGTGATTGAGTATTTGTATTCTACAATTATCGTCGGTATGTTGGGGTTTTGTATACAAAATTTGTTACTACACTGTGAGTAGTAACATAACCACAAGTCGGGTTGACAGTACCGTGGGTGGTAATTAAAGTAGAAAATAAACAAATGTAATAGCGTGACCGCCCAGAATGCTGTAAATGGTTTTACCTATCTTGATTAAACTGGGATTCACTCACCAGTATTTCCCACTGACAAATGTTTTTAAGCGCGTTTCAGGTAACAAAATGTGAAAGCCAAATAGAAGCCAGCTGGACAGCACTGAAGGCTTGGAAAAGTGGCTATAAAAGTTACCTAAATAAAGAGATGTTTTATTTAAATAAAGTAGGGTTGATCCCTATGAAAATGTGTGTATTGAAAACTTAGGAATTTCCCACGTGTTTAATATTATAAAAGTGTGGTATTCTACTCTGATAAAATATTTCCTAACTACGGTCCTGATGTAATATCCGCTGCCAAACTGATAAAACATCGATACCACTGAAACTGGCCGTTGCCGCTCGTTCCCAGGTAAATAGGGGACGGGGGTTGCGACAGGAGGTGGTATCAAAGCTAAGCCACTGATTCAGCCACAAAAGTGTTCCGCTGACACCAAGATATTATTCAATATGTTAGGAAATTATCTACGGAACTACGTGCATATTCGTATATTATTGTTTTGTGTTATTTGACTATTTGTTAGTTTACAGTATGAGCGACCAAGGACCTTCAGACGCTTACCGTCAGTTGTTCAGCTCACCTAGGGATGAAGGCACATCTTCACAACCTACCCTCTCAGGGTATTCGGCTGATACTGAAGATGGAATTTTCGTGTTCAAAACCTAGTCTGAAGAGCCATTCCCTCCTAAGAAGAGAGGATGGTTCAGCAGAGGAGCCCATGAACGTAGGAAACAGATGAGAAAACTTCAGCAGCAGCGTGCTTTAGCAGCCGCAAATAGAGAAACAAATGCTCACACCCAAGATATGCTCAATAGGAGTCTAGCAAACTTTCATATCTTAGCAACTGCAGTTGCAGACCCTAATCTGGAACAACTCATAGCACCCCAACCATTACCACTATTTCCCACACAACCAATGGATTTGGAGCCAATGTAGACCAACTACCAATGCCTGATTTTGACCCAGTTGAGATACCTAGAATACCAGCACCCCATCCCTCAGACCCAGACTATGACCCCTGGTTTGACGACCATAGGGATTACCAACAACGCTACCCCATACCAGATGAACCCATGTCAAACCTAACAGCCTACCCAAACCTGGACCCCCTGGACCCATATTATGATAACGAACAGTTCATCAGGGAGATCCTAGAAAACCCTTACCCACCTGAGGAATCCATGCCCCCAGTTCCCAAACCCAATACCAGCACCTGCACCACCCATGAGCGTAGAGAATGTGCAAGAACTCCGAACCTTTGGTAAGGAGATTTTAGAAGGAAGTGAGAGGATGAGACAGATTGGGGAACGACACGTCTGGAAATATGACGAGCGTAATATGGACTTTTGGATGAACCCCTATCATTAGTAATAGTAGTAATAATAATATATATATATAATATGTGTGTATGTTTGAAAAAAAAAATGTAATATCTAGATAACAGTTACGGATGCATACTAGTATTGTATTTTCAATTCCAGTTGTATTTGTAATAGATATAGATGCATAATATAAAATAGAGTAAAAGTCGCAATGTTTGACGATTTTGATCAATATGCTTGTTGTGTGATTATTTGCATTAAATATTATCTTGTGATATTAATATGCGATAAATGTTTAAAATTCAGATGGACAACGAAGTGAACCAGGAAAACCAGAACAACGAAAACCAGAATAACGATAACCCGAACAACAATAATAATGGAAACCAAGTGGATAACAGTGTCATCCAACACATAGTGGCACAAGGAATTATAGACGCAATGCCATATATTATTAAAACGGTTATGGACACGGATAATAAAAGTAATAATGGCAGTAAGCGACCTACTGAACCAGAACACAGCGTAAACAATGGACCAATACTTCAAGTGCCCATTCCCAAAAGAAGAAGAACCATGTCTTATGGTTGTTCTTACAAAGAATTCTAGTCCTGTAAACCAATAGAATTCTCGGGCAATGAAGGACCCATTGCAACTCTACGCTGGATAGAAAAGACTGAGGCAGTCTTGAAAATAAGTAAGTGCGCAGAAGAGGATAAGATAATGTTTGTTTCCAACCTGTTTAAGAACTCAGCCTTAGAATGGTGGAACACTATCCTTCAGTCTAGAGGAAGTGATAGGGTTTACAATATGGAATGGGAGGAATTTAAGAATATGGTGGAAAGGAAATTCTGCCCTCCCAATGAAAAGGAATAGATAGCAAATAAGTTCTCAAACCTTAGAATGACTAGAGTAGATAGTAAGGGTTACACTACTACATTCTTTGAATATGCTAGAATAGTGCCAACTCTTGCATCACCCGAACCAGTATTAATCTCCCGTTACATCTGGGGATTAATCAGCGAAATTAGGCATGTAGTCAAGGCAGCTAGATCCCAAACCATAGAAGAAGCTGTACAACTAGCAAACACCTTGACTGATGAATTAGTGCGTACACGAGAAGAAGATCAGAGGAGGAACCTAGTGCAAAGGCTTACCCAAGAATTCCGCTATGGATATTCCAATCGTGGGAAAATGTAGGTTCTACCTCTGCATCTTACTGTAAGGCCTGCAAGAAGAAGCATTCTGGAAGATGCTCCACCTACTGCGATTTCTGCAAGCTACCAGGACATAAAGAAGAAGATTGTAGGAAGAAACCTAGTAATGGAGTGTGCTTCAACTGTGGAGAAAAAGGACACATCAAGCCACACTGTCCGAAACTAGCTCCAGCCATGAACAACAAGAATACTAAAAATGCTAGAGCATTTGTGCTGGCTGCAGAAGAAGTCAAGATGATCCCGGACGTGATTACCAGTACGTTTTTAGTTAATGATGTTTTTGCTAAAGTATTATTTGACTCTGGTGCAAACCAAAGTTTTATTAATACTTTATTTTGCAAACTTCTCAATCAACCATTAACTAAACTCCCACAAGAGTGTCTAGTAGAAACAGCAAATGGGGAAACCATTAAGATTACTGAAGTCTTGCAGGGAGCAAGAATTGAATTTTTAAATCAAAAGTTTATTGCAAACATTTACCCAATGAATCTGGCAGGATTTGATGTTGTATTAGGAATGGATTGGTTAGTAGCCAACAAAGCCAGTATTTTATGTGATCAAAAGTCAATCTAAGTAAATTCACCAAGGGGTGAAAAGATCACAATCAAAGGAGATAATCCATCTAGATCCACGAAATTCATCTCTGTTATGAAAACAGCAAGTTATGTAAGAAAAGGATCGTTAATGTATTTTATTTCCATAATCATTAACACTAAAGGAAAAGAGCTGAAAGATATTCCCGTAGTATCTTAGTTTCCTGATATGTTTCCAGAAGAATTACCAGGACTACCGCCAAACAGGGAAGTTGAATTTAGAATCCATCTGCTACCAGGGACAACACCAATCACCAAAGCCCCTTACCGTTTAGCTCCGGCAGAAATGCAAGAGTTAAAGAAACAACTGGACGAACTATTGGAGAAAGGATTCATACAACCAAGTTCATCACCATGGGGAGCACCAATTTTATTTGTCAAAAAGAAAGACGGGTCAATGCGGATGTGCATTGATTACCGTGAATTGAACAAAATCATGATTAAGAATCGGTACCCATTATCGAGAATCGATGATTTGTTTGATCAGTTGCAAGGAGCTCGATTTTTCTCTAAAATCGATTTACGATCAGGATATCATCAATTAAAGGTATAGGAAGAGGACATTCCTAAGACCGCATTTAGAACAAGGTATGGCCATTATGAATTTACTGTCATGCCATTTGGTTTAACCAATGCCCCAGCCGCATTTATGGACATGATGAACCGGATATGTAAGCCATATTTGGATAAATTCATTATTGTCTTTATAGATGATATTCTCATTTACTCCAAAAGCAAGGAGGAACATGCAAAGCATTTGCACGCACTTCTAAGTTTATTAAGAAAAGAAAGGCTGTATGCAAAGTTTTCGAAGTGTGAATTTTGGTTAGAGGAAGTACAGTTTCTTGGGCATTTAGTCAATCATGAAGGAATTCATATGGATCCTGCAAAGGTTGAGGCAATTACCAAATGGAAAACCCCTAAGTCACCAACCGAGGTTAGAAGTTTCCTAGGATTGGCAGGTTATTATAGAAGATTTATCCAATATTTTTCTAGAATAGTCATTCCCTTAACTAAGCTAACCTTTAAATCTGTTAAGTTTGAATGGGGACCAAAACAAGAAAAAGCCTTTAGAATTCTTAAGCAAAGATTAACCAACGCACCCATACTCGCGTTACCAGAAGGAACTGAAGACTTTGTAGTCTATTGTGACGCTTCTAAGTTAGGTTATGGATGTGTGTTGATGCAACGTCAGAAGGTTATAGCATATGCATCTAGGAAACTTAAGAATCATGAAGAAAATTATTCAACCCATGATTTGGAATTAGGAGCCATAATTTTTGCCCTTAAGATTTGGAGACATTACCTTTACGGTAGTAAGTTTACCATTTTTACCGATCATAAGAGTTTAAGATATGTCTTTGGGCAAAAGGAATTAAATATGAGGCAAAGACGCTGGATGGAGATTCTTAGTGATTATGATTGTAATATCCAATATCATGCAGGAAAGGCCAATGTAGTAGCTGATGCTTTAAGTCAAAAGTATCACGAAAAACCAAAAATGGTACGTTCTCTTAAATTAAATCTACAAGTAGATTTAAATGAACAGATCAGGAAAGCACAAGAATCAGTAATCAAGGATGATACTGAAAAGTTGAAAGGAATGATTAAGGAATTAGAACAAGGAACAGATGGAATATGGAGATTCCATAAGAAAAGAATGTGGATACCCAAATTAGGAAACCTACGCCACCGTATATTAGAAGAAGCCCATAAGTCTAAGTATACAATGCATCCTGGAAGTGATAAAATGTATCAGGACTTAAGAAAGAATTTTTGGTGGATAGGAATGAAAAATGATATAGCAACTTATGTTTCTAAGTGTCTAACCTGTTCACAAGTTAAAGCTGAACATCAGAAAATCTCAGGTTTATTACAGCAACTTGAAATGCCAGTTTGGAAATGGGAACTGATAACAATGGATTTTGTTACCAAATTACCCAAGACAAGAAAAGGTAATGATACAATCTGGGTGATTGTAGACAGGCTAACTAAGTTAGCTCATTTTCTACCAATGAAGGAAACCTTCAGTATGGAACATTTAGCTAAGCTGTATATAAATGAAATAGTTTCATTACATGGAATTCCTTTATCAATTGTTTCTGATAGAGATAGCCGTTTTACCTCTCATTTTTTGACAAGTTTCCAAAAAGCAATGGGAACCAAGTTGAATCTAAACACCGCTTATCATCCTCAAACAGACAGACAAAGCGAAAGGACAATTCAGACAATGGAAGATATGCTTAGAGCTTGTGTAATTGATTTCGGAAGTAATTGGGACGATCACTTACCATTGATAGAATTTCTTACAATAATAGCTATCATACCAGTATCAGTGCTGCACCATTCGAAGCACTTAATGGACGAAAGTGTCGAACTCCAGTCTGTTGGGCAGAAATTGGAGAAAAACAACTATCCGGACCTGAGATAGTACAAGAAACAACCGACAAGATTGTGCAAGTCAAAGAAAGACTAAAAGCAGCACGTGATCGACAGAAAAGTTATGCTGACAACATGCGCAAACCGCTAGAATTTCAAGTAGGAGACAAAGTGTTATTGAAAGTTTCTCCTTGGAAAGGAGTGGTGAGATTCATCAAAAGGGGAAAGTTAAGCCCCATGTATGTTGGACCTTTTGAGATTAGTAGAAGAATAGGACCTGTAGCTTATCAGCTGCAACTGCCAGAGGAAATGGCAGGAATACATGATGTATTTCATGTATCTAATCTCAAGAAATGCTTAGCCGATGAATGATTAATAATGCCTCTTAAGGACATAGAGGTAAATGAAAAGCTCAAATTTGTAGAAAGACCGCTACAAATCGAAGACAGAAAGCTCAAGAATCTCAAACACAAAAGATTAGTTCTGGTCAAAGTGAAATGGGACTCCAAGAGAGGACCAGAATACACATGAGAGCTTGAATCAGAAATGCAAAGGAAATATCCACACCGGTTCCAGTAGACCTCGAGGACGAGTTCTAAAACAAGGTGGGGAGGATATAACAACCCTTCAAAATATTTCCGACACTCTTAATATATTTAGAATATCCCTAAAAGTCCTAAAATACACCCCGTATACGAAAACCGACCCCGAATACCCTTATATACTTAAAAATAAAATAAAAACAATAAAAATAAGTTTGTCGCGGGCCGCGACAGACCACTCCTGAGTCTACGCGGGCCGCGAGCACCTGGACCAGGCCGCACCAGATCGTGCCACGTGTCGAGCGCGTGTCAAACCTAGTTCGACGAATCAGCAAGCCTACGCCCTACACCCCTACGTCGCGGGCCGCGACGGCCCTCCCTTTCTCTTTTGCGGCCGCGAGGAAGTCCGAATCAGGCCCTATAAATAGAGGCTATCAGCTTTCAGTTCCGATCGCTCACAACTTTCTTTCTCTCTCAATTTCTATATAGCTAAAGTAATACCCGGGCATTATACCCTCCTAATTAATGAAGTTCCGCCTCGTTGTAAGTATTTTAACCCCCGGTTACGTATTAGATACGCTGCCCCATTGATCTAAGGTTCCGTAACGGCTGTCGTGGTTCTGCCCGACGTAGTCGTTGGAATTTTGTCTCGGGGAAGGTATTACTAATGTAAATATTGGGTTATTATACTAACGCGTGTGCATTATGTAATTAATAGATAATCACCAGGAAATCACAAAGGAAAACCCTAATATAGCAATATGAGTAATCCTCCTTTTCGCAAACTGTTTTTACAAAACCTTAAATGTTTTACATTATATTAAACAGTGATTGAGTATTTGTATTCTACAATTATCGTCGATATGTTGGGGTTTTGTATACAAAATTTGTTACTACACTGTGAGTAGTAACATGACCACAAGTCGGGTTGACAGTACCGTGGGTGGTAATTAAAGTAGAAAATAAACAAATGTAATTGCGCGACCACCCTCAATGCTGTAAGCGGTTTTACCTATCTTGATTAAACTGGGATTCACTCACCAGTATTTCCCACTGGCAAATGTTTTTAAACACGTTTCAGGTAACAAAATGTGAAAGCCATATAAAAGCCAGCTGGACAGCACTGAAGGCTTGGAAAAGTGGCTATAAAAGTTACCTAAATAAAGAGATATTTTATTTAAATAAAATAGGGTTGATCCCTATGAAAATGTGTGTACTGAAAACTTGGGAATTTCCCACGTGTTTAATATTATAAAAGTGTGATATTCTACTTTGATAAAATATTTCCTAACTACGGTCCTGATGTAATATCCGCTGCCAAACTGATAAAACATCGATACCACTGAAACTGGCTGCGACCGCTCGTTCCCGGGTAAATAGGGGACGGGGGTTGCGACAGTTTTTGACTTCGAATAGATAAGGATGTCATCGATGAACACGATGATGAAACGGTCAAGAAATTGTTTACACACGCGATTCATCAAATCCATGAAAACCGCGAGTGCATTGGTTAAACCAAAGGGCATTACAATGAATTCATAATGATCCTATCGGGTTCGGAAAGCAGTTTTGGGTATATCTTCCTCCTGGATTCATAACCGGTGATAGCCTGAGCTTAAATCAATCTTCGAGAAACATGTAGCACCTTACAGTTGATCAAACAAATCATCGATTCGGGGCAGGGGATAGCGATTCTTGATAGTCAGCTTATTCAATTCCCTATAATCGATGCACATCCGGAACGACGCGTCCTTCTTTTTGACGAAAAGAACTGGCGCGCCCCAAGGAGAGGTGCTTGGGCGAATGAAGCCTTTGTCAAGTAATTCCTAGAGTTGACTCGAGAGTTCGCACATTTCAGACGGAGTGAGGCAATAAGGAGATTTAGCAACAGGGTTAGCTCCAGGAATGAGGTCAATACGAAAATCAATATCACGACTTGGGGATAAACCAGGTAAATTATCAGGAAAGACGTTAGGAAAATCACGAACCACATACACCTTATCCATTGCCTTCTTTTCCTTTTCCTCCGCTACTACGATGTGTGCCAAGAAAGCTTTGTATTCCTTGCGGAGATATTTGCTCGCTTGGATACACGACATAAGTTTGAGATTTTTCGATGCGACTTCACCATAGACACAAAGTTGATCACCATTGGCGAGCGAGAAACGAATCATTTTATCAAAACAAACGACTTCAGCACGATTATCGCGAAGAAAATCCATGCCTACTATGATGTCAAAACTACCAAGCTGCATCGGAATAAGGTCGATAGGGAAGACGTGATTGTTGAGTTCAAGCGTACAATCACGTAGGACAGAACGAACAGTAACGGCCCTTCCAGTGGCAACTTCTACGTCGAACGTCGAAGGGAGATGGACGCGCTTACGATTAAGGAGCTTTTTGAATTCTAACGACACAAAACAGTTATCGGCTCCAGTATCAAATAAACACGAAGCATATATACCATTTACGAGGAATGTACCATTAACCACGTTGTTGTCTGCTTGAGCCTGGCGGGCGTTGATATTGAAAGCACGTCCGCAGGCTGCTGGGTGCTGCTGCTGCTAAGGCTGCTGCTATTGATGTTGTTGTGGCTGCTGTTGTGGCTCTTGCTTCCCCACTCTGTTGGGGCAGACATTTGCAAAGTGGTTGGGATCACCAAATGCAAAGCAGGCTCTTGCGTGGGCAGCGGGTGCGGGAGCTGCTTGTGGGCCCTGGGGAGCAGGAAGGAGAGCTGGTGGTGCTGGAGCTTGAACCGGGGCTTGAGCTTGGCGAGGACCAGTACGGAAATTAGCAGTAAAGTGGCCGTACATGTTGCAGTGAACACAAAACCTGCATGCAATCCCCACGGGATGATGATAGGTGCAAGTAGGGCAGAGCGGGTGAGGACCAGCATATGCACGCTTGGCCGGCGGTGCATTGGTCACCGGTGCCACTACTTGGTGGTTCTGAGGTTGTGGTTGAGCAGGGACAGCTTGGAGTGGAGCGGCAGCTGTGACAGCGCAGTTCTTGCTGCTGTTGTTCTTACGCTTGTGGCGGGAAGATTTGGAAGCTTGCGGAGCGGCGGTTTTAGCGGTGGGAGCGGCGGTTGCTTGATGAAGACTCTTCGGGGAGTTCTTGAAGTACCCAGTAAGAACTCGCTTGTCATTAATCTCGGCAGCGAGTAGGTAGGTCTCTTCGATGGTTGTTGTCTTCACGGCTTGCATGAAGTCAGCAACACAATCTGGTAAAGCACGGATATACTTCTTGATCGCCATATCAGGTGTTGCCACCTGGCTTGGACAAATGATACTCAGCTGTTTGAAGCGGGCAGTTAGACCGGCTTTATCGCCACCATCCTGCTTGATGTTCCAGAACTTGTTCTCCAACTTCTGGAGCTCGTGGGGTGGGCGGAATTCCTTCATCATGAGTTCTTTCCACTCATCCCAAGTGAGCCCATAGGCTGCGTCGTTCCCATGTCTGTTCCTTTCGGTTTTCCACCAATCCAGAGCTCTGGACTGGAAGACGCCAGTTGCGTTGACAGTATGTAGGTGGTAAGGACATCCGCTCTGGCGTAGCGTGACTTCGATTGAGTCGAACCATTGAAACATAGCGCTAGTCCGTCTTCGCCCGTGAAGTCTTTTAGGCCACAGGCCTTAAACTACTTAAAGCTGAAAGTACCCTTTGGAGAGTCAGTCCTTGATTCCTCAGAGGACTTACTGGTATTCTCATTAAGCTCATAAACAATTTGCGGAATAACTTTAGCCATCTGCTTAGCGACGATGGAAGCGATTCGCTTGTCAGCATGGTTGCGATCCAAATGACGACATTGTCTGCAATAGACATCGCCATAGGACACAAACACTATATAATCGAATCTCACCTCACACGCACTACTACTAAGTAAAGCTCAGGAACACCTCAACATACAACACATAGTCACGAAATCACGTATACACATAATCCACATAGGTATTTAAGCACGTAGGCACATAAGGACATAATCACACCATAACCACACTATATTTTGCACGTATTCGCCTACATATATTGCACGTATTCACCTATCATTCAATTTCTGGTGCTCGCGAACTTTAGATGCGAGTAGCGAGTAGCTTAGCGTAAGCGAGGAACATAGCATGCGATTTGTTAACGTTTTGAGATAGACGTGCAGTGCGAGTTGTACGTGTTGATCAAAGCGAAAAGCGTATAAATCACCAAAAATCGAAACACATAAGCTTGTAAAACCACATAAAATTCCACATAAAAGCGATAAATCACAGAGTCAGCGGTTGCAGGCTCAGAATCGAAACACATAAAAATCAGCGATTGCGGGTTGAAATCGAAAATAGATCGTCTTGGCTGCTAGGCGTCGACTACCCAAAGTGATTCGGCTATTCTCAAGGACTTCGAGCACACGTTTTGGCCTAATAGACCGTGCTCTATCACCGACATACGGTGATTGGCACGCATCCTTTCGATTATTCACGCAACTCGAGTCATTGGAATCTATCGAGACTTTGGTGAGAGTTTTGTAAAACCAAAATAGAGAACGGAACCGTTGTCAAGATTCGGGTTTCACCCCTAACTTAACAACTTCATTCCTTTTTGTGTGATAGGATCACGAGCTAGAGAGGGAGAATTGTGTCGAAGTACGGATTTCACTCCTGATTCAACGCAAATTCTCATGTTTGTAGTAAAAATACGCGTCGGACAAGCGATTCTAATCGAGAGTTTACGGTTTTTACACCTAGTGTCGATCAAATCACTCATTCATTTTCAAAAATAGTGTGCGGTACTAGCGTTAGGAAAGGCTAAGTGATAGTATTCCAACCTTAGGAAAGGCGGATAGAGTGTAGTATGGTTGCGAGTCGATCGAATAACAGAAATAGGCTCGTGCGGAACCCCTACTGGGTTCGCACAAGGCGGTCTGTTGGTACTTAGACTATAGACTAAGTCGTTTCTAAGACATCGACCAGGACTAGGTCGATTCTTGCCTAATTCACTATAGTTATGGCTCTGAGACCAATCTGTCACACCCCAACCGATGGAGGAAACATCGGGGTGAGGCACTGAGCGAAACAGATTGTCCAGGAGAAATCCATAACAACTAATTTACCAGATAATTAACATTATGTCCCATACCATAAGTTATCAAAATAAAGCAGTTATTACAGACATAGTTATCTCAAAGACAAATCATAGTTCCGACAACTCAAAATATTAATAGTTTGTTTCTAGACTCCCCTAGACTTGATTCCATGACAGCAAGCAATATTAGCATCTTAAACACTTGTTACATACGTTAAAATAGAGGTCAATACACATAGTGTAAAGGTGAGCATACAAGTTTAATAGTAATATAGATAACGAAATCGGTTTACACATAACCAGCATGTAACATGTAGCATAGTGAAGCTAGTAGGTTATCGACAATGAAATATGCACAGACATGACTGCTAGTTGTAGAATACGCAACAGATATCACCACTGTGACACGTGAAGTAAAACCCTTAACAACCCTCGTCCACGACAGGTGCTAAGCCAAACTATAGTACTATCGTTGCTAAGGTGTCAGGCAACAATCACTGTGTAAACATAACATACAAGCATTTATCGAATAACACGTATAACATGCAATAACGGTCAGCGTATAAAAGTGTTGCGTTGTGTGTCGATTGTGATTTGAAGTAGGTAACGTATGTAACACCCAAAAGTGCGTAAATCAAAAAGGGTTCGAATATACTCACAGATTGTGTTAAATGAATAACACAACCTTGGATTGGATTGAAGGGAGCGCTGGAAAGTTAGCCTAATTACAGAACGATAGCATAAACGATGAACAGTGCATAAAACGGTGTCGTGTGAACTGAGTGACGAAGGGTCATCCGATCGGATGACCTTTCGGACCGATGGCCATTCGGTCAGAGGGTGATCCGTTTGGGATGGATGTCTTTGTGTATGATGTGACTTTGAAGTTTTCGTTGTAGCACTTTAATAAAAGAGAAGTATCTCTACCTTTCAAGTCGTCCGGTCGGATGGCCGTTCGCTCGGATGTCGATCCGTTTAAGCGAGATAGTTCAAAGATCCAAGTACCCTAGTAGAATAGTCATTTGATCGGATGGTCATCCGATCGGATGACTATTCATTGGAAAATGATAATTCTTTGAAGTTTAGCAAAAATGTTTTAGTGTTGGAGACCACAAGTCATCCGATCAGATTGTCGTTCGATCGGATGGCCATCCGATCGGACGGCAATCCGTTCAGTGACCTGATCGTTTGAAACTTGTAAAATTTTGTTAATTCTGAAAAGTTTGCAGTTTGACCGAGACGGTATGACAACGTGTTAAACAACGGAAGCTCCACCAAGTCCAAGTTATCCGATCGGATGGGAATCACCCCGTCCGATCAATTAACTGTTCTTGACGGTTGTTCATGTTCAACCCGTGAATCGGTTGTCCCTTTTGATAGAAACTCGTTCCCATACCGGTACTTTACTATAGCATGAGGAAAAGGCCTGAATGAGCTCGGATTCTATCGGTTTTGAGTAGAAAGTTAAGAGTTTTGGAGAAAAGTGGAAATCAGTTGGAAAATGTTTAGATTATGACGAAATCAGTGTTTAAACATGTTGAAATCTCTTAGATCTGAGTTGTTCTTGGTGGAATGAAGTCACACTTTGAAGTTCATGAGAACCCATGATGACATCATCCTAGAACAGCCCAAATCAGTCGATTTCATGGTGAAAAGTTAAGATTTGATGGTGAAAATGATGAGAGAGTGTGTGTGGATGATAGAAATATAGGATTTGAGGTAGAAACTTACAAGAATCGCGATGAATCGAGAGAAAAGTAGCCAAAAGCGTGCTAGTCGAACGAAAGCTGTCACATCACATGAATAGTGATGTGACAGGTGCTATTTATAGGTGAGAGGAGAGGAGAGGCAGTGTACAGGTGCGATCGGAAGGCAATCCGATCGAAGGGCAATCTGATCGGATGGCCATCCGATTGGATGGTCATCCGGACGGATAACCGGACGGATAACCATTCGATCGAATGGTCCTTTGATTGGATGGTTCGAGTGTGTTGGATTTCGATGTTTCGTTTCGTGCGTTGAGCGTGGCGATGCGTTTAAGCGAATGTCGATTAAGCGATGTGATAGATTAAATTAATAGTTACACAAATAACATAACCAACATACAACGACATAATTAACCTTACGTTTCCAGTTCGTGATGAGATTGCGTTGCGATAGAGTTGCGATTGCGTTTTCGATTAATCACCACACACATATAACAAACATGCATAAGTAACACATAGATAGCACACACACGTAAAACAATATCCAGAACATGCGATTCAGGTTGCGATGAGATAGCAATAAGTAGATTAGCGATTAACTGCGATTATTAGCATTTACTCCACATAATACAACTAAAGTACACAAACTAAAGTAGTAGATTAATAAGTCAAAGAGTACAATCAATAATTAAGCAAGGAGTGACAGATGACATTTAGCAATCTTTTCTTCCTTTGACTTGTACTTTGACTTCAAAACGCGGGTTGTTACATGTATGTATGTATGTATGTATGTATGTATGTATGTATGTATGTATGTATGTATGTATGTATGTATGTATGTATGTATGTATGTATGTATGTATGTATGCATTTAAAAAAAGTATTTAAATTAGTTTGTAGGAAATACTCACATCCACGACCAACTTCTTTCAGCTATGCTTCAATGTTTGCCAAATTATACTTGTATATTTCCTCTGTCGAAGACTCACACAATGTCGAAAATGAACAAAGAAATTCTTTCCTCTCCTTCTTAGTAAATTTCTCCATGCTGTTCTTATTAATATTTTGATGAATATGGAACCGACAAAGATACTTGTGCGCTTTTGGGAAAACTTGTTCACAGGCGTTCATGAGCGCCAAGTCCCTCACTGTTATAATGACACACGTCTCCATACAGTCCACCAACATAGACATGATCCTCTCCAACACCCATATGTAGTTTTCTACCTTCTCTAAAAAAATTAACACATGAGCAACCGAAAATGACTGGTTTGTCGACGTTATACCTACGACATGCACAAACGGAAGATTGTACAACTTTGTTATGTAGGTGGCGTCAATAATTAGCACGAGCGGGAATGCACTCTACATAGTAAATGAAAGTTTGTGGACAAAGAAAATATCTTCAACTGTGTTCGTGGTCTCATTTTCGAGTATGTAATAAGTGAAATATTTTTTGACAAGAAGGTTCTCGAGTTGTTACATTGGAGATTCTCCGACTCTCTTTCCGGCATTGATCTTCTGAACATCATTGTGTATATCTTTCGGAATAATCTTTTTATCTGTGTTCTTTTTCGTCAACGTACACCAGATGCTACGGTATGGAATATCTTGCTCTGCCAGCTGCTCAATTAGTTTTTTATCCTCCAAAGAAAGTGATGTGCATAAAATACAACATATAAATTATATCAAATACGGCGTAAAATCAACGCTTTTTCGGTACTAATGTTGGAAAAAGCATGTTTCTTTGTTCCTTTTTAATTTACAGGGTCAAAAGGGCTTAAACGCACAAAAGAAACAAATTAACAGCAGAAACCAACATAAATACAAAGGAGGAGGATTAACACGACTCGCCAAGCCCCCATCCACATCCAAACCAACAAAATAACAAGAACCGAAGCTATGTCACGGGGCTGTGCCTAGTCAAGATTCTCTGCAGAAGAAAGGAAAACAACAAAAGACAAAATAGACAAACCAACACGGGGCCGTGTTAAGGCAACACAGGGCATGGTCAACTCTAAGATTCACAGAATCTGAGATAGTACAACAAGTACAATGGCCATGGGTCGTGTCGTTTATCCACGGGACCATGTTAGTACAAGACCTGACACCGCAGTAAATGAAAGGATAGAGACTGAAGGACACGGGGTCGTGCTAGGAGGGCACAGGGCCGTGGTGATGCTCTGTTCTCAGCTATAAATAGGGGTGCTTGGTTTCATTCCAATCCATCCCTTGGCAAACCACTTCTCTCATACTTGCCACCACTCCACCACCACTAACACCAACACCCACCACCATCATCCATCTTCCATCTTTTAGAGTGTGTAGTAATCTTGGGATCCAAGATCGATCGTAAGAGTTCTTGTCAAACAAAGGCCATGCTTGGCTAAACTCTTAAACCACTTGGTGAAGACAAATCTTTTATGTATTACTTTTTTATTTCCAACATTTGGCTCCTTTTTATTTGGGTATGTAGTAATGACTTTAATAACTAGTTTTTTTATATTGAAGGCGAATTTATTTAACCATTCTTCATGTTTTGTTGATTCATTCATTCGTGTCTTTACGGTCTATGTAAAGCACTTTAACTGCCTGGAAGGGGGTTAGAAGGGTGGTTGGGTAATTATATGTCTCGTTCAGTGTATAGATCCTGTGAGAACCTAGTTCAAGCATAGTAAGACTTCACGAGTGGGCGGTACAATCTACCTCGGGAGAAGTAAGAACTGCTTGAATCCCTTATTTATAAACTACTATTAAAACTTTAAACCAACCTTGCGGTACTGTATCCTTGCTTACTCAGACCAATAGGTTGAGGGTAACGCTGCCTAGAAGGGGGCCTACTACTTTTCGCATTAATAACTTACTTAATTATCTTTCAATAATCCGACCTTGCGGGACTGTATCCCTGCTGACTCGGACCAATAGGTTAAGGCCTTAAGGGGAACGCTGCCTAGAAGGGGGCCTACTACTATAACTTAAAGATAATCTCTTAAAATGCCCAAAGTGCCGAAATCATTAAAGGATACATAAAAGAGGAGTTGTAACCAAGTGATTCCTTCTTGTCTATTTGTTTTTACTTTTTTTTTATTTTTATTTTTATTTTTTTTTAGTTTATCTTTCTATAACTTTCAAAACGTTTATCAAAATTTGGTCAGATTAGACGTTAACGATAAGCCGGTACTAAAAACTCTTGTGTCCTAGGACGACCTCGGTATCTTGCCATCGCTATACTACGTCCGCGATCGGTGCCCTTGCCCTAACGTGTGTAGAGTGATAGTATTATATCGTGTTTTATAAATTTAAAACTTGATTCACGAGTAAAAAGAGCTAAAATGTATCTAAAATTTATAACCTCACACACACACATCAGAAAGCCTTCTCACATACGCGTGAGCCTCCAAGTTTTCAATAGGAGTGTGGTTGAGCCTTGGGTTTGTCACCTCTATCCTCCAAGCACTTCCTTTTGATTCCGTAAACCCTATCAACTCAAAGGGCAACCTATTTTCTTGCAACCTGTTTTCCTCACTGTAGCTACGCTCTTATACTCCCCACCAAGACTGCATTGAAACCAAACCTTGAAATTACTTCCTTTTTTATTCGATCTTTTAGTCACAATAACGTAACCATTGTCCTTTCTCGTCTTCTGTACCCGATCCACCAACTAATCACGTGACGAAAATGTCCGGTTTGTATTAAACGAAAATATAATTGGGTAAGAGCCTTCCTCATCGACTAACAGATCTTCCTGCTCACCACCATTTCCATGGTCCGGATAGTCTTGTTGTACAAAGTTCTGCTCACCACCCTCTCCCGGGTCCGGATAGTCTTGCTGTACAAAGCTCTGCTCACCACCGTAACCTTGGTCGGGATAGTCTGGTTGTACATAGCTCGGATCACCACCGTAACCGTAGTCGGGATAGTTTGGCTAACTGTACGGATATTCAGCCTGAGGATATGGTTCACCTCCGTATCCGTAATTCGAATAGCTGTGTTGTGCGTACGAGTCTTCCACAGGGATATTCAAGTATAGCTGCACCGTATTGTCACGATAACGAATGCTAGAGACAACCTTCTCCTCCCTCATGTTGGACGGGATCGGTTTCTCGTACGAGTCAGAAATAGCGGTTCCATGTAAGAATCTGGAACAACGGACTCGTCAGAGTATTCACCGAAAAGGTAGTTTCTAAACCACTACATCTAGTTCTCCATCATGGAATCATGACGTATTTCTGAGCTTTCGGGGAGAAGACACCCGTAAGAATTTTGTGGATCATCTCTATGCGGCTCTTGAACAATAAGGGATCCACACGTACAAGGATGACGAAACACTTGCTCGGGGTGAGTCGATCGGTCCAGCCCTCTTAAAGGCTATCCAAGAATCACGGGTTGCCGTTATTGTATTCTCTAAAAACTATGCGGATTCATCTTGGTGCTTGAACGAGCTTGCACATATTATGGAGTGCATGGACACGAGAGGGCAAATCGTTGAGCCCATATTTTATTTTGTAAATCCATCGGATGTTAGAAAACAAAAGGGGAAATATGGAAAAGCATTTAGAAAACATGAGAGGGAAAATAAGCTCAAAGTTGAATCATGGAGAAAAGCTCTGGAAAAGGCAAGCAATCTTTCTGGATGGGTCATAAACGACATTGAAAACAGGTAATTTTCTCTCCTTTTTTTTTGAACATTTTTATGCTTAAGATATTTGCATTCTACAATGAGTCAGAAATAGCGGTTCCATGTAAGAATCTGGAACAACGGATTCGTCAGAGTATTCACCGAAAAGGTAGTTGCTAAACCACTACATCGTATTTTGAAGATACGCCACTAAAACAACAAAACACGGGTTTGTTTGAAACATTTTGGCAATAAGGAATTTGAATGAAATGTCGAATGCATGGCCTGCCTTCTTAAAGCACTAGAAATTGGGGCCTAAGCGCCGCGCTTTGGCCATAGCGCAGCGCTTAGGGTTTCTCGTGACCCGACTGACAACCTCGTATAGAATCAAACCTCGTATCAAGTCAAATCAAGGTCACATCTGCTTTTGTTTGGAAAAGAACCCTAAACGCCGCGCTTTGGCTTAAGCGCGCACGCTTTAGAGGTGTTGAAATAAGGATGAATGTGTGAATATCATGATCCATTTCTACCATTTTTAAATAATTTAAAACTCGACATGTAACCCTTTTCCAACAAAACTTTGATTTTGATTCTCAACAAAACCTTGTAAACTTGATATAAAAGTATTCACAAAATTCTAAAAATGCGAAAAATGTGCCAGTTAACTATCACGTTAGATTTTTATTACTCTTTGATACTAAAGGCTAAAAATGCCTAAAAACAAAGTCTTATAATTAAGAGCCGCTCCATGTTAGAGGCCGACCAAGCCTAAAAACACCCCCAAGAAGTTTAGTTAAAATATGATAACAATGTTTAAATACATTAACCAAACATCATATAATATTTAAATACATTAACCAAACATGATTTAATTATTAAACAAACGACAAGAGAGGGAAGCACGAGGAAAAAACCATCTCGACCATCGGTCAAAAAGCATTCCATATATCATCATTCATTCATAAAACACACACACCACTCCCCACTAAACATGCATTCACATCTTCTCCATCACCACACCACCACCGCCGGAAACAACCACTTTCCGCCACACATGTTGCTCCAAGCTCTTTCTTCCTCCTATACCACAACTACTAACAATCCATCACCGTTACTAGATCAACACACTTTCAATGACTCGTTTACGACGGACTCATCACGATCCTTTTCTTCGTCTTCAGCTTCGATTAATCACAAAGAGGCCGAGAAACGCCGAAGAGAGCGAATTAATTTTCATCTTAATCGGCTTCGAACTATTCTTCCTTGCAATTCCAAAGTAAATTCACTTTCTACCCTAATTTTTATATTTTACGACAAACTAACATACTCTTAAATACTCCGGTCTCTTATCTACCTTAGTTTCTTCATGATGATTGATTATCGAATTTAAATCAATTAAAACTAACCTACTTTAACACTTAATGTGATGATTTTTTTGGTAAAGTAGTTAAACTTTTTTAAATTAGGGTTTCTATAACTTTATTAGGGTTGGTTTTAAACTTATATTATTTTGATTTAAAGACAGATAAAGCATCTCTACTAGCAAAAGTGGTTGAAAGATTAAGGGAGCTCAAACAAACAACCTCTGAAATGGATCACCATGAAAGTATACCTTCAGAAACCGATGAAATCACGGTGATCTCGTCGAAAAGCAATGTAAACGATAAAAGGATCATCATAAAAGCTTCAATGTGTTGCGAAGACCGATCGGATCTTCTTGCGGATATGATCCAAACTCTAACTTCATTGCAACTGAGTCCGGTTAGGGTGGAGATGGTTGCGGTTGGTGGGCGAATACGCAACATTATATTGGTGGAATGTGATTGTGAAAGAGATGATTGTGGTATGTTGGTTCAATGTGTGAGGGAGGCCTTGAGTTGCTTGGTTGCAAGTAATTTGGGTTCAAATCAGTCGTCGAAACGAAGAAGGATGATGGTTTGTGCACGATGATTGATCTAGTTGTGTTTGTAACATAACATTTGATTTCAAACTTGGAGTTCTGGTATGTAGTTAGTGCTAAAATTCAAACTTGTTTCGTTAACATGTTTAAAAGATTACAAGCATAGTGTTTTTCTCTATTCAAACGCAATTGAGTTCACAATACATATTGTTTATACATAATATATCTTTTAATCACTCCAAGAATAATATATACTTGTGTGTATGTATATACCATTACAATTTGCCTTTTTGATAGTTTGATTAATTGCACAATATTTTTTTTTTTTGAACGGCATATTGTTATTGTTAGGATGCCGTTAACCGGGTTAGTAGTTAATATGTTAGTATCACCAAGTTAGTATTAAAATTCACCCTTGTCTGGATTTGCACAATATTGAATGCCATGATTATGCCACGCTATTTCTACTATGATTTAGGTAAATGTTAAACTCCCAAGAGTAGACATGGCGTTATCGGGTACTTTTGACCGGGTAGTGGTACCCGATCGGTAACACCAGCGCCACCCCCACAGCCGGTAGCAAAATCGGGTAGGCCACACGGTGATTGTTTACCTATGAAAGGAGATGAGAGAGAGAGAGAGAGAGTTGCGTTTGTGTGTGGAGACTGGAGAGATGGAGACAGTGCAGGTAGTTGCGGGTTGTGGTGTTTTCACGGGTAAACGCCCGTATACGGTATACCCTAAGCACAAGATAACATCCCAACTTAGCATATGAAGATAATGATATAACATATGACATGGTGGGATAGAAACAACATGATATGTTTTCAAAGTCATATGTGCACTTTAACAAATTTATATGCATTCATAAACCAAATTTCTTGAATCCAAGCACATAAAAAATCCATAACTGTTCACTTGACTCATAAATTCAATTCTGCTTTATGTTATGATGAAATTACTACATAGTTCATATATAATGTTACCAAAAGTACTAACACGAAGGATATGCTTTTACTTTTAGTACGCCTACATAAAAATTGATTTACTTTTTGTTACATTATAGTGGCTTATAGATAAGTAACTAGTTTTTTTTTTTTTAACATAAGGTCCCGCTTGCGGTATGCGCATATAATGTATATATGTGTGAGCATTCGGGGGGGGGGGGGGGGGGGCAAAAGTGAAAGTGCACTAATTTTAACGTTATTTTACTAATTTTGTGAAGATAACGTTAAAAGAGAGGGATGGTTAATCATGCATCATGTGGTGGTGTTGATAGCCGAAAGACAAGGGGGTACATGCACTAATTGGCAGTTATCTCAATTGTTGAATGTTATGTGCCTTATGTCTAAGGTTTGATGCAAAACGACTATCGAGCCGCGGGTCTCACTGGAAAAAGCCTCTCTATTCCTACAGGGTAGAGGTAAAGATGTTTACATCTTACCTTTCTTAGACTCTAACTTAGCTTTGCTATTGATTAGATTTACTGAGTATGATAATGATGATGACCTCTAGAATAGAGAGACGACACCACCTTAAGCTTTGAAAAGTTCAGATTTCTCTGGTGTAGTTATAAGTTAACTCCCATCCTATCTATTTCAAAATGCATAAATTATAGGTTAAGAGTATCTTTTTAGAACAATTTGATAATTTAAATTTGGGCCAAAATAAAAAAATTAAGTTGTAGATTGGTACAAATTTTAATATGAAATTGCTCAAGATTCTCCACTAACTACTTTAAGCCAATCATGGAAATTTGTTTCTAACTCGAAGATGAAGCAAGCTAAACATGTCCCATCCCACTATGTTAAGCCAGTCTCAAATTTTAAAGCCAATAGATAATGCAATACCCCATCACATTCACTATTTTTAGCCAATCACAACTTTTTTATACCATGTGAGGTACCAATCACAATTATTAAGCATTATAGTAAAGTTGTATAGAGGGAATAAGTAAAAGCAGGGTAAAAGACAGTGATACCCTCCAAACTCTCACGAGAACATTATGTTTTCATGTATACATGACTTCACTAATGAAAAACATAACAAACTTGGTTACAATACATCCAATTTGCCTAATTTTAGAGAAATAACGATTACCGTTCATTAAAAAAAACAATTTTGGTGACCAAAATCATTCCCAAGTAGAACAGAACAATCAAGTTTTTGAATTAAGCAATCATTTTTCCATTTAAAATGGTTATTATTGACATAAAAATATTACAAAAAGGAATTATTATATATAATTGAAAAGTGGCTATGAATAATGTATTTTAATAGTGTTTTCTTTTTTTAAATAATATTTATTTACATATTAAATTTAATATTATTTTATATTATACATATACAAACACACACGTAAATAGAAGGTGGGCACGAATAGTACTTTGTCTAATAATAATTTTTGTTGTAGTAATGTTGTTTTTCTAAGTAATAGTTTTTTAGCCCGAAAACAGTACAGTATGTTTAATTGTACAACTGAATGCAGTTCATAATTTTTTGTCCTTAACCCGGAAAAATAGTTTGATGACTCGTACTGGTTCAAATGTTGACTTGAGTTCCTAGGATGCGCCATCCACGTGATAGGCTTTTTTGTCATTTTTCCATAACATTAAATAAGCCTTTATTTTTCCCTTTATGGTTCTGAGTTCTGACCTCACAATTTTTCTTAGAACGGCCAAATCGACCGTTTCCGACAATCATAACTCCAACAACTTCGACGACCATGGTAATATGTAGTTAACGCGGTTCACCAACTACGATTAATACATCGTGGATGGAGTTTAACCCCGGACGTCGTTTCTTTTGTTGCGCAAAAAATATGTATTTGCATCATCCATCAGAATCTTCAGGTTTGACCTAAATTCGTGTTAATCTCTCTCTGTGTGTGTGGGGGGGGGGGGGGACTTCCACGTATCAACACGATTAAGTTCTGTCATGACAATGTTGATGGATAATGGAGGTTAAAACAAATGATTCGATACTTGCCGTGATGAATTTAGGGGATAATGATCTTGAAACCTTGGTGATGAAAGTGAAAACAAAGGGTTTATGGTTTGAATGAAAAGGATAGCGGGAAATAACGGGAGGAAAGCTTCCTTTTATTTGTATTCGTTATAAGGGAACTAACAAAAAAGCCCATCACGTGGATAGCACATGATGAGAACTTAAACGAGCTTCTCGGATGGAGTTAAATCAATTGATAATATTAACAAGAATTTGAGACCTTAATTGACTAATTAAGGGGTTGTTTTGTCACACCTCCAAATTCCATAAGCGGAGTATCACCGCAGGAGGCGTGACATGACCAGGATCAAGCCACCAATCATATTGAACAATGTATTAAGGTAAATATAAAACCAACCAACAATATAATTGGTGTCCAAAACAAATTAACTAAGTTCAAATTATCAGCGTAAGCATAAAGTTTAAAAACCCAAACATAAGTTTATAAGTTCAAATGTTTAACATGGAACTCAACAGTCCATGTCCCACAACGACCTCACCTTCCTGTGCAAGCTCCATCTAAGCACCTAACGACCTGCAAGGCATGTAGCAACGAATCAACAACAAAGTTGAGCGAGTTCACAGTTGCTTGTCCATTTTAAAGTTGTTCCAAAAACCATAAGTTCTTTCGAATACCATAAGTTAACCAATTCCTTGTTTCCCAAACCATAACCAGTGGGGGGCTACCCCATGTTAACCACTAGACCCGTTACCATATCGACTACTGACTGAAGACATGTTTATGTGCCCTGCGTCAATGTCTATCATCATTGACTAAGTGCCCAGATCCATTAGTCCACTCCCGTCCTCTGCGGCACGGTGTGAGGCTTGTCAAACCTAATAGCACTATTTAACTAATGGCCCGTTCGCCATTGGCCCGGTGATTAAGTCGATATAAAAATGAGGGACTTCATGATAGAGTTTTCTCTAGTAAGTTATATGTTGTCATCCTTCCTATGGAGGATGGAGGTACGTAATATACCCAAGGAGAATACGCAGGCTTAATGTTGTCATCATTCCCATGGAGGATGGAGGTACATATCCTACCCAAGGAGAATATGCAGGTTTCATTTTAGTTCCTTAACCCATTCCCAAACCACTGGGAATCCCATGCCTTGTAGAAAGCGTGAACTCACCTTAGGTTAGCTCGGTAGATAAACGAAAAGGTCACTTGAGCTATTTGTGGTCAACCACGTCCAAACATGGTTACCATACAAGTCAGGTCTAGGTTCAAGTAGTGCAAGTAAGTTTACACATAAGCTAACAAGTTACAACACATAACGATCATGGCAAACACGTAGAACACGTTGATCAGTCAAGTACACACATAAGGTCGAAGCTTGTGCGACTCATTTGATTGGGCCGTTGAGCTTGTGCGAGCCCAATCATCATGTGCGATTCAATTACTAAAGCCCAATAAACCTCCGGCCCAACCTGTTGTGCGTCCAGCACAATCTTAAGCGACTCACAACGGGTTGTGCGATCCAAACCACCCGGCCCAATAACAAAAGCAATCCAAACCTATAAGGCCCAAACATATAAACAGATAATCAACTTGTGCGGTCCAATTACACTTGTGCGATCCAGTATAACTTGTGCGATTGGGTTTTGGGCTGCTCGACCCAACAGCATATCATAACTGAATGTATTGTGCGGCCCAACATCTTGTGCGATTCACAAGATGTTGTGCGACTGAGCTTAAAGGGGTTATACATTGTGCTTTAACTGTTGCACCCTACCTACCCTAGCTTGTGCGACTGGCCTTGTGAGATCGGTTATAACATTCCATAATTCTTGCAATCAGTTACAATCAATTCTAACAGTTTCCTATTTCCTATCCAGTCGATCAAAACAATACTAACAGTTTCCAAGTTTGCCTTAATCGATTAAATCAAACATTTATCCTTGAATTCATATGAACTCTAAACAATCATTTATTCATAACAACCCATCTTAATCTTTATCGAATCAAATAGTTTGGTTAATCATTAAGATGCAATATTCATCATGCAAACAATCTGAAAACAGAAACATAATGGCTGATTAACATCTATTCGGTTTTAGATCAATATTATGCAAATCCGATTCATATGAGCATCATCACCTAAACCCTATTTCTAAATCAATACAAGTTTCACAATCATCATGTAGGTTCGGTTCAATCATTTAAAAGCATCAACCAAATATACATCACTTGTTCATACATTACCATAACATCAAGAATCATTCATCATTCATACGAACCATTCTAGCTATCACATAAAATCATGGCAACCATAATATCATCTAACAAAACAATAATCGTGAAACACTAACCGGTTAGAAGGTAGAGCAAAGGTTGATCCGAACAAGAAAGCTTCGAGAGAAGGGAAGGTGTTGCTGCCGTCAAGTTCGAGAGAGAGGGATATAGAGATTTAGGGTTTGGTGTGTTTGAGTGTTTTGCAAATAATGAGAAACAAAACCCCACAATAGGTGCTTGTATGTGTATATAAGAGGAGTGGGCCGAACCCGTACATGGGTTGCCCTTGGTTTCGAGTTCAAGGAGAGTGGCCCAAAAGGGCTTGTGCGATCCAACTTAGATAATATACATACACGTTTACAATACAATTACATACACATAACATCCAAATTCGAAATATCTCATTAGAATCATTATATCAAGTAATCACATAACGTTCAAAACATGTTACATCAAAGTACGACGGAAATGGTTCAGACTGTTTGTTTCGCGAGCAGATGTCTGAATGGTTCAGACATTTGCCTTTGAATGGTTAAGCATTATACAAAGTCTGAATGGTTAAAACCTCTAATCTGAATTGGTCAGACATTTGCCTCTGAACGATTAAGCATTATACTGGCTCTTAATAGTTTAGGCCTCTTACTAGTTCAACACTTAATGGTTCAGACCTCTTACTGGTTCAGCACTTAACCATTAAGATGTTGCCAAACAGAACCAATAAGAGGTCTGAACCATTAAGAGCCTCATTAAGAGGTAAACAAACAACCCCTAAATATACTATCTCTTTAATTACTTATTATGGTACCAACAATATCTAAGATGCATTTATAGTGGGTACCAAAGGCTTATAGCCTACTTTTATCAAGGTGTATCGATAATGGTTTTCTTTCTTAAGTGATTAAGGGTACAAGTGTAACACCCCATGTTTTCATAAGCCAAAGTCAAAGTCAAGGTCAGAGTCAACGACCGATTTCGCGCAACTTGACTCGTAGAAATTTCTTTATTTTATTTGTATTATGTGGAGTAAGTGTTGTTAAATGCAATAATCGATGTGTGTTAATCGTTAATCAATCGACTTACGACTGTGAACTATAGGAAGTAACAATGCGATAAAGTTAACTAATCAATAATCAAGCTACGCTAATCGAATCGACTTCAAATCGCAACTCGAGCTACGAACTTTTACTTGTTATTATACGTGTGTGTGTGCTTTATGTGTTACCTGTGCATGTTTATTTGTGTTGTGTGTGATAATCAAGCGAACTCAATCGAAACTCGAAATCTAACTCGAATTTCAATCGAACCCGAATCGTGAACGAACTATGATAAATGGTGGAAAATAGATTATGCGAGATATGAGTGTTTGGGACTGAAAGTAATTTGACTAGGAAACCCTATCGTATCGATCGCAATCGAAATCGAATCAGTAAAAATCGTCGCGTCAAACACACTAACCAAGTGCCGTCCGGCCGGATAGCCATTCGACCGGATAGCCACTTGGTGAAGGATGACAGGTGCCATCCGACCGAGATGCCATCCGACCGGACAGTCATCCGGGCGATGTGTTATCCGACCGAACAACCCTTTCCCCTTTTGGCATCCTATAAATACCCCTGTCATTGTCATCTTTTCCACTTTTGGAAATCCCTGTTCGACCAGCACGCTTAACTCAACCTGTTCTCAGATTTCTCTCGATTCCGGTAAGATCTCGTCCTAAATCTTGTACTTTCTTGATCTACACGCACTCCTACACCTTTCTATCTTTTAAATCTTAACTTTTAACCGTGAAATCACTAGATTTCGGGTGTTCTAAGGTGACGTCATCATGTGTTCTTCAAGAACTTCATGTTTTGACCTCAACCCACCAAGAACAACTTAGATCTAACCGATTTCCACAAAGAACTTGAAAAGATCTCGACACAAGTGTGGTGAAAAAGGATTGAAAGATGGTTTTAACTTTCTTTCAACTCTTTCGCACTCAAAGTACTCAAAACCAATAGGAGCCGACCCTGAATTAGTCTTCTACTCGATTATAGTGTTGTACTAGTTCAAGATCCGGATTCTACTCACGAGACTATCGACTTCGGGTTAACCAAGAACAACTGTCTCGAGCCGATAACCGGCCGGACTAGGGTGATTCCTGGTCGGGTAGGTCATCTGGGTTGAACTAGGGGTTCTGTTGGCTAACACGTTGTCAAAGTGACTCGACATAACGAAAAACCTTCAAAACGACCAAGTGTAGAACGAACAGGACAATCGGAGCGGATCGCCATTCGACCGGATTACCATTCGACCGGATAGGTCACCCGAACGAATTGCCACCCGAACGGATTACACTTGGGTCCCACCTTTAAACAATCTTAATTAAAGTTTGGGTATTGAACGAATTGCAATCTGATCGAACGACCATCTAAAAGGATTACTCTTCGGATCATGAGATACTAAGACTTTAAAAGACTTAACAATTTCCAACATGTTCAATAGCACGGATTGCCATCCGATCGAATTGCCATCCGATCGAATGACACTTCTGTAAGTGAACTTGTTTTCAATAAGTAACCTCATCACTAAGTCACCGTCCGACCGGATGACCATTCGAACGAATTGCCATCCGAACGACTAGTCATCCGATCGACCGACTTGAAAGATAGAGATACTTAATTGTTTTCAAAATACTACAACGAAAACTTCGAAAGTCAAACCATCATACACAAACACATACTTCTTATAGGAAGAAACAATCCAGTCGAATCGTCATCCGACCGGATGACCACCCGAACGGATTGTTATCCGCACGGATTGCTGTCCGATCGAATTACCATCCGATCGAACCCCTATCCGACCCTTTCATACTTTGTGACGTTTTACGAATCGCTTATCGTTATGCTACCGAATCTATTCAGGCTAACCGTACTCGCTAAGCGCTCCCTTCAATCCATTAATCGCTGTGAGTATACTCGATCCCTTTTTGCTTTAAGCACTTTTGGGTGTTACATACATTACGAATATTCAAACTACAACTATCACACTATTCAAACTATTTGAACGCTAACCGTTAATGCATGTTATACGTGGCTTATGAATGCTTGTTTGTTATGTTTACACATGGAATGCTGTCTACCTGCCTTAGCAACGATAGTACTATAGTTTGGACTCAGCACCCGTTCACTCGGGGGTTGTTAAGGTTCTTCTACTTGCATGGATTACGGTGGTAATCATGTATTGCGAACTGCCTCAGGCAGTCAACCCGCAGTCATTGGTATCGATGGATCTATGTCGATAACTAACGTGCTTCATTTCACTATGTGTACGTGCTGGTTATGCGTAAACGAATTCGAACCCTATATGTTATTATTAAACTTGTATGCTCACCTTTACATTTTATGTATTGACTTTTATTTTAACGTATGTGACATGTGCTTAGGACGCATATGTGGTAGGAATTTGAAGCTAGAATAAAGCTTTAGAGCCCAACAAATAGCTGTCTGTAGAGGTCGAACTAAGGGTCTCTAGAAGCAGATAAACAATTGCTCTATTTTGAAATCTGAGTTGTCGGAACAGAATATTTGCCTAGTTTTTGTCTGTAATAATTGTTGTACTGTTTGAGATACGGTATGGGACGTACTATTTTAAATTGAATGGTATTTGATAATTGTTATGGAATGTCACACCCCGAATTTCCACGTGTCACCGGTGGGCCCGGTAGGGGAGTATCGTGACGTGGTTGGCAACATAATAGTCAAACAACACAATATTTAAATGCACAGCGGAAGCAAAGTATAGATTTAATTCAACCAACGATATTGTAATATTAAGTATTACAAATAGTCGAATATCAATCCACAGGTAGATCAAGTTTAAAAAGGAAACAAATGTTCAACAGTTATGACATCCAAGCTGGCGAGACTTAATGTGGATGCTAGGAGACAAGCCAGCCTATTTCGCGTAGTACCTGCACTTAACCTTTTAAGAAAATACGTCAGTTTACACTGGTAAATACAATCAACCGACTCATTTTGAAAAGAGTTTAAGAAAATGCATTTAAGGCACAAGCCACAAATAATATTTTATAACTTGGGATAATTATTTAAATATATAATACTTGTATGGATTTACATGTTCCTTATGCGTTCAGTAGCCCGGGTCGAGCCGGGTTAAAGATCAATTAACACACCACTTTATTTATGAGACACTAACAGGTGTACGCCTACACCTGAGTGCTGAGGTCGTGGCCATTTCGTAAAATGATGCCAGGGATATCCGGGACACGGTCATTAACCCCCCAAAGGCTTTAAGTAAACAAAACAATATTAAACGAGACGTCTCAATACTTTCATTATCATTTATTCAATCAAAGATTCAACGTCCCGACCAAGCGGTATTTTATATACCGTACCCCAAGCCCGTATAGGGAAAATAAGTTAAAAGTATTTACCTGAGTAAGTATAGTTCAGAAATCAGCGAGTGCAAATATCTTTTACTGGTTCTCCTATTCTGGAACGAAGGTTTATAATAACCTATTAGAATCCTAACGGGTCTTTAGTTAAGCTTACGCTTAGACCGGTTAGTTTTAAAGATACGGTTCGTACGCACGATTAAGCGAAGACCGGATAGAATGTGATTTAGACCCGACAAGTTTGAAGACTTGCTTAATATGGGTATGTGATGCACATTCTAGATTTTGAGATAAAACCTATAAGGTTTGACCCGTTTCGGCTAATTTATGTAAACTAGTTACATAAACCGAACCGAACGCGCATGAAGCGTAACGGGTATCCGTAAGAGTCCTAAACAGGTTTCCTAAGTTAACACGCCTTAAATAAGTTGTGACATCAGTAGGATATCACCCATGATGCCCAAAACGAGTTTAATCTCTTAATAAGTCCCGTAGGGGTATTTTGGTCATTTTAAAGATTATAAAAGGATTAAATTAGGTTTCTATGAACCGGGTCTGATTACATCAGTAAAATAGCTTATATTAACAGGTTATAACATTTGGTTATAAGTCTTATATGTTTAAATAGTTTTAAACCCAAACTATGCGTTAAATACGCGTATAAAGTCGTTTTAAGCGACGTACGGTTTAAAATACGATTCTGAGTTTCCAGGTCAGTTTAACAGACTCAAAATACTATAATTATTATTTAAAATCAGTAGCAATTGGATTGGCGCCATTTGGATTTGTAAAACTCGTTTTATAGCCTAAAAGGGTAAATTCGGTATTAACCGAATTAAGGCGCTAATCCAAGCTTATGATCAATCAAAAAAATAATTAAAAATCTTTAAAAATCCTAAAATATTATTTAACATCAGTGGGTAAAAGATTTGGTGTCAAAACTGAGTTTAGATAGGCTTTACGCTAATGGCGCCGTTTTAATTAATAAACATGTTTATAAATATGCCATTAAGCATAACTCCTAATCTAGACTTCCGATTGACGTGAAATTTTGCAGACATGTTCAATAATCAGTACTAAAGACTTTTGCACTTTTACATTTTCTAAAATCTCGTTTGATGGTCATAAGGGCATTACGGTCAATATTTAGGCGATTAACGGAAACATCGGATGATTAGGGATTCGAGTGGTATAAACGCAGAGGCTTATACACACATGTAACTAGGTCCTAATGGAACCTTAAGGCATGTCTAAACCTATAAGAATCGGGTCAGAACTGAGGTCAAAGCAAAAGTCAAACTTTTGCGTATCTCGGCTCCGAATCGGTTCTAAACATAAAGTTGTCGAATCAAACAAGCGTATACAAGTTTTTATACTTATTTTCAGTTGGTAAGAATGATAAAATAGGCTATACGCCATTTACATCGCTAATCATGCATTAAACCAAACATAACAATTCTGTTGACTTTTTCGGAAGAGGTTTGACTCGATAAACGACCTAGTTAGGATCCGAATTAGTTAGTGCCCTTTTAGGGGTTTATCAACTATATAAATACCAACTTATAACAACCTTTGATTCGACAAATCTCTGGACCATTTATTTATTATCGAAAAGTCAAACCGTAGTTACGACGGTTTGATTTCTAGGCCATAAACTAAGTATAAATGAACTAGAGAAGATCAAAGGTACTTACACAAGTCTTATGGATGATATGGATTGCTTGTGGCCTGCTTGAATGGTCTTGAAATGCTCAGAGAATGAAATGAATGATGAATGCAAGAATGTGGGTTATTTATGGAATTTCAAACATCATGGATGATCAACAACTAAGTCTATGGGTGTTACCATATGACCAACATGTGTCCTACATGCTAAAAACCAGTTTAGCAAGCCCATAGAATCCAATACTTGCCCCTTAAGTCGGTTACAAGCTTCAACAGGCAGCTGCCTGTTTTTTCGCAACTGGGCACCCCATACGCATCGTAGGGGTTTAAGCCCTGCGATGCGCAGAGCATCATACGATGCGTAGCCCTTATTTGGCTACGATGCGCAAGCCTACAATCAGGCTTCTAAAATTTGCAATTTAGTCCCTGGTCCCCCGTAACATCGCTTTCACCTCCCAATCTTGCATATGAAGCTTTGTTATTTAACATATGGGGCTTTAAGACTTATACCCACTTTGTTAAGTCCTCGGGTAACTTTGTGATCACCCGAAAAGCCCTAAATTTCAACGTTGACGATTCTAACCCTCACACACGAATTTTATCACAACTTGCTCATACGATAACGAAACTTCATGAAATTTCTGTGGTACATTCTAGTGAGCATAATTAATCGTTACAAGGCTTTGGGTTTGTCAAAAGGTCACTCAGAGGTATATCTTTAACATGTTGACACAATTAACCCCTGTAGTTTGTAATCTCTCACTTTCTTTCACAATTCGCTTCGTATGATCCGTGATTTATTCGTTTTAGGTTATAAACATTATGTAGGGTTATTGCCAAGTGTATTTATTCATTGTTGACACTTTGAACCCTTATACTTACACAGTTTCACTGTCTGTCAACTTTAGTCCTTCAAGAACATTCTTTCACACGTTCAAACCTATGACACGTGTCAAGACATAATAGGACGTAAATTTTCGAGGTGTTACATCCTCACCCCCTTAAAATAAATCTCTACCCGAGATTTACTGAAACAGGTAAGGGTACTTTTCTTTCATCGTGGATTCAACTTCCCACGTGAATTCGGGACCTCTACGGGCATCCCATTTGACCTTTACAAAAGGTATATGCTTCCTTCGAAGCTTCCTCACCTGTCGATCTTCGATCGACACAGGTTTTTCCACAAATTTCAAGCTCTCATCGATCTGCACATCTGTATAGGGTATAACCACTGATTCGTCAGCGGAGTCAGCGAAACACTTCTTCAGATTGCAGATGTGGAACACATTGTGTATACTACTGAGCTCTTCAGGTAAGTTTAGCTTGTAGGCAACTGACCCGACACGTTCGATAACCTCAAAAGGTCCTATGTATCTCGGGCTTAGTTTGCCTTTCTTACCAAATCGCATCACTCCTTTCCAGGGTGACACTTTAAGTAGGACTTTTTCACCTACTTCGAAGTGAAAATCCTTACGATTTGGATCAGCGTAAATCTTTTGCCTATTCCGGGCAGCTTGGAGGTTGTTTCGAATCTGGACAATCTTGTCCGTCGTTTCGAACACGATCTCTGGTCCTGATAATTGGACTTCTCCAACTTCCGCCCAACAAACTGGTGATCTACACTTTCTACCGTATAATGCCTCAAAAGGCGCAGCCTTGATGCTGGTATGGTAGCTATTGTTGTAGGAGAATTCGATCAATGGCAGGTTCTTATCCCAGCTACCTCCCAAATCGATTGCACATGCACGTAGCATGTCTTCCAACGTTTGAATAGTACGCTCACTTTGACCGTCTGTCTGTGGATGGTAAGCCGTACTAAAGTTCAAACGTGTGCCCAAAGATTGTTGGAAACTTTTCCAAAAATGTGATGTGTATCTAGTATCTCGGTCAGAGATAATAGCTACAGGTATGCCATGTAAGGCTACAATCTTATCAACGTACAGTTGGGCTAACATATCGGAGCTGTAGGTCTCCTTAATGGGTAGGAAATGTGCTGACTTAGTCAGTCGGTCGACTATCACCCAGATGGTGTCATTTCCTTTCCTTGTCTTGGGTAACTTGGTGATAAAATCCATAGTTACCATTTCCCATTTCCAAGTAGGAAGTTCAGGTTGTTGTAGCAAACCTGACGGTTTTTGATGTTCTGCCTTGACTTGCGCACACGTCAAGCATTTAGCTACATAGGTAGCTACAGACTTCTTCAAGCCTATCCACCAATAATTTGCTCTAAGATCATGGTACATTTTGTCAGCTCCAGGATGAACGGAGTATTTGGAACTATGGGCTTCCTGGAGGATAACATCACGAAGTCCTCCATAAACTGGAACCCATATACGTCCATTCAATCTAAGAATTCCATCCTTGCTAAGAGATAACTGCTCCTCAGTTACTCCTAGCTTTTCGTTAGGATAATTAGCTTCCAACACAGCTTCTTTCTGTGCAGCTAACAACCTTTCTATCAAGCTGTTCTTTAATTCCATGCTCTTGGCATTGATTCGGATGGGTTTCACCCTTTCTTTCCGACTCAAGGCATCGGCGACTACATTCGCCTTGCCGGGATGGTATCTTATTTCACAATCGTAATCATTAAGAGTTTCCATCCAACGGCGTTGCCTCATGTTCAAGTCCTTCTGGTTGAACAGATGTTGAAGGCTCTTGTGATCTGAATAGATCACACATTTGATTCCATACAAATAGTGCCTCCACAGTTTTAGTGCAAATACAACGGCACCCAACTCCAAGTCGTGGGTGGTGTAATTCTTTTCATGCACCTTTAACTGTCGTGAAGCATAGGCAATGACTTTGCCTTTCTGCATGAGCACACATCCCATCCCGGTGTGTGATGCATCACAATAAACAACAAACTCCTCTATTCCATCAGGCAATGTTAGTACCGGAGCATTGCTCAACTTTTGTTTCAGAATATCGAAGGATTCCTGCTGCTTAGGACCCCAGTCAAACTTAATCTTCTTACGTGTCAGCGAAGTCAGGGGTGCAGCAATCCTTGAAAAGTTTTCTATGAATCGCCTATAGTATCCTGCCAAACCTAGGAAGCTACGAATTTCTGTAGGCGTCTTTGGCTCATGCCAATTCATGACAGATTCAACTTTAGCGGGATCTACCTGGATTCCACGTTCACTAACAACATGTCCAAGAAATTGGACTGCTCGGAGCCAGAATTCACACTTTGAGAACTTGGCGTAGAGCTTCTCTTTATGAAGTAGTTCCAGTATGCAGTGAAGATGCTTCTCATGGTCAGCTTGGCTCTTTGAGTAGATGAGAATGTCGTCGATGAAGACGATGACGAATTTGTCTAAGTGCGGCTTGCAAACGCGATTCATGAGATCCATGAATGCGGCCGGTGCATTAGTGAGCCCAAAAGGCATCACTAGGAACTCGTAATGACCATAACGAGTCCTAAATGCTGTTTTGTGCACATCTTCATCTCTAACCTTCAATTGATGGTAGCCTGACCTCAAGTCAATCTTCGAGAAGAAACTTGCCCCTTGCAGTTGATCGAACAGATCGTCAATTCTGGGCAAAGGATACCTATTCTTGATGGTAACCTTATTAAGCTCACGGTAGTCGATGCACAGACGCATCGATCCATCCTTCTTCTTAACAAATAAAACCGGTGCTCCCCAAGGAGACGAACTAGGTTTGATGAAACCTTTGGCTAGCAAATCATCTAGCTGCGTCCTCAATTCCTTCATCTCCGTTGGTGCCAACCTATAAGGCGCCCTTGCAACTGGTGCTGATCCAGGAATAATGTCAATTCTGAATTCCACTTGCCTATCTGGTGGCAAACCAGGTAGTTCTTCAGGAAATACTTCGGGGTATTCAGAAATGACTGGGATCTCTCCAATCTTGGGTTTCGGTTCATCAATAATCACCTGTGCCATGTAGATGACACAGCCCTTCTTCAAACACTTTGAGTCTTTGAGTATAGACATCTTCTCGGGCAGCCCATACTGGGTATCTCCCTGGATAGTAAGTGATTCACCAGACGAAGTCTTGATTCTCACTTGCTTCTTATTGCAAATAATCTGGGCCTGGTTATGAGATAACCAGTCCATACCCAACACTATGTCGAAACCGGCTAGTTTTAAAGGAAGTAGGGACAAAGGAAAAGAGTGATTCTTAATGGATATGAAACATCCATCTAATAAGGTTGAAGCGGTTTCTAAAGTGCCATCTGCTAGTTCCACCTCATACTTCACACTTAAAGTTCTAACAGGCAGTTTCAACAATTCACAAAACTTATTATCTACAAACGACTTATCAGCGCCCGAATCAAATAACACTCTCGCATATACATCGTTTACGAGAAAGGTACCTGTTATCACGTTGTCGTCCTTGACGGCTTCCTTAGCATCCATTCTGAAGACCCTCGCATTGGTCTTCTTCCCCTCTTCATTCTTCCTTGCAGATTTTGGGCAGTTGGACTTGATATGCCCCTTTTCATTGCAACCATAGCAGGTCGCATCCTTGATCTTCTTGCAATCCACGGTTTTGTGTTCCCTGGATTTGCATAACCCACATGCAAAAGGCTTCGATTGTGTTTGTGAGTTGGATTCAAACCTGCACTTCCCAAAGTGCTGCCTCTTGCAGGTTTTGCATCTGGGTTTTTCACCCGTCTGCTGACCATCCTTCTTAAAACCTGACCCCTTCTTCTGGTCATTGCTACCCTTCTGCTTCTTATCTGAACGCCGCGAGTTGTCATCCTCACGTTTCCTTTTTTCGGTATCATTTTTCCTTTGTGACCTCAGACTGACAGCATCTGAGGTTAGGGATAACGATATGTCTGTTACTGACCGAAAAGTGGTTGGTCTGGACGCTTTTACACTTGCTTTAATCTCCGGTTCCAAACCCCCGATAAAGCGGGCTATACGCTTAGGCTCTGGAGTTACCAAGTAAGGGACCAACCTTGACAAAGTATTGAAAGTAGTAAGGTAGGCCTGACAGTCCAAGTTTTTCATGACCAGTGATAAGAAATTAGATTCAATTCTCTCAACCTCGTGTTGAGGGCAGAAATTCTCCTTGATGAGTGCCATGAACTGTTCCCAGGTCATGTTGTATAACGGGACTTTCCCCGTGGCTTGGATCAAAGATCTCCACCAGGCTAAGGCCTCTCCTTTGAAAGACTGTGAGACAAACTTCACTATGTCTCTATTATGACAACCACTAATATCCACCACAGTATCCATTTCATCCATCCATGTCATGCAATCAACAGCTCCTTTTTCCCCATTGAAGTCTCTGGGTTTGCACGACACGAAGTATTTATAGGTGCAACCCCTATTACGAGGTTCTTGGTTCTGTAGGGCTCTTTGGGATGGATTACTCCTTTGATTCGAGGAGTGGTGAGAATTACTGTTGTGGGCAGTGTGGGTCCTGGAAGGTGTTCTAGTGTGTGATGCAGAATGGGTCCTCGTATGGGTACCACTTGATCCATGGTGCTGTCTACCCATAGCTATATTAACCGCATTATTTATCATAGCTTGCAACTCTGGACCTGCTACGTTAACTTGGGCATTTTCATTCACTATCCCTGGGTGACTGTTGACCTCGTTTGAGTCTGCCATGTATCTAGAACTGTCACATATCGATAACAATTTATTGGTGAGTTTATTATAAAAATCGTCTTTTATGGCAATTCGTTAACCGTGGTAAACTTAGACCAAATATGGTTAATTTATTACTCACATAAATTTAGGATTTCTATTATAATTTATCCTAATTAAAAAAACAATAACAGTTTTATTAGCACATAAGGCCTAGTCACAGGGACAATATAGATTATAAGCTAGGATTTCAGAGAATCAAAGCATGAAGGTTTGAACAAAGTTCATTACCTTTATCAGACAGGGTCATAGATTAATACTGTCTTTTGTCTCATATGAAAATGAGAAGGGCCCGTAGGCATTATATTACCACGTATGGTTAAGATATGATCATCTTAATTGATGATGTAAACCTAGGATTCAGAGATCATTAAACTAGGTTAGGAATCTTTTAAAGAATTCCTTTTTAATATGACGTATGTGATTTTAACGAATCACTTCTGCCAGGAGTGTTAACATGTTTTAAGATGTTAACAGGAAATTGAATCATTTAAACAGGTCTTACCATTTTGGCCCGGTCTTATATTTGACACGAGGCTAGGGTTCACACTTTTAAGATTCTTAATTAATTAATTTCATAGGCAGATTAATTTAAAAGGAATGATTTTAATTTATTTCATTTATACACTATATATGCGCATATTGAAATTATGAAATTTATAAAACAAACATTCCATTAATCTATTATACTATTACACACAGCCCTAAACGGGTCTTTTACTAATAACAAACTTACCCACGCAGGGGTTTAAACCAGTACATGCCCACGCAGGGGTCTTACAGAAAGATGTGCCCACGCAGGGGCTAAATTAGAAACAAGTCCTCGTATGGGACTAAGTACAAAAGGTAGATGTCCACGCAGGGACTACATACACATACAAATAATAAATGTCCACGTAGGGACTTGATTTAAATAAGGAAGTACAATAATACATATATGGGGATTTAACGATCCCGTTTCTTCTTCTTCCCCTTAAGCAAGCTTGCCAACCCACTCATAAATCCCTCATTCTTCTTACGTTCCTTCTGGAAGTCTTGCTCCACTTTGGCCAGTCTTCGGCGGAGTTCCTCCTGCTCATGGGGAGGAGCCCGTGGTGGCTGGTAATGTGGTGGCGGCTGAACAGGTGCTTGATACCCCTGAGTTGGGTATCCCATTCCCCAAGGAGGTCCGTATGGTCCTTCAGGATTATTATGGGCTTGGTAGCTTGCTGCTACGTTGTAAGGGTCATCAGCATAGTTATAGCCATGGTATGCTGGTGGTCCATATGGGTTGTAAGTTGCCGGAGCAGTATAAGCAGGTATTGGGTGGCCAAAACCCGGTGATGGCGGTACGATAGGTGTGGAATTCACCTCCGAAACTGGGACAGAAGGTCCTTCCATCTGTGGGACTCCATGAGTAGGCGGGTAATGGCTACCGCTAGAGTGTTGAGGGGTGTTGAGACGAAAGTCAACCTCTCGTGCTGAGATCCGTGCACCAGTCCTCCTACGTCTAGGTGGTGCTGGAGGCTCTTGATGAACTGGTGGCGGTGGAGGCGGTGGCGTGACTGCCACAAACCCGTGTCCTCCAGAGGAATCTTGATGAGGCTGCTGCGGTGGCTGCTGGTGAGGTGATGAGTGGTAAGATGGAGTATTGTACCACTCACACCGTTCAAACCGTGCCATGTGACTATCCGGACCCTGGTATGGTGTCCCGTGATATGACGATCCGTCAGAGATCACGAAAGGATGGTTCATGGATCCGGTTGAAGCCTCGACGGGATCTGTGTCCTCGTCCATATCCTGATCACCAGAAAAGTGATCTTCCGGTCCAAGTGGGTTAAAGCCCACTTGCTCTGGCAGGTACTCTGCCGGGTTAAACTGACCCTGAAAAACAGGAGTAGGGTCGCCAAAATAACGTTGCGGGTTGTGGGGTTCGTTCTCTGACTGAGGCCCATAAGAGTCATGATATGGAGGTGTTGAGGAGTGCGAAAAAGATCGCCTGGCATCGTCTTCGTAGGTCCTCCATAGTTCCCTCGTTTCGTCATTCCTCGTAGAAGAAGTTCGTCGAAATGAAGGCCCGGCCTCATGATCGTTAGGGGCACTAGCTGGCTCCTTTCCTCGACCACCTCGTCTAAATCTTGGCGGCATTCTTGTACCTGTTAAAACACACAAGATAATAACAAGGAAAAATATAGGGCAAATTTAATTAAATAAAATAAAATTTTGAACAATTTGGATTATTCCTAAGTTCTTTGTCTAGACTCGAAGATTTAGGAATGTGCAATTGTGTAACTGAGATTAAACACAAAAGGCTAGTGTTTAATTCACTCAGAGTTGGCTCTGATACCAACCTGTCACACCCCGAATTTCCACGTGTCACCGGTGGGCCCGGTAGGGGAGTATCGTGACGTGGTTGGCAACATAATAGTCAAACAACACAATATTTAAATGCACAGCGGAAGCAAAGTATAGATTTAATTCAACCAACGATATTGTAATATTAAGTATTACAAATAGTCGAATATCAATCCACAGGTAGATCAAGTTTAAAAAGGAAACAAATGTTCAACAGTTATGACATCCAAGCTGGCGAGACTTAATGTGGATGCTAGGAGACAAGCCAGCCTATTTCGCGTAGTACCTGCACTTAACCTTTTAAGAAAATACGTCAGTTTACACTGGTAAATACAATCAACCGACTCATTTTGAAAAGAGTTTAAGAAAATGCATTTAAGGCACAAGGCACAAATAATATTTTATAACTTGGGATAATTATTTAAATATATAATACTTGTATGGATTTACATGTTCCTTATGCGTTCAGTAGCCCGGGTCGAGCCGGGTTAAAGATCAATTAACACACCACTTTATTTATGAGACACTAACAGGTGTACGCCTACACCTGAGTGCTGAGGTCGTGGCCATTTCGTAAAATGATGCCAGGGATATCCGGGACACGGTCATTAACCCCCCAAAGGCTTTAAGTAAACAAAACAATATTAAACGAGACGTCTCAATACTTTCATTATCATTTATTCAATCAAAGATTCAACGTCCCGACCAAGCGGTATTTTATATACCGTACCCCAAGCCCGTATAGGGAAAATAAGTTAAAAGTATTTACCTGAGTAAGTATAGTTCAGAAATCAGCGAGTGCAAATATCTTTTACTGGTTCTCCTATTCTGGAACGAAGGTTTATAATAACCTATTAGAATCCTAACGGGTCTTTAGTTAAGCTTACGCTTAGACCGGTTAGTTTTAAAGATACGGTTCGTACGCACGATTAAGCGAAGACCGGATAGAATGTGATTTAGACCCGACAAGTTTGAAGACTTGCTTAATATGGGTATGTGATGCACATTCTAGATTTTGAGATAAAACCTATAAGGTTTGACCCGTTTCGGCTAATTTATGTAAACTAGTTACATAAACCGAACCGAACGCGCATGAAGCGTAACGGGTATCCGTAAGAGTCCTAAACAGGTTTCCTAAGTTAACACGCCTTAAATAAGTTGTGACATCAGTAGGATATCACCCATGATGCCCAAAACGAGTTTAATCTCTTAATAAGTCCCGTAGGGGTATTTTGGTCATTTTAAAGATTATAAAAGGATTAAATTAGGTTTCTATGAACCGGGTCTGATTACATCAGTAAAATAGCTTATATTAACAGGTTATAACATTTGGTTATAAGTCTTATATGTTTAAATAGTTTTAAACCCAAACTATGCGTTAAATACGCGTATAAAGTCGTTTTAAGCGACGTACGGTTTAAAATACGATTCTGAGTTTCCAGGTCAGTTTAACAGACTCAAAATACTATAATTATTATTTAAAATCAGTAGCAATTGGATTGGCGCCATTTGGATTTGTAAAACTCGTTTTATAGCCTAAAAGGGTAAATTCGGTATTAACCGAATTAAGGCGCTAATCCAAGCTTATGATCAATCAAAAAAATAATTAAAAATCTTTAAAAATCCTAAAATATTATTTAACATCAGTGGGTAAAAGATTTGGTGTCAAAACTGAGTTTAGATAGGCTTTACGCTAATGGCGCCGTTTTAATTAATAAACATGTTTATAAATATGCCATTAAGCATAACTCCTAATCTAGACTTCCGATTGACGTGAAATTTTGCAGACATGTTCAATAATCAGTACTAAAGACTTTTGCACTTTTACATTTTCTAAAATCTCGTTTGATGGTCATAAGGGCATTACGGTCAATATTTAGGCGATTAACGGAAACATCGGATGATTAGGGATTCGAGTGGTATAAACGCAGAGGCTTATACACACATGTAACTAGGTCCTAATGGAACCTTAAGGCATGTCTAAACCTATAAGAATCGGGTCAGAACTGAGGTCAAAGCAAAAGTCAAACTTTTGCGTATCTCGGCTCCGAATCGGTTCTAAACATAAAGTTGTCGAATCAAACAAGCGTATACAAGTTTTTATACTTATTTTCAGTTGGTAAGAATGATAAAATAGGCTATACGCCATTTACATCGCTAATCATGCATTAAACCAAACATAACAATTCTGTTGACTTTTTCGGAAGAGGTTTGACTCGATAAACGACCTAGTTAGGATCCGAATTAGTTAGTGCCCTTTTAGGGGTTTATCAACTATATAAATACCAACTTATAACAACCTTTGATTCGACAAATCTCTGGACCATTTATTTATTATCGAAAAGTCAAACCGTAGTTACGACGGTTTGATTTCTAGGCCATAAACTAAGTATAAATGAACTAGAGAAGATCAAAGGTACTTACACAAGTCTTATGGATGATATGGATTGCTTGTGGCCTGCTTGAATGGTCTTGAAATGCTCAGAGAATGAAATGAATGATGAATGCAAGAATGTGGGTTATTTATGGAATTTCAAACATCATGGATGATCAACAACTAAGTCTATGGGTGTTACCATATGACCAACATGTGTCCTACATGCTAAAAACCAGTTTAGCAAGCCCATAGAATCCAATACTTGCCCCTTAAGTCGGTTACAAGCTTCAACAGGCAGCTGCCTGTTTTTTCGCAACTGGGCACCCCATACGCATCGTAGGGGTTTAAGCCCTGCGATGCGCAGAGCATCATACGATGCGTAGCCCTTATTTGGCTACGATGCGCAAGCCTACAATCAGGCTTCTAAAATTTGCAATTTAGTCCCTGGTCCCCCGTAACATCGCTTTCACCTCCCAATCTTGCATATGAAGCTTTGTTATTTAACATATGGGGCTTTAAGACTTATACCCACTTTGTTAAGTCCTCGGGTAACTTTGTGATCACCCGAAAAGCCCTAAATTTCAACGTTGACGATTCTAACCCTCACACACGAATTTTATCACAACTTGCTCATACGATAACGAAACTTCATGAAATTTCTGTGGTACATTCTAGTGAGCATAATTAATCGTTACAAGGCTTTGGGTTTGTCAAAAGGTCACTCAGAGGTATATCTTTAACATGTTGACACAATTAACCCCTGTAGTTTGTAATCTCTCACTTTCTTTCACAATTCGCTTCGTATGATCCGTGATTTATTCGTTTTAGGTTATAAACATTATGTAGGGTTATTGCCAAGTGTATTTATTCATTGTTGACACTTTGAACCCTTATACTTACACAGTTTCACTGTCTGTCAACTTTAGTCCTTCAAGAACATTCTTTCACACGTTCAAACCTATGACACGTGTCAAGACATAATAGGACGTAAATTTTCGAGGTGTTACATGGAAACTTCTGGACAATCTGTTTCGCTCAGTGCCATGCCCCGATGATTCCGCCATCGGTTGGGGTGTGACAGATTGGTATCAGAGCCATAACTATAGGGAATTAGGCAAGACTCGACCTAGTCCGGGTCGAAGTCTTAGAAACCTAGACTATAGTTAAGAACCAACAGACCAACTCGAATACATCCAGTAGGGATTACGTACGAGCTTATTCCTCACTAAACTCACCTATGCTACACTGTCTCAACACCCGAATTTTAATTTATGAATGGGCTATAAAGTCAAGAATAGGTGTGAAAACCGCAAACTCTCGACTAAAGTTGCTTAATCGACCCGCATTTTAACTACAAACGAGGAGAATTATGCCAAATCAGGAGTGAAATCCATATTTTGATTAATAATCTCCCCAATTTTTATTAAAGACAGGGACAAAAGTCGTTAAGCTAGGGGTGAAACCCTAACCTTGACTACTCGTTCCGCTCATTTTACAAACTCTCACCAAAGTCTCGACGGACTCCAACGACCTGAAGTCACGACACGACTAACGGGATGTGTGCCGAATGCCCAAGAAACGAGGCAAGGACACAGTCCTGAAGGTCAAACGTAGACGACAAGTCCTTGCGAATAGTTGAATCACTTTGGTTAGTCGAAGTCTACTAGCCGCAGACGATCTACGTCTTGAAATTTTATGAGTTTTTAGTTCTGAGCCGCAACTGCTGACTCTGATAATTCGTCAATTTTATGTGTTTTATGTGCTTTTACCTGTTTATGTGTTTAAAATTTTTGAAGATTTACTCGATTTTGCTCTCACCTCAATCGACACGTACGACTCACACTGCATTTATATCTCAAAACGTTAACAAGTTGTTAAATTATGGTCGATTTATGCTACGATATACGCTTATATTACGCTATTTTGGTATACTAAAACGCGATCGCTATATTCGAACGCTCGCGAACTTTGAATGATAGGTTTCTGTATTTTGACTGCCTTCTGTGTTGAAAATGTTATGTGATTCCGTGCTTATGTGATAATGTGATTCTGTGCTCTACATGCTTATGTGTTTATGTGCTTCGTTTTCTACGTAGTTATAGGTCTATGTGTTTACGTGGTACGTGTTACTGAGCTTTTGTAAGTAGTAAACGTGTGAGGTGAGATTCGGATACAATGTGTTGAGTTCCGTGGCGATGTCTATTGCAGACAATGTCGTCTGGATCCCGTCACGCACTTTCTCATCAAGAAAAGAGGGACAAGCGTCTTGCTTCCATTATCGCTAAAAGTGTGGCGAAGGCCGTGAGTGATGTTTACGAGAATGCCAGCAAGTCATCTGAGGAATCAAGAACCGACGCTCCAAAAGCTTCCGCAAGGCCTTTCAGCTTCAAGCAATTCAAGTCGTGTGGGCCAAAAGAATTCACTGGCGAGGGAGGTCCTACTGCACTATTCCACGGGTTCGATTCTATTGAGGTTACTCTGCGACAGAGTGGTTGCCCTGATGACCTTCGAACTCTGAATGCTACCGGCGTTTTCCAGTCCCGTGCACTAGACTGGTGGACGGCCGAGAGGAACAAGCGATGGAACGATGCAGCTTACGGTCTGTCGTGGGACGAGCTCAAAGAAGTTATGCTAGAGGAATTCTGCCCTCCTCACGAACGTCAAAAGCTAGAAGATGAATTTTGGCACATACATCAACATGAGGGTGACAACGCTACTCTCACTGCTCGTTTCAAGCAACTCAGCATCATCTGTCCCGATCAAGTCAAGACTCCAGACGTGGCAATCAAGAAGTACATCCGGGCCCTGACCGACTGCATTGCTGATTTCGTGCAAGCGGCTAAGACTACAACGATCGAGGAAACTTATCTACTGGCCGCTGAAATCAACGACAAGCGGGTTAAGGCTGGTGTCTGGGATAAGACTTCGAAGCATCTGCACCAAGCTACCGCTACCGCACCAACTGCTGAACCCACCTCATCGAGCAACAAGAGGAAGAACAAGAGAAAGAACAGCTCCAGCAACAAGAACTGTGCGATCACTGCTGCACCAATTCAAGTTGTACCTGCCCAACAGCGTCAAGTAGCGGCGCCTGTGGCCAATGCACCGCCTGCAAAGCGTGCATACACTGGACCACACCCCTTTTGCCCTACTTGCACCTACCACCACCCAACTGCCATTGCTTGCCGTTATTGTGCTCATTGCAACGTATACGGCCATTTTACTGCCAACTGCCTTATTCATCAAGCTCCTGCCAATCAAGCTCTACTCACTGCCCCACAGGGTCAACAAGCTCCTCCGGCACCCACAGTCAAAGCCAGAGCCTGCTTCGCATGTGGCGACCCAAACCATTTCGCCAACATGTGCCCAAACAGGGTTGTGAAACAAGAGCCTCAGCAACAGCAGCCACAGCAACAACAACAACAACAACAACAGCAGCAGCAACAACAGGCCGCACGCGCCAGAACTTTCAACCTCAACGTGCGTCAAGCCCAGGCCGACAACAACGTGGTCAATGGTACGTTCCTTGTGAATGGTATTTATGCTTCATGTTTGTTTGATACTGGAGCCGATAACTGCTTTGTGTCGTTCGAATTTGAGAAACTACTTAGTCGTAAACGTTCCCAACTCTCCTCGACATTCGATGTTGAAGTCGCTACCGGAAGAACCGTCGCCGTCAATTCCGTTATCCGTGATTGTACTCTTGAGCTCAACAATCACATCTTCCCAATTGACCTTATTCCGATGCAACTCGGAAGTTTTGATGTCATAGTAGGCATGGACTTCCTTCGAGAAAACCATGCTGAAGTTGTGTGCTTCGACAAGATGATTCGTTTTTCGCTCGCAAATGGTGACTTATTGTGTGTTTATGGCGATACTACTTCAAAGGGGCTCAAGCTTATGTCATGCGTGCAAGCCAGCAAGTATCTCCGCAAGGAATACAGAGCTTTCTTGGCTAACATTGTAGTAGCGGAGAAGGAAAAGAAAGAGAAGAAGGAAGTGAAAGACGTTCCTGTGGTTCGAGAATTTCCTAATGTTTTTCCAGAGGATCTTCCCGGATTACCTCCAAGTCGTGATATCGATTTTCGTATCGACCTCATTCCTGGAGCCAATACTATTGCTAAAGCTCCTTATCGACTTGCGCCGTCCGAGATGCGCGAACTCTCAACCCAACTCCAGGAATTACTTGAGAAAGGCTTCATTCACCCGAGCACCTCTCCTTGGGGCGCGCCAGTCCTTTTCGTCAAAAAGAAGGACGGGTCGTTCCGGATGTGCATCGACTATCGGGAATTGAATAAGTTAACTATCAAGAACCGCTATCCCCTACCTCGCATCGACGATTTGTTTGATCAACTACAAGGCGCTACGTGTTTCTCGAAGATCGACCTACGTTCAGGATATCACCAGCGACGTATTCAAGAAGAGGATATACCCAAAACCGCATTTTGCACTCGATACGGTCACTACGAATTCGTTGTCATGCCTTTTGGTGTAACCAACGCACCAGCGGTTTTCATGGATCTGATGAATCGCGTGTGTAAACCATATCTCGACCGTTTCGTCATCGTATTCATCGACGATGTCTTGATCTATTCCAAATCGAAAGCCGAACATGCGCAACATCTACGTTTGGTTCTCGAGTTACTCCAGGGGAACCAACTCTATGCCAAGTTCTCCAAGTGCGAATTCTGGTTGGAGGAAGTTCAGTTTCTGGGTCACATTGTAAATAGTCAAGGCATTCACGTCGATCCTGCAAAGATTGAAGCTGTCAAGAGCTGGGTTACACCTAAGAATCCGTCTGAAGTCCGCTCTTTTCTCGGACTAGCGGGCTATTATCGACGATTTATCGAAGGATTCTCGAAGGTTGCTGTACCACTTACCTCTCTCACGCATAAAGACAAACCTTTTGTTTGGGGAACTAAACAAGAGACTGCTTTCCAAACCCTCAAGCACATGCTTTGCAATACTCCTGTTCTCACGTTGCCCGACGGAAACAATGATTTCATTGTCTACTGTGATGCTTCCAACCTTGGCCTTGGTTGCGTTCTCATGCAACGGGACAAGGTCATAGCTTACGCATCTCGTCAGCTCAAAATCCACGAGAAGAACTATACAACCCATGATCTCGAGCTAGGCGCAGTTGTTTTTGCGTTAAAGATTTGGAAACACTACCTGTATGGTACCAAGTGTACGATCTTCACCGATCATAGGAGCCTACAACACATCTTTAATCAGAAGGAACTTAATATGCGTCAACGCCGATGGGTAGAACTTCTCAACGATTACGACTGTGAGATCCGTTATCACCCAGGCAAGGCGAATGTTGTTGCCGACACACTCAGCAGACGTAGTTATCTGCTTAGCACTCGTAATGTTCAAGCCCAACACGATCTCGAAACACTCATCTGCGACGCTCAACATGCATGTTTTAACGAACGCACCCTAAAGAAAGAAAGAATCTACCACGATGGAGCCCAACTTGTGAGCAAATCGAATGGGATATTCCACTTCCTAGACCGAATTTGGATTCCCAAACGAATGGATTTGCGACAAATCTTGATGGACGAAGCCCACAAATCCCGGTATTCTATTCACCCCGGTGCTGATAAAATGTTCCAGGACCTTCGTTATAAGTACTGGTGGCCGGGTATGAAAAGAGATATCGCTCTCTACGTCGGAAAATGCCTAACTTGTGCTAGAGTCAAGACTAAACATCAAAGACCCTCTGGCTTACTCGAACAACCACCAATTCCCATGTGGAAGTGGGAGAGCATAGCCATGGACTTTATAACCAAGCTACCGCACACGTCATCAGGTCATGACAACATTTGGGTTGTGGTCGACCGTTTGACTAAATCAGCTCACTTTTTGCCGATACGAGAAGACTACAAGGTAGAACGATTAGCCCGAATCTACACCGACGGGATCATTTGTAATCATGGGACGCCTCGTGACATCATTTCTGATCATGATGCTCGGTTTACCTCGCGACTGTGGGAAACGTTTCAAACGGCACTCGGTATGTCGCTTAATCTAAGTACCGCTCTCCACCCTCAAACCGACGGTCAGACTGAAAGAACGATCCGTACACTGGAAGACATGCTCCGCTCGTGTGTTTTAGACTTCGGTGGCAATTGGGATAAATACCTGTCGTTAGTCGAATTCTAGTACAACAACAGCTACCATTCTAGCATCCAAATGGCACCATTCGAGGCATTATATGGAAGAAGATGTCGATCGCCTATTGTATGGCACGAGATCGGTCATTCGCAATTAACCGGTCCTGAGTTATTACAAGAAACGACAGACAAAATTTTCCAAATTCGAGACAACCTGGTGAAAGCTCGGGATCGACAGAAAAGTTACGCCGATAAGAAACGCAAGCCCCGGGAATTTGACGTTGGTGACCACGTACTCCTAAAGGTATCACCTTGGAAGGGTGTGGTCCGATTCGGCAAGAAAGGGAAACTCGCGCCTCGATATGTTGGACCTTTTAAGATTTTGGAAAGGATCGGAAAAGTCGCCTACAGACTCGAATTATCGGAGGAACTTAGTAATGTCCACCCGACTTTCCACGTGTCAAACCTCCGAAAGTGCCTAGCCAACCACGATTTACATGTTCCTCTAGACGATCTACAAGTGAACGAAACATTACACTTCGTGGAAAAGCCTGTCGAAATCATGGATCGCCAGACCAAGCAACTCAGACGCTCACGCGTTCCTATTGTGAAAGTCTGATGGGAAGGCAAACGAGGCGCAGAGTTCACTTGGGAACTCGAAAGCGACATGAAGGCTAAGTACCCGCAGCTGTTTAAAGAGAAAGTCTAGAAAGAGAAAGTTCTCAAACGTGATTCACGGTGATGTACAACTTCCAGCTTAATTTCGGGACGAAATTCCCTAAACAAGGGGAGGCTGTAACACCCCGTGTTTTCATAAGCCAAAGTCAAAGTCAAGGTCAGAGTCAACGACCGATTTCGCGCAACTTGACTCGTAGAAATTTCTTTATTTTATTTGTATTATGTGGAGTAAGTGTTGTTAAATGCAATAATCGATGCGTGTTAATCGTTAATCAATCGACTTACGACTGTGAACTATAGGAAGTAACAATGCGATAAAGTCAACTAATCAATAATCAAGCTACGCTAATCGAATCGACTTCAAATCGCAACTCGAGCTACGAACTTTTACTTGTTATTATACGTGTGTGTGTGCTTTACGTGTTACCTGTGCATGTTTATTTGTGTTGTGTGTGATAATCAAGCGAACTCAATCGAAACTCGAAATCTAACTCGAATTTCAATCGAACCCAAATCATGAACGAACTATGCCTTGTAGAAAGTGTGAACTCACCCTAGGTTAGCTCGGTAGATAAACGAAAAGGTCACTTGAGCTATTTGTGGTCAACCATGTCCTAACATGGTTACCATACAAGTCAGGTCTAGGTTCAAGTAGTGCACGTAAGTTTACACATAAGCTAACAAGTTACAACACATAACGATCATGGCAAACACGTAGAACACGTTAATCAGTCAAGTACACACATAAGGTCGAAGCTTGTGCGACTCATTTGATTGGGCCGTTGAGCTTGTGCGATTCAATTACTAAAGCCCAATAAACCTCCGGCCCAACCTGTTGTGCGTCCAGCACAATCTTAAGCGACTCACAACGGGTTGTGCGATCCAAACCACCCGGCCCAATAACAAAAGCAATCCAAACCTATAAGGCCCAAACATATAAACAGACAATCAACTTGTGCGGTCCAATTACACTTGTGCGATCCAGTATAACTTGTGTGATTGGGTTTTGGGCTGCTCGACCCAACAGGATATCATAACTGAATGTACTGTGCGGCCCAACATCTTGTGCGATTCACAAGATGTTGTGCGACTGAGCTTAAAGGGGTTATACATTGTGCTTTAACTGTTGCACCCTACCTACCCTAGCTTGTGCGACTGGCCTTGTGCGATCGGTTATAACATTCCATAATTCTTGCAATCAGTTACAATCAATTCTAACAGTTTCCTATTTCCTATCCAGTCGATCAAAACAATACTAACAGTTTCCAAGTTTGCCTTAATCGATTAAATCAAACATTTATCCTTGAATTCATATGAACTCTAAACAATCATTTATTCATAACAACCCATCTTAATCTTTATCGAATCAAATAGTTTGGTTAATCATTAAGATGCAATATTCATCATGCAAACAATCTGAAAACAGAAACATAATGGCTGATTAACATCTATTCGGTTTTAGATCAATATTATGCAAATCCGATTCATATGAGCATCATCACCTAAACCCTATTTCCAAATCAACACAAGTTTCACAATCATCATGTAGGTTCGGTTCAATCATTTAAAAGCATCAACCAAATATACATCACTTGTTCATACATTACCATAACATCAAGAATCATTCATCATTCATACGAACCATCCTAGCTATCACATAAAATCATGGCAACCATAATATCATCTAACAAAACAATAATCGTGAAACACTAACCGGTTAGAAGGTAGAGCAAAGGTTGATCCGAACAAGAAAGCTTCGAGAGAAGGGAAGGTGTTGCTGCCGTCAAGTTCGAGAGAGAGGGAGATAGAGATTTAGGGTTTGGTGTGTTTGAGTGTTTTGCAAATAATGAGAAACAAAACCCCACAATAGGTGCTTGTATGTGTATATAAGAGGAGTGGGCCGAACCCGTACATGGGTTGCCCTTGGTTTCGAGTTCAAGGAGAGTGGCCCAAAAGGGCTTGTGCGATCCAACTTAGATAATATACATACACGTTTACAATACAATTACATACACATAACATCCAAATTCGAAATATCTCATTAGAATCAATATATCAAGTAATCACATAACGTTCAAAACATGTTACATCAAAGTACGACGAAAATGGTTCAGACTGATTGTTTCGCGAGCGGATGTCTGAATGGTTCAGACATTTGCCTTTGAATGGTTAAGCATTATACAAAGTCTGAATGGTTAAGACCTCTAATCTGAATTGGTCAGACATTTGCCTCTGAACGATTAAGCATTATACTGGCTCTTAATAGTTTAGGCCTCTTACTAGTTCAACACTTAATGGTTCAGACCTCTTACTGGTTCAGCACTTAACCATTAAGATGTTGCCATACAGAACCAATAAGAGGTCTGAACCATTAAGAGCCTCATTAAGAGGTAAACAAACAACCCCTAAATATACTATCTCTTTAATTACTTATTATGGTACCAACAATATCTAAGATGCATTTATAGTGGGTACCAAAGGCTTATAGCCTACTTTTATCAAGGTGTATCGATAATGGTTTTCTTTCTTAAGTGATTAAGGGTACAAGTGTAACACCCCGTGTTTTCATAAGCAAAAGTCAAAGTCAAGGTCAGAGTCAACGACCGATTTCGCGCAACTTGACTCGTAGAAATTTCTTTATTTTATTTGTATTATGTGGAGTAAGTGTTGTTAAATGCAATAATCGATGTGTGTTAATCGTTAATCAATCGACTTACGACTGTGAACTATAGGAAGTAACAATGCGATAAAGTTAACTAATCAATAATCAAGCTACGCTAATCGAATCGACTTCAAATCGCAACTCGAGCTACGAACTTTTACTTGTTATTATACGTGTGTGTGTGCTTTACGTGTTACCTGTGCATGTTTATTTGTGTTGTGTGTGATAATCAAGCGAACTCAATCGAAACTCGAAATCTAACTCGAATTTCAATCGAACCCGAATCGTGAATGAACTATGATAAATGGTGGAAAATAGATTATGCGAGATATGAGTGTTTGGGACTGAAAGTAATTTGACTAGGAAACCCTATCGTATCGCATCGATCGCAATCGAAATCGAATCAGCAAAAATCGTCGCGTCAAACACACTAACCAAGTGCCGTCCGGCCGGATAGCCATCCGACCGGAGAGCCACTTGGTGAAGGATGACAGGTGCCATCCGACCGGACAGTCATCCGGGCGATGTGCTATCCGACCGAACAGCCCTTTCCCCTTTTGGCATCCTATAAATACCCCTGTCATTGTCATCTTTTCCACTTTTGGAAATCCTTGTTCGACCAGCACGCTTAACTCAACCTTTTCTCAGATTTCTCTCGATTCCGGTAAGATCTCGTCCTAAATCTTGTACTTTCTTGATCTACACGCACTCCTACACCTTTCTATCATTTAAATCTTAACTTTTAACCCTGAAATCACTAGATTTCGGGTGTTCTAAGGTGACGTCATCATGTGTTCTTCAAGAACTTCATGTTTTGACCTCAACCCACCAAGAACAACTTAGATCTAACCGATTTCCACAAAGATCTTGTAAAGATCTCGACACAAGTGTGGTGAAAAAGGATTGAAAGATGGTTTTAACTTTCTTTCAACTCTTTCGCACTCAAAGTACTCAAAACCAATAGGAGCCGACCCTGAATTAGTCTTCTACTCGATTATAGTGTTGTACTAGTTCAAGATCCGGATTTTACTCACGAGACTGTCGACTTCGGGTTAACCAAGAACAACTGTCTCGAGCCAATAACCGGCCGGACTAGGGTGATTCCTGGTCGGGTTGGTCATCTGGGTTGAACTAGGGGTTCTGTTGGCTAACACGTTGTCAAAGTGACTCGACATAACGACAAACCTTCAAAACGACCAAGTGTAGAACGAACAGGACAATCGGAGCGGATGGCCATTCGACCGGATTACCATTCGACCGGATAGGTCACCCGAACGAATTGCCACCCGAACGGATTACACTTGGGTCCCACCTTTAAACAATCTTAATTAAAGTTTGGGTATTGAACGAATTGCAATCCGATCGAACGACCATCTAAAAGGATTACTCTTCGGATCATGAGATACTAAGACTTTAAAAGACTTAACAATTTCCAACATGTTCAATAGCACGGATTGCCATCCGATCGAATTGCCATCCGATCGAATGACACTTCTGTAAGTGAACTTGTTTTCAATAAGTAACCTCATCACTAAGTCACCGTCCGACCGGATGACCATTCGAACGAATTGCCATCCGCACGACTAGTCATCCGATCGACCGACTTGAAAGATAGAGATACTTAATTGTTTTCAAAATACTACAACGAAAACTTCGAAAGTCAAACCATCATACACAAACACATACTTCTTATAGGAAGAAACAATCCACTCGAATCGTCATCCGACCGGATGACCACCCGAACGGATTGTTATCCGCACGGATTGCTGTCCGATCGAATTACCATCCGATCGAACCCCTATCCGACCCTTTCATACTTTGTGACATTTTACAAATCGCTTATCGTTATGCTACTGAATCTATTCAGGCTAACCGTACTCGCTAAGCGCTCCCTTCAATCCATTAATCGCTGTGAGTATACTCGATCCCTTTTTGCTTTAAGCACTTTTGGGTGTTACATACGTTACGAATATTCAAACTACAACTATCACACTACTCAAACTATTTGAACGCTAACCGTTAATGCATGTTATACGTGGCTTATGAATGCTTGTTTGTTATGTTTACACATGGAATGCTGTCTACCTGCCTTAGCAACGATAGTACTATAGTTTGGACTCAGCACCCGTTCACTCGGGGGTTGTTAAGGTTCTTCTACTTGCATGGATTACGGTGGTAATCATGTATTGCGAACTGCCTCGGGCAGTCAACCCGCAGTCATTGGTATCGATGTATCTATGTCGATAACTAACATGCTTCATTTCACTATGTGTACGTGCTGGTTATGCGTAAATGAATTCGAACCCTATATGTTATTATTAAACTTGTATGCTCACATTTACATTTTATGTATTGACCTTTATTTTAACGTATGTGACAGGTGCTTAGGACGCATATGTGGTAGGAATTTGAAGCTAGAATAAAGCTTTAGAGCCCAACAAATAGCTGTCTGTAGAGGTCGAACTAAGGGTCTCTAGAAGCAGATAAACAATTGCTCTATTTTGAAATCTGAGTTGTCGGAACAGAATATTTGCCTAGTTTTTGTCTGTAATAATTGTTGTACTGTTTGAGATACGGTATGGGACGTATTATTTTAAATTGAATGGTATTTGATAATTGTTATGGAAACTTCTGGACAATCTGTTTCGCTCAGTGCCATGCCCCGATGATTCCGCCATCGGTTGGGATTTCGTGCAAGCGGTTAGAAGGTAGAGCAAAGGTTGATCCGAACAAGAAAGCTTCGAGAGAAGGGAAGGTGTTGCTGCCGTCAAGTTCGAGAGAGAGGGAGAGAGAGAGATTTAGGGTTTGGTGTGTTTGAGTGTTTTGCAAATAATGAGAAACAAAACCCCACAATAGGTGCTTGTATGTGTATATAAGAGGAGTGGGCCGAACCCGTACATGGGTTGCCCTTGGTTTCGAGTTCAAGGAGAGTGGGCCAAAAGGGCTTGTGCGATCCAACTTAGATAATATACATACACGTTTACAATACAATTACATACACATAACATCCAAATTCGAAATATCTCATTAGAATCAATATATCAAGTAATCACATAACGTTCAAAACATGTTACATCAAAGTACGACGAAAGGTTTGTAATACGAGTTGTCACATGTTTGGCAACATCTTAATGGTTAAGTGCTGAACCAGTAAGAGGTCTGAACCATTAAGTGTTGAACTAGTAAGAGGCCTAAACTATTAAGAGCCAGTATAATGCTTAATCGTTCAGAGGCAAATGTCTGACCAATTCAGATTAGAGGTCTTAACCATTCAGACTTTGTATAATGCTTAACCATTCAGAGGCAAATGTCTGAACCATTCAGACATCTGCTCGCGAAACAAACAGTCTGAACCATTAAGTGCTGAACCAATAAGAGGTCTGAACCATTAAGAGACTCATTAAGAGGTAAACAAACAACCCCTAAATATACTATCTCTTTAATTACTTATTATGGTACCAACAATATCTAAGATGCATTTATAGTGGGTACCAAAGGCTTATAGCCTACTTTTATCAAGGTGTATCGATAATGGTTTTCTTTCTTAAGTGATTAAGGGTACAAGTCTTATGGTGGAAAATGTATATATATAAAGTATAGGATTAGAGGATGCACGGGTCATTTAATAAAACAATGTAGTCGGTGGGTTTTGGAGCCATAGACAACAAACGTGGACGAGAGTGGAGATGCCAAAGACGTAATGAAGAGAGATGGAGAGCTTAGTCTAATAAACTTTATATCCATGAGAGGGGAGAGGATATAATTCGAAGAATTTTTTAAATGTTCAACAAAGCTTAGTCACTCCATAGACAAAAGGCTACCCACGCTCGTGATCGCAGACAGCGTTGGTAACCCCGCCCATTACAAATTCGAGAGTGAACCCACTGCCCAAATGCCTACTGTGGTAAAACCCTTGACTCACGCTTGATATTTTGTCACAAACGAGACTCCAACCGACAACCTCTCCTAGAGAAAGTCATTTATGGTATTCCAAGAATCTACCTTCCGCAAAGTTTAATGCTCCATTCTTATTTTTACAAAACTTTGCAACTCCCAATATTACTAGATTAAAATTTTCTTGTTATTTATGGAATTGCTAGTCATACCTTGCCTCATAAAAAAGTGACTTTTTTTCTAATCAATACCCAAACAAATTGTATTAATTTTAGAATCAACAAGTAAAATCTATATTTTTTACCAATTGGATTTTAAAATGGGTAAATAGATGCCAAAAATGATTTAGCTTTATAAATTCAGAATCCATGTAAGAGTATAGGGATTCCAATGTACTTAAGCTCTGCCAAAAGTGCAAAGTAGAAGCATCACTACAACTTTCTTGGGAGAATACATACAAGAAACAATTACATTTGGAGAGACAAAAACACTGATATTACTTTGCTGCCAATGCCCTGTCAAATTACAATTCTGTCCCTCCAACATCACCCTTCCTCTCTAACATCCTCTCTTTATACTCATTCACTAAACTTAACAAAATGGACAAAATGGTCATTTCACATGTCGTTAGAGAACCAATCCCCAAAAGAAACTTCACTTCTTCAAGCAAGACAAGAGTTAAACCCCTTCATTTAAAGCCCCAACACAATGTAGTACACAAGAGTTATTGGTAGTGCTATCAACATTCCAAATATGACCCTGCAAAACATACATGTAAACCATACATTAAAACTTGTACATTTTCCATAGCAAAATGATACATAGTTGCTATTGTACAACTGATTAATGCACAAAAGTAAGATCAATACCAGATATGTACAAGTCAGTTATGCATGGAAAGTAGTGGAACAAAAACTCACCCTGTGCTAAGTATATCTGGATGGACATTATATTCTTTAGCAAACACAAAAGGGACAATTCCTTGAGGCAGAGCTGCCTGTTAATTTTAAAATGAACCATAAATCAGTTGGTCAAAATGAAGTCACCAGTTTGACTTTTAATAGTCAAAATTACTACCTGAACTATGGCAACATGTAGCAATGTTCCATGTAGTCCAACAGCCAATGATGCACCTACCATGACCGCGGGTCCAATCAAGAAACGAACCGCCATGGCGAAGGTTGCAATCGAGTTTCCGCAAGCTATAATTTTTGGTTGCAATGCCATGAACAGACCTGCAAAATGACATAAACACGCTTTATAGAAAGTAAAGCGCCGAGTATTCAGAAAATTGTAAAAACTTTTTTATGGTAATCGTGAGAGCCCGTTACCGGAAAACTAAGGTGACCCTACCAATACCCTGCTAACCTTTGGGATCAGGTAAGATGTGCAAGCATAAGAAAGTCAACATACCGAGGCTAAACATGGCCATGCCAAGACCAGCATCAGATAAAATGGCTATGGATTTTGCAACTATGGCGGGCATTTCAACATTCCACCTACGTAAAAATAAACAAAATTAATTACTTGGGCTCTAAAACGATGAAATCAACCTTTTAAGATTTGAATAAAGTGGTGATATACTTGAATGAGACCAAGGACCATGTGAGGCCAATTAAGCTTGAATATGTGTTGGGATTTCGGATAAGTTTGCGCCACACCATGATCAAAATGAGTCGGGTCATGACACTAGCAGGTGGCATAGAAGCGGGCTTGGTTTCACCATGTGGGCTAGCCTTTGGATGGAGTTCAGCAGTTGAGCTAGACCCAAGTTTGGATAGAACCGATGCTTCACGGTCCACTCCATTCGGGCCAGGTTGGTTGCCAAAACTAAACTCATTTCGGCCAAAATCATCATAATCTGGAGTTACCAAACAAATTAGAATCAAGGAGCACAAATAGATATCAATGTATAAATTAATTAATTAACGTAACAAATTTAAAAAAAATAAAAAAGACAGAATTAGAGTAGTTTAGGGATATCTGTTCTTGTGTATCACATGTGGGACAATAATGGGAAAGAGAATGGAACATGTGCAAAGGGTAAAAACATGAGACCTATGTTCTTATAAATTCTTTGATTTTAAAAAGGAACAAAGATTTATAATTTGACCATAAAAGTCAAATGTTGCTACATGTAACAACAAAAGAAAAGAATTAAATGAAGCATATGTCCACAAGAAAAAGACATGCATGGCCAAGATTTAAGGGGCATTTCAACATAATTGACAACATATTACAAAATCATACAACTAATGGGGACCAAACCCAAGACTTAAGAAATTCTCAACTTCACATGTCATATAAAACAAGAATCCCTAATAACAAAAACAAAACCACAAAATTATAAATTTTGATGCATGATAATAATAATAATAATAATTATAAAATAATAAAGTTCAAACCTTTAGTGTGGGGTACCCCTCCAAGATCATTATACTCTCCACCTCTAAACACATGAATCCCACCTTCTGAAACAGGTGATGCACTAGAACTCCACACAAACATATGAAGATCTTTACCACCACCACCGCCCCGCTTCCCACTAACCGGCGAAAAGATTCCGGCATTAGCCGGAGCAGGGTACCCTACATTCCCATGCCCATTCACCCTACCATTAATCCCACTCTCCTCATCACACCCCGCAAAATTCGACCCGCGAGGACTCGCACTCGCGCCATTTTTCCCATTCACCATAGAATAAAAATCAGTATGGTTAAAACTCGAACCCCTCGGGGTCGGGTTTCTTGACGACTGTAACGAGTAAATCTCGGCATTGGTTAAGTTAGACGGTCGGGGCGTTAACGAAAGGCCCGAGTTCATTCCTCCGTGTGACCGACGTGAAAAAATCTCTGAATGCGAACTCGCCGACTTTCGAACGGTCACATGAAGCTTCCCATCTTCTCCAACCTCAGCTTCTGTTTGCAATGGCTCTTTTCCATCTAGTGACAACACATCTGAATCAACTCTGAATGAGATAATTGATCCAGCAGTGTCTGGAAACTGTTCAGCTATTAATAATCTAGCACCTCTGTATTCAAACAAAAACAACATCAAAGTGTACCTGAAAAAAAAATGTAACAGATATCAATATTGGTGAATAATGTTTTTACTGTTTTGAATAAATGAAAACAAGATATTTTTTTGTATAGATATTAAAAACAAACACAGTAATAAATCTAAGCCTAAACACTTTTTATGTTGTTTATGTATTTTTTTAACTGCTAACTCACTCAACCCATAACTCTCTTTCTAAAATCTAGACCTTTTTTTATAATTTCATCACAACTAATAAACTTTCTAAAATCTAGACTTTTTTTTTATAATTTCATCACAACTAATAAACTAATAGTTATAATAAAACATTCATAAATATTCAAACAGAGATCATAATAAATAATAATGATAACTCTACCCTAACTAATGATAAAGTTCAATAATAAATATAATAAAAAGTAATGATAACTCTATCCAAATAATGAAAAACTTAACTTACTAATGTAACACCCCGACCCGTAGCGGAATGGTACGGGACACGACGATTGCCAATAGCTTATGACACTATTATAAGTTTATTAATAACAAGAATAATAAGTAAAAGAGATAATAAAGTTGATTAAGATTACCAAATGATACACTGAAGCACCACAATCTGAACCATCAAGCTGCCAGAAAAATCACCATACATGCCTTTCAGAAGTGGGATACCCATAACAAGTGTGTTAGGAAGTGTAGACAAAGAAAACAAAGTGATAGACCATTCTAAAGAGCCTCTAGCACTCAACCTTGACCAAAGAGCTAAACCCACAAGAACCATAAGTTTCTGAAGAGTGTCAGCAGCAATGAACCTTGTGTTCATAGTGTAAGGATTGTTAGTAGAAATGAAATGAAAAGAAAGCAAAGGGACAGCAAAAAGAGCCACAAATCTGTTGATACCAGAACACTGGTCCGGTGTGAAAATCTTCCACCATTTCACTGAACCATAGGCTAAGATCATGGCTACATAGAGTGGAACCACTGCTGTGAACACATGGTAAAGGTCCGAGCCAGTGATCATGGTTTGGAATATGGAAGAGGAAGAATACCCAGGTCAGGTGAGGTGGGATATGTAATGTAAAGAGTGTGGTTAAAAAGGATGGTCCATGAAATCTTTTGGGAAGAAAGTGAGTCTGGTTTTAAGGGGGAAAGCAGGGATGTGATGTGTTATATTTATGGGAATTAATGGCAGACAGGGAAATAAAAGCTGATGTCTTTTGAGTGTTTTTTTATAGTCTTTTCATGATGAGAGAGAAAATAGGACTATAGGAGAGGGGGCTCTAAAAATAAATAATAAATGTATTTATTGTTAAAAAATATTAGGGTGCAAGGGGTCATTGGGTACCCCTACTCGATTTACTGATTTGGGTTGTGGGATTGTATGTGAGTGGTACCCGAACATGTTTCGCCCTTAGTTTTGTAGTGGTGGTGTGAACGTGAATTAAGGCCGTGGGGTATGGTGGGGCTTGGGTTAGGGCAAATGGTGACACGTGGAAGGGGAGCCCCCCACCGCCTGGTTACGTGTCCCCGGGGTATGGCGGGGCGTGGGTTGGGCTTGGGTTGGGTGTGGCAGATTGTTAAAAAAAATAATACAAAAAGAGCAAGCCAATAAGAGCAAGCCAGCTAGCATGTCCCCCCGCCCCACGCCCGACTTGAAAGCCAAGCCCCAAGGGCAACGCCCCAACCCAAGCCCACCCGAGGTGATGCCTTGGGCATTTTCCCCCAACCCACGCCCAAACCCCCGCCCCATACCCCATGGCCTAAAAGTAGTACTTTGGGCATTCAGACTCTTAATCTCTTTCTATATAATAACACTAAAAAACAAATATTTTTTTAAATTTTGTTTATTTTTCAAAAAGTTCTCACATCCAACACTCTATCTTTATGTTTATGATACTCATAAACACTTATTTTATTAGTTTTTTTCTCTTTTATATACACACTCACAATAAACATATAGTGCCAATGATCTCTAGATCAAGTGGTGGAAGACTTGCATTTCTCTTGAGAGATGCAAGTTCAACTCCCACTTGGTGCAGAGTGAGCCATTGGTGTGCAATGATAGCAGACCCAGGTAAACCTGGGTTGGATCCTTGAGCCAAACGGGTTTTACCGGTAATTTCATCGTCGTGCCTCCGGACGGATGGGTTACCGGGTTTTCCCCGGAATTGGTGGTGGACCCGGGTTACTCTCGGAGTACTCCGTTTGGTCTAGTAGGTGTCCCGAGAGTGCTCAGGATTAATTCTGTTGGCCGTTCAAAAAAAAAAACAATAAACATATAGTTGGGTTAAATGTGAGCCTCTGAATATAGAGGTGTATTTTAGTGTCAATATATTTTCTCTATTTTAGAGATTCCAATGTAATGGGGTTTTATTTCCTCTTTTCCCCGTTTTATATTATATAAAATGCATGTATATAAATGCTCTAATTTGAATGCTCTTATTAAGCAATGCCTCAGTGTCACATAAGCAGGAGAGAGGTATTCACGCTCACCTAATGAAAGAGTGTAGAAATAAAGTAAGTTAATGTGATATGTTTTAATTGGTTGACAAAGGAAACATTTAAACTCACATGTTCTTTCTTTGTGGTTGTGGCCGCGACTTGATCCAGAACGACCACTCACACCCAACGGGGCGGTGTGTGCAACGCACATTTTGGTGGGTTGGCACCCCAGACCCCTTAACCACAACAATTACATATGATGTACGATATTGTCATGGTTAATTCTTTTAATGTGTAAGATGATATATATGTTTTTTTTAAATTGTTGTTATAAAGTGACGTCTCATGTTAAGAACGAAGCTTAGAACATCCACGTAAACAATGTCATATAAAAGTTGTTGCATATAACATCCTCGTAAACAATATTATATCTTCAGTTTGCACGTATGTGATAATTGTTTAAGTAACTGATTACACCGACTTCACATGTTTGTGTATTTTTTCGAAACGAATACAAAAATTGAATGTACCAAAAATAGATTGATGACACCTTAGATAAAACAATAAAGTTTGTTAGTTTTATGGTATTAATCTTAAGAGTAACATGAAATTAAAGTTTAATGAGACCGTAAAACCATTTTTTAGACATCTATTATATTTTGAACAGATAATTTATATACAAAAACGTAAAAACAAAGTTACTTTGACGTAGTTATAGAAATAAACATAAAAATAATAATTTTTTTTAAAATAGACGTAGTTATAGAACTAAACATAAAAATAATAAATTTTAAAATAAATTCACTTTACTATTGTTTTAGGGGTTGTTGTAAAAAAGTCCCATCAATGGGTGGCCTACGGTTGAATATCTTCGAAAATTGTTTAAATCACTCATAAAAAAATTACTTAGTGTTCATCATGTTTTTAATATTTTCGATCAGTGTGTATTAGGGGTGCAGGAGGTGCCTGGGATCAGGGGCCAAATCAATATAGGGCCCAAAAAATTTTTAAAATTAAAAAAAAAAAGATGTTTGTATAAATAAGGGCCTGCTAAAAGACTCAAAATTTTTTAAATAAGGGCCTCTTTAAAAGTTTTTAAAATGACCCAATTAACAAGCCCAAGTGACTAGTCTAAACAAAAATAAGGACATGCTAGATCAGGGAAATGAAACAAAATGTCACACTGTCGCAGACAGTATAGTATATCACACAGGGAATTGGGACGAGGGAAACTGGAAACAAAACGTCGATCATCATTCGATCAGATCAGGGAATTTCGCAATTTCGCAGTGATTCAGTCGCAGCACGACAGCAGTGAGGAGATTTGCGAATAGGGCCCAAATTTGTTTTATCTAATTTCATAACAATTATCGTAGTATTATGGGTTTTTAGTATTTATATATTTGATTAAATGATTGATGAGTTTATATTATATGAAGATTTGCGAATAGGGCTCAAATTTTTTATCTCGAACAGGGCCAAATTTTTTTTTATGATTTTCGGAGAAGGCACTGTTTTCGATCTATTCATGTGGCATCTAAATGCATGCCTCTCCATGGGTATACTCGTCATCTTAATATTCCCTGTATATAGTTCTTACCATATTCTGATTATTCAACAAATATTCATTAAGCAATTTCAAGCATGAAGCAAGCACGAAGATGATAAATTTAAACTGATGGCCGGCATAAAACCTAATTAATCGCAACTGAATAACCGAATTAACCAAATCGAAAAAACCAAATCGTAACTGATGGTTCGGTTATTGTTTTTTGAATAGCCGAACTTTCAGTTTCGGTTAATCATATATCTAAAACCGAAAATAACCAAACTGAACCGATTAGCCAAACATATATACATATAGAGAGAAAGTATAATGTACAAAACGCCTTAACGTACGCGACACAAACACAACTTGCGTGATAATATATAAATAACATGCGTGATTATTTTTTGTTCGATTGAACGTGCGTGATTTTGCTCCCATGCGTAATAAAATGCTCCCATGCGTGATTAACTACTCCCATGCGTGATTAACTGATCCATGCGTGATTAATTCCCTGATCTGATGGTTACGCTTGTCGCGTACGTGAAGTAGGATAAGCCGTGAAGTATGTTAACCGCTCCCTATATTATATATATATATATATATATATATATGGGGAGAAGATCATGCGAGAACCACCTCTTATTGCGAGAACCGCGAGAACCAATGTGAACACAACAAAAAATGCCTAAAAATAGCTAAAAATCACACAATTTTTTTTAAATATTTTTTATATAAAAATCGCTACTTTTCGAAGCAAAAAAAAAATAAAAAAAAAAACTTTTTTTTTTGCCACTAAAAGTAGCGATTTGAGCATAAAAAATATTAAAAAAAAATTTAGATTTTTTTTTTGATTTTTTTAGATTTTTTGGGGGTTTAGTTTTTAGCATTTTAGTTGGGGGGGGGGGGGGGGGGGGGGTTAGGTTTTTGGGGGGTGGGGGAGGGGGGCTTAGGTTTTTGGGGGGTAGGGGAGGGGGGGTTTAGGTTTTGGGGGGGGGGGGGGGGGTAGGTTTTTTTAGGTTTTTTTGGGGTTTTAGTTTTTAGCATTTAGCTTGGGGGGGTTAGGTTTTGGGGGGTGGGGGTTAGGTTTTTTTAGCTATTTTGGGTTGTGTTCACATTGGTTCTCGCGGTTCTCGCAATAAGGGTGGTTCTCGCATGAACTCCTCCCTATATGTATATATATATATACCAAACTCTCTTAATGTAATATTATTTATAAGTTCACGGGTCACTATACTTTTTTTAACCTTTTAGTCCAATAGAGGGTCCATTAGTGTTTGTTTTATTATGTACATATGACTCATTAACAATATGCATGTGATATCTATAGAATTTTGCAAATTTATATTTATCAGTTTATATTTTACAAGTTTTATATACATTGGATAATTAACCGAAATTAACCAAAACCGATCCATAACCAATGGTTAACCGAACAACGATAAACCAACCATCGGTTATGATTATAGTTAAAACTTTTCAATTAACTGAACACTCGGTTAACCGAATCCACGGTTAATCGATTTTGCACACCCCTACATGTAACTGAAAATATATCATACGGAAATTTAAATTAAGGGGTCGCGTACTTCTTATTCTTTTTAATGGACATTAGTTATTGTAAATTTAAATTAATCATGTAGTGGAAAATATTTCACACTGAAACTGGTAGAGAAGCATTATGCTCACTTTAAATCGTAATTTTGGACATGTGTGCCACTATTGATACTTAAATTGGTATTATTTGCTTTGTAGGTTCTATCATATCCTTAAACTAAGAAATTAGTTACAACATAAAGATTCGTTGAAGCTAAAAATAACAGCACATTCTCGCGTCTTGTCTTAACAATCTTGAGTCCAACAATGAAGATTTGTTGGACTATGAACCGACATATGTAAGTTAACAGGTAGATTTGGATCTTCGCGGTCGTGTATATGTTGAATCACGAATTAACTAAGGGGAATTCTATTCCCACACCTCATTATCTGTTTGCACACCATGGAATTTCAATACGCATCGTATAGAGCTATACGATACTTATTGAAAAAGTTAAAAAAACATTGCAGACTGACAGGTGCAGGTGTTGTCTGGCGGCTGACATCATACGCATTGTATAGGCCTATACGATGCGTATTGGCACCCTGAAGTTTTGAAGTTTATTTTTGGTGTGTTGTGTTGGGATTTTGGTGTTTTGGGTTTGTTATTGGTGTTTATTATTAGTTATTTTTATTTTAATAATTTTTAAAAACTTTATTATTTTTACATCTTTAAGTATCGTATTATTTTTATATCGTACCGTATCACATTTTTAACTTAATATCGTATTATCGATTGTAAGTAACCAAGCATATCAATCTAAACAGTTAAAATAAACAATCACAAATACAAATAAACTGAAACTGCAAATTTAATTACATAATAAGTTTGTAAATACACGGGCAATTGTTCAAAATACATAAACAATCAAAATACAACAAAAGTACAACGATCCTAAAGCGGTGGATCCAAAAGTACAACATAAGTTTGTACATACACGGGCAATTGTTCAAAATACGGACCTACGCGCGATACGGACGTTTCGACTAAAAAATAAAAAAAAAACTATATATTTACGACGTCTTAGGTTTCGACCCTCGAAATGGACCTAATCGCGTTACGGACGACCCGAACGGTATATTATAGTTAATATCTATCTACGACGTATTAGGTTTCGACGCTCGTTACCGAGCTACGCGCGATACGGACAGTTCAAATGTTCTTGAAAAAACACTGAATTTATGAACCTATACGATGCGTATAGACTGATACGTATCGTATCAGTTCAAATGTTCTTGAACAAACAATGAAATTATGAATCCATATGCATCGTATAGGTCGATACGCATCGTATCGACCCATTTGTTCTTGACAAAAATTTGAAATTTTGAAACGATACGATGCGTATAGGCCGATACGCATCGTATCGTTTCAAAAGTTCTTCAAAAACCCCAAAAAAAACCCCAGTTTTCAACCAAAATTCACAATAAACCTACGGCTAAAATGCAAAATCTAACACGTTAAAATGATGAGGGTGTGGAGATGAATACCGTACTAGTCTTCGATCTTGAAATCTTGAGCGTATGTCGACCGTATGTATACCACCGTATGTGTGTGTATTTGGGTGTATTTTGAGTTTTGTTTGTTTTTTGATCGTATAAACCCCCTGTGTTTTAAGGGGTTATATCGTTTTCTTATGCTATACGCATCGTATAGATCTATACGATGGTTAGTAAATTACCAATATACCCCTGTTTTTCAAATAAATCCAGGGGATAATACCCATCGTATAGGTCTATACGATGCATCTGAAAGGGCTATACGATACAACTTTGGCCTATACGATCATATATGCCATAGTTTGAAATTTTGGTTTTTCGTGTTTTCCTCGGTTCAATGCGTATACGAGTCGTTTTTTGACGAAATTTCGCATATTTTGTCGTTTTAGGACGTATGACTTCAACATACGTCGTTTCGGTGACGTTCGGTTGCATGCGAATATCGTATTTTACGATTACGTACAGTTTTGTTTGAAGTCCACTTGTACTCCATAGTGCCGTGTTATATGTATACGTTCGTGGAAAATATCATTAGTCGCGTATTTTAGCGTACTTTAGAGCACTATATCGTATTTTAAGGTATTTTAACATATTTTCATGTATCTTATGGTATTTTAAGGTATTTTAGCGCATTTTAGCGTATTTCGGCGTATTTTAGCGTATTTAATTGTATTTTGACGTATTTCACCGTATTTTCGAACATTTTAGCGTACTGTAGAGCATTATATCGTATTTTAAGGTATTTTAACATATTTTCATGTATCTTATGATATTTTAAGGTATTTTTGCGCATTTTAGCGTATTTCGACGTATTTTGACGTAATTAATTGTATTTTACCGTATTTTCGAACATTTTAGCTTATTTTAGCACATGTTAGCGTATTTTAGCGCATTTTCATGTATTTAATTGTACTGTAACGTATTTTGACGTTTTTTAGCGCATTTTCGAATATTTTACCGTATTTTCGTATTACAAATTAACCAATATAATGCATTGATTTGGCAATAAACAAATGGAATACATTATACAAATAAGTTATTGTTTAAATTTACAAATCAATCAATAACAAGCAATGCAGGGTCAATGTTAGGCTTCATTAGCATATCATACCACGCTATCCGTTCCATGTAGTTTTCCGTCCAACATAAAGCTTCTTGGCGCGCGCGTCTACTCCATGTAAGGTTCGGTGGCGGCATTGGATAGTCCCCTTCAAGTCTGACGTGGATGAAATGACCACGGTTAACAAATAACAGTGAAACGAACTGATGGGGGTCACGTGCGTACTTTGGATCATATAAGGGAAATACAGTAGAACAACCTTGGATGTCTAATATGTGAACAATCACACCAAACCTATTGGCAAGAAGGAGTGCTACTTGAGGCTTCTCCATCCAATGTTCCCTGGGTGCCATTCCAACCCCGGTAAAATTTATTCTCTGTACTTGTTCGTCGTAGTCCCCTGGTACTTCACTATCGAAGATGTACTCCCACATTTCTTTGTTCGAACCTGTCAGTTCTTCAAGTAGTTAGTTTCGAATATACCCAAAGTAATCTTGTTCAAACCTTAAACCCACAGCCGCCGCCCGAAACCCACAATGTCCATCCGGCCTGACATCTTTTATTCTTGAAATGTAGCGGTGGAACACTTTTGGAATTTGTTTTTTGTATCTGTGTGCATATTCAAGCATTCCCTCATCAGTGATTAACGGAAAGGCATTGCCCTTGCCAGGCTCTTCTTCACGTGAAGATGTTGAACGACCGCGTCGATTTAACGACCTTTGAGACTTTAGAGACATTGCAGACGTAGACGGTATTAGGGAATCTTGCGATGGTACACAAGAGCTATGTCGAGGAGGGTCACACCTACTTTGTTGTCTGGGAGGCCCAACTGAGCTATCTCTAGCAGCTTGCTCTTTTCTTTGTTGTTGGACCTTGGAAGTTGGCCGCCCGCGAGTGTTTTCTTGTACGACAGGCGGTTTTTTTGTCGCTCATATATGGGTTTACCACCGCCATGATCTTCGATAAGACGCTTTTCCTCACTTGCGGGGGTTGGGTAGACAATTTTTGTTTCACATATTCTAATTGTTTGTCTACATCAACATCTTCCTCATCAAAATTTGATGCGTTCAGGTCAAGTTTTCTCTAGAAAATGTCTATATCTTCGAGCTGAATGACGCAGTCTGCAAAACAAAAAAAACAGCATTAGACAATCATATTAAATTAAGACAACAAAACATTTTTTATAAGTCTATAAGTACCTGTATTCTGCAATCTCTCCAGGTGACATGCACATAACAACCCGGCACCCGAGTACAGCTGGCAGTCACATGTTGATCTGAATGACCGCAACGTGTCTATTCTCCGTGTTAGCTCGTTTTTCAATAGGTTAAGAGCATGGATGGAAACTTTAAGAAGTAGGTTGGAAAACATAGGAATCTGAAGGTGGCTGTTCATTCGCTTGGTGCGGCTTTCTTCCAAGGATTTCTTTATTTGCGCATATTGCTTTAGTACCAAGGTGTCCACCTTTTTCACCAGCGATTCCAGACTGCATCTCGGTGTAGTAAGCTGTTTCTTTAATGCAGCATGTGCGCTTTCAGCTCTGTTTGTTGTACTTTGCATGAATGTCAGGGTTTGATTGGTCCATGCAGATACGAACAATTGTCTGGAGGTGCTTAACCAGTTATTCCATAGGTAATTAAAAACATCTGAAAAAAATAAACATATTCAAATTTTATATCAATTTGTATGAATGTATTTACTTAGAGAGAACATACATGTAAATTGTTGATTGACAAGGTGTCTCTGAAGGTTGAGGACATTATATTTGTATAACTCTTCGGTAGCGAAATTACACACTGTTTTCCACTGATTTATAAAGGCTTCCCAATCTTGCCCATTAAACGAACCCTTGCAGTGCTTCACAATATTTTGTAAGATGTGGAACCTGCAAAGATATCTGTGTGCGCCAGGGAATATTTTTCTACACGCGTTTATCTGTGCCTGGTCCCTGTCCGTTAGAATTACACGCGGCTCCATGCAGTCATGCAACATAGACCTGACCCTCTCCAATTCCCAAACGTACGTTGCCTCCTGCTCGTTTGAAAGAAATGCATGCACAACACAGAAGGTGTGGTTTGTCGACGACATACCCACAACTTGCAAAAATGGAAGATTGTACATGTTAGTCTTGTAGGTAGCGTCGATCATTAGCACATGCGGGAATGCCCTCCACATTTCAAAGGACTTATCGTGACAGAAAAATATATGCTGAACGACGTTGGTGGAAGGTTCCGCCTGTATGTAATAGGTCATCTTTTTTTCCTGGAGGATTTGTTCTAGTCGCTGCATGGGAGACGGTTTTTTCTCGAACTTCGCGGCCCTAATCTTTTGGCGAGCGTTGTGTATGTCTTTCGGAACACATACGTTCTCAGGGTTCTGTTCGGTTACGGCCTTCCAGATTGTATGGGGCTATATGTCTTGATCTGTCAGCTCTTGCACCAGCCTAAACTCATTAGGAGTAAGCCTCCTGGCATACGCGTAACCCTCAAGATGTTCAGCAGGGCCGTGGTTGTGCGCCTCGTTAAAATTTTTGTTTAGATAATCTATCCGCCAAGACATACAGCCCCGGTCGAGACAACCTATCACCATAAAAGGGCATGCGCATTTTTTGCTGTCGGTTTTCCTAACCGTGGCCTTACTCTCATGCTCGCCGCTACGACAACATTGGAGCCACACCCGGTTATCCTTGGACCGTCTGGTAACAATTATGTATCCGTAGGCTAAACCCCTTCGTTTTACCCAACTTTCCAAATCATCGCGGGATAAAAAATCCTAAAAACATAACAAGTAATTTAAAAAAAATATAACAATTTTGAATGTACTTTTTTAAAAATTCTTAACAAAATATTTGATTAATATTTAAAAAATAGTTGATTAATATTTAAAAAAATATTTTAATGTATTTTTTTATAATATTTAAAAAATATAACAGGTTTAATTAATTTTATAAAAATATTTCATATAACATTGATTAATTAATTTTTATCCTATTTGAAAAATATAACAATTTTAATGTATTTTGTATTAACAATTGTATAATAATTTAACAGAAAAAAATATAACATTTAACAAAAATATATATCGTTCGTACCTGATCAGTTTTGTACGAAACTTCAGGGTAAGCGGGTGTCTCGTCACCCAATGACTCTTGCACGGGTTGCTCTTCACCCAATGACTCTTGCACGGCTGGATCGTCACCCACTGACTCTTGCACATAAGAAGGGTGACTAAGGTCTCCTTGTACTCCCGAGGGACCACTAACGAAAACGTTATTGCCATATTCTTCCTGTCCGTACGAGGTAACGTAACCGGGTTCATAAAACGGAGACCTATAACCTTGATCATGGCTACACGCGTTCAAATCTGGTAGCAACGGTTGGCGGGGCATAGCAGACTAAAAAAACCAACGGGTAAAAGGTAATGGTAAGTTTAACGCCGGATAGAAAAAAGTAAATATATATACTTTCCTCGTTGAGGTCTGGCAACGACGATTCATTATGACGGGGACGATAGCCCGACATAACCTCGTGCGCGTGATCATCATTTCCACCCAAATCGTAAGAATCAGGGACATTAGACCCCGCCTAATACAAACGGTGTGCTAAGTATTTCAGAAACAAAAAAAAAAAACAGAATAAGTTAAAAAAATGATATACCACACTGCTATCCGAAATAAACGTGCTCGTGTCCGCCTCAGACGGCTCACCGAAAACATAGTTGTACCAAGACATGTTTGTTAGTGAATGTGAATATATAACGAAGACGATATATATATCGTCTTCTTCGTCGTTTAAATAGGGGAAGAAGAATTCAAATTCAGAAAAGAATACGAGTCGTATAGCCCTATACGATGCGTATAGGGCATACTTTACGTCACTCAACAATGACGGAAAGCTGATCGTACTTTCTAAAAAAAGTAATACGCATCGTATAGGCCTATACGATGCGTATTACTTTAACCCCCGTGAGACAATGTCAGTCTTTGACTGACACAGAATTAATTACCAACACAATACGCATCGTATAGACCTATACGATGCGTATTGTGGGTGTCGATTTAATAAGCCAAGGTGTGCCAATAATACGACCCATAACTAATTGGTTTCATGACTTGTCTTCATCGTCCTAGCATCTAGCCTTGAAAAGTCGTGAACTCGACTCTCTTTAAACCAAAAACTAGGTTTAACATGATATTTCTATTCGTTATTGCATAAACTAAGAGCATCCAGCGTACTAGGAGTGAGTGTGAGTGTGAGTGTGACCAACGTCATGTATGCGCCACATGTGCACGAGGTATTTCCCCTCTCAAACTCAAATGAAGAGGGAATACCGTCTATGAGTGGGAAGAAAGAAATCAAAGAATTGTTAAATAAAATATGCTTGCATGGATGCATATTGTCGACTCAGGGGCTGTTTGTGTCACACCCCGAAATTATTAGAGCTGGCATGACTGGACTGGTATCTTCATTGCACAGCGGAAGCAAATAAGCTAAGACTTCTAGAAAATTTAACGCCCACTAAGTACTCGACTCCACATGGTTCTCCTATTCCAACCGTGCCATCATTTCTGGAAAAGTAACATGAGAAAGAAACATGCGAAAAATCAATCATAAAGTTGAGCGAGTTCATAGTTTGTTTGTAAAAGATTTGAAATAAATCTTTTTGAATAACCGGTTTTTGAAGTATTGTTGAGAAAACGAATTTAAAATCATTTTCTTGTCAAGTTATATGGAAACTTTGTATGAAAACATGGTATGTAACATGTAAAACGTATCTGTAACTGAGTACTATGAATGTTTGAATGTAACTTGTAAAACGTATATGTAAGTGAGTACTATGAATGTTTGAATGTAACTTGTAAAACGTATATGTAACTGAGTACTATGAATGTTTGAATGCAACTTGTAAAACGTATATGTAACTGAGTACTATGAATGTTTGTATGTGTCATGTAGAATGTATCTGTAACTGAGTACTATGAATGTTTGTATGTATCATGTAGAATGTATCTGTAACTGAGTACTATGAATGTTTGTATGTATCATGTAGAATGTATCTGTAACTGAGTACTATGAATGTTTGTATGTATCATGTAGAATGTATCTGTAACTGAGTACTATGAATGTTTCTATGTATCATGTAGAATGTATCTGTAACTAAGTACTATGAATGTTTGAAATCGCTAGTGGTTTGCAAGGCCACTAACATGTGTCACGACATAGGAAGCCACCAAACCTAGGCATTTTTGTCGACTTTGACTGAGACACAGAAGCACTCATTGGTAGAAGTAGGCCAAGAGTGGGGTTGCCTGAAACCCATTAGATCTAACCTTTTGTTCCGCGGTCTGAATGTATACGTTGATTAATGGTGCTTATGGTACCCTATTCGGGACATGATCTAGAATGTTTCACTTGAATGTTTTTGTACTCCATCATATCATTTGTAAACATTGTAACATGTATTTCACCCCCGAAGTTATAAAACTGAAAACAGTTAAAAGAAAAGGGGGAGCATGTACTCACTGGGCTTAGAATTCGTGTGTATGCATATTTCGAAAAGTACGCTTGTTTGAAAAAAACGGTATAAAACATAAGATTCTCGTAAACCATTTGTGTCAGTTAACACTTGTTTGTAAAATGGTTTAGAAATATGTAATTCATGATTATTGAAAACCTTGTATGCTTCGCAAAAAGTGCATATCTTTCCACCCCGAAAACATTTAGAAAAATGTAAAACTGTAAAAGGCGGGGTTATGAACTCACCTGAATATTCATGTGCAAAGCTAGCTATATACGATTTCGTGATGTCGTTTCCAAGACGTGACTTGCTAGCGTGCATTCTACAATATTCCTAACACGGAATATCTTTTAAGTTTCTAATTAATGCGGTAACTAATCTACGTGTTACCGAGCTCTACCGAATCGTTAATCGAACGATTCAACGGTTAAGTTGTTAAGTTAATGAAAAGGACTAAGTTAAACTTTGTCGCCCCGAGAAGTCGTTTGTGTATATAGAAACGTTCGTATGAAAGTAATATACAATACACTTGTATTATATATATTACGTCTTGTATATATGTCAAAGTATATGTAGATGCCGTTTAGGCGTTCAAAATAAATATAAAAAGTTATATTTATTTTACAAAAGTATCGTCGAGTTGTTGAATGTTTGACATAAATTGGTAAACTATATCTATTTTATAAAAGAATTCATGTTATACGATGTTTGAAATGAATATATAGGCTATATTTATTTTTGTAAAACGAATTCGTGTCGTTTAATACTTCAAATAAATATATAAACTATATTTATTTTAGTAACACAATCGTCGTGTTGTTGATATTTGAAATAGTATATAAACTATATTTATGTTTATAAAAGAATCGTATTATCGGCGTTTGAAATAAATATCAACATTATATTCGTTGGTAAAAACGCTTGGAAACATCGATGTTTGAAATAACTATAAACGTTATTTTTGTTTTAAATAAGTATCGGTTTTGTAATCTTATAACCTCGTCAAAAATAAATATACTTTATATTTATCTTATAAGAAAAGTTCGAATTGTTGATAAGTGTTGTTTCTATAATGTAATTACGTTTGCGTTACGGGTTTTTAGGAAAAAACGGACAGAGTTTCCTCTGTTTTTGGACGATCCCGACAACTAGGTGTCGATATATTTTTCAAGATTCAACAATATAACACTATATGTAATTTGTCAAATATATCGAAACGTAAACTATACTTTAATCGTTCGGTTCGAGCTCGTTTTCACGAAATAAATAAAAACGTAAACTATACTTTAATCGTTCGGTTCGAGCTCGTTTTCACGAAATAAATAAAAACAAATGAACGTAAATAATAATCATCATAAATCCTTTACCGAGTCTTCGTGTGTCGAAACATTGAACCATTTGACTGAGTTGACCGGAAATCTGACCCGAGACCCGACACGTTGACTGATCTGTTGACCGAAGTTGACCAGTTGACTTGCGTTGACCAGTCACCCGACGTGTTGACTGGGTTGACTGAACCCGAATGAACCGAGACACGAGCCTCACAAAACCCATTGGATCTTGAACAAATCTGAACAGAAGTTTGCCGGAAAAGAAACAGAGACCCGAAACTCTGGTGGTCGTGCCGTCGCCGGCCACCACCACCTTCATCATCATCTTTATTTCAGCAAATCATCATCATCGACAACAATGAGAACTTCATCAATTCTAAAAAAATAAAAGCAAACAGGAGGGGGGTTTTACCGGGTTATTTGCCGGAAATAACAACCACCGCCGTCGCCGGCTCCGCTGCCGCCGTGAGCGGTGGCGCCGCTCTGTCTCCGACGCCCTCTCTCTCCTCGGTCTCTCTCTCTATCTCGTCTTTCTCTTTCTTTCTCTCTCCTCTGCAGCCGTTGCTCACCACCACCCGATGACGGTGGTGGTGGTGGTCCGTTTCTCTTCCATCGAGGGGGGGTTGGCTGAGTGAGTGTTTGGTTTGGGTTTCTTTCACAAGAAGAGAAGGAATGAAGTCTGCTGTTTCTTAATATGTAATCGAGAGAGAGTGGAACGCAGGCAAGGTTTTTGATTTGGAGAATATGATCTCCTGTGTTTTGTTTTGTGTTGTGAAGAGTGTGAATCCCTGTGTTTGTTCATATGTAACTGAGAGAGAGATAGAGGGTGTTGAAAGATGAGGTTTTCTTTATTTTGTGTGTGTGTGTTTAGTAAATGAGATTATTTGTCTAAGTGGGTGTTTGAAAATGAACTGCAACAAGATGTGAGATTCATGGATTTTATAGAGATCTTGTGAGGATCTTGTGTGGATCTTGTGAATCTTGTAAGGATTCTATAGAGATTTGTAAAGATTGTGCAGGGATTTTGTAAATCTTGCTTAGATTTTGCAAATCTTGTTGAGATCTTGTAGAGATCTAATATATTATGCAGGTTTAGGCTTGTGGGTTTTGGGCTTTGGCCCAGGGCCCACAAGCCCATCTCATGTGTAAGTGGCCCGTAATTCTTACGAGACCCGATATCGCAACCCAAACTCCATAAGCATAAAAATATTCGTGTAACATCCATATTTTTCGGTGTCGTCAGTATTTCGTACGGTTTCAGTCCGTTGTCATTTGATGTTTCGCAGATTCCACGCGAATCTTCACACGCGTACTGTAGAGTCGGATAAGCGTTCCTAGGCACTCCAAAGGCCTAATTAAGTTAATTTGTGTCGTAAACACTATTTATTGTCGCGTTAATCGTCTGTTAATCACGTAATTAAAGGCGTAAATTACCGGTTGTCACAGTTTGGAAACATCTAAATGGTTAAGTGATGAACCAGTTAGAGGTCTGAACCATTAAGTGCTGACCCAGTAAGAGGTTTGAACCATTAAGAGCCTGTATAATGCTTAACCGTTCAGAGGCAAATGTTTGACCAATTCATATTAGAGCTCTTAACCATTCAGGCTTTGTATGAATCTTAACCATTCAGAGGCAAATGTCTGAACCATTCAAACATCTGCTCGTGAAACAAACAGTCTGAACCATTAAGTGCTGAACCAGTAAGAGGTCTGAACCATTAAGAGCCTCATTAAGAGGTAAACAAACAGCCCCTCAAAATCCATTGACTCACCCTCACTCACGGTCACAGACATGGTGTGCCCGTGAACCGTGAATCTACACCGAAAGCATCGTAAACACGGTAAAATAAACATTGTAAGACCCCCAAGGCTGAACACAGCCGGGTCAACACAATAACCTGTAAAACGATCACTTCGTATACACGAATCAAACTACGCGCTTAACGACAGAACAAACGTTGTACAGTTCTTCCAAGCATAACACAATACAGTGTAAAGCTAGGATAACTAACACAACCTAACCTGTCCCAGCCATCATTCATTCGTGATACCTGATCAAAGTAATTACACATGCATATATTGTAACGATAACAAAATTCACAACGAATAAAGATTAAAAACCCACAGTTAGCATAAAACAGATCAAGCGTACCAAAATATCAACAAACATAGCAACAGAAAGTAAATTGTTAACATTAAAAGTAGGAAATTGTCAATTGATTACAAGGCATACAAGCCCATACGCGGCATACAAGCCGGAAATCTTCAGTCCTGGCGACTGGGTCCCACATCCCCACCTTCAGGATCTTCATCACCAAGCGCTTTCTTCAGCAACGCAATTCCATCAGGTTTTCGGGATAATTTTCTAACAGCCTTGACAATAGCGAATTCAAGAGACTCGAACTCTTGACGCTTCTCAGCATAACGAGCAGCACAGTCAGTTTTATATAAGTCAGCAGGTGACCTTCTCAGAATTCAAGAGACTCGAACTCTTGACGCTTCAATGCTTCCTTCGCCTCAGCAGGTGACCTTCCTTCAGCATAACCCTCTTTACGACCATGATCATACGCGGCTTCACCAAGTTCATACATGTATTTGGCTAGCTCCTCAGACCCTGCGATACGTTCAGAAAATCTGCAGAAAGTAATAGAAACATGAGAGAAGCAACGATGACCAACTTAAAGCAAGAAAACATAAGGAAAATTACCAGAGGCATTGCACGCGCAAGTAACCACTTGCAATCAACAGTAACTTCCTCAACCAAGATTTCAGAAGCTTTGCTCTCGGCAACCTTCTCAGCAGCAAACTTCTCCAACTTGGCTATACGTTGGATGTATTCTTGTTCTCTTTTCTGATGCGCAGCACGCTCCTGCTCAGCTTCTTCACTTATCTTAGTTTTCTCCCCTGATAACCTAACAATGGTATCACGCTGGGTCTGTAGTTCGCGGTTGGTTCATTTACAAGCAATCTCCCATTCCTTGTGCTTGTTAGCGTTAAACTGCTTTTCCTTAGCAAGTTTCTCCTCTGCATCAGCAACCCTCCATGATAAACCTTTCTTCTCAGCATTAAATTTTTCTCTCTCTTCAGCAAATGCCTTCTTGGCAGCCTCAAATTCCAACGTATCCTCCCCCATCAACTGCCATTCCCGCGCAATCTCTTGGGAGGTAGCAAAAAAGTTGACCCCAGCATGGATATGATCATCCAAGAGGTCCATCCGATCGCGTCGTTTTTGAAACAACCTTTCAGCAGGGGGGAGGGATAAAGAAAAGAATTCACGACAGTTGCTAAGATCAGCCATCCGGGAGCCTTGAGTCAGTTTCCATCGAGGAGTGTGTGGGAGATCAGCGTTTGCAGGATTGTGGGTATCCCAAGACCCACCTTGAACATGTTCATACTATGGACTATGATGAGTCCCAGAAGAGCCACCCTTTTCAGAGCCCCGGACAACCTTGGTGTAGATGGTGTGGTGGGGAGTAGCCTCACTTGATTCCATTTCATCATCAACACCTCCACCACGACCACCATCGCCACCATCACCACCACCAGCACCTGCATCACCACCAACAGCACCAGCAGCACCACCTTCCCCAACTTGCTCAACCTCCACATCATCTTCTTTCCTTTTTCCCGGATCAACATGCGGAGGAGACAGGCCAAAGGTTCTAGACGGTGGAGACGTAGGAGGGGTAATCTTGGAAATATCGAACTTACGGGTACCCTTACCTGATTTCGCACCTATTACAAGACAAGCATGATAGTTAAAAGAAAGAACGAAAGGTAAAAAACAAGACATACAAACAAAAATTTCTTACCCTGGGAACCAGAAGCTGCGTATATCTTCTCTAGAAGATTACCACGTTTTGCACTAAAAATACCTAGGTCAATCTCTGACTCTGAAGGTGCAGGGGGGGGGGTCTCCTTCTGAAGCTTAGATTTTTTGGCCGCAAGCGCAGCAGCAGCCTGCTCATCAAGTTCCTTTTTCTTGTCTTCAAGAACCTTATTCTTCTTCATTATCTATGTCAAAGTAGCATCATCATCAGGATCACGCTCAACATGCTTATCTCCTACGTCTAAACCAGAGAGCGTGTCAGAAATGACAACATAGTCCAGGAAAGAGAAGTTAGAAGGTTGCTTACGAGGAGCTCCGGTCACAGGTTCCTCAACCTTCTTCTTCTTCTCAAACTTATCTACTTTTTTCTTCTTCCTGGTTTCAAGCTGTTCAGTAGCATCAGCAGGAACATCAACATCTTCGCCATCAGGCTCATTTACAGGGTCGTTCACAACCCCTTGTGTTGGACCTGCACGCGGGGAACGAGGGATTAGACCTTCACGCGATCTATCAGAACCCTCACTCGAAAGGACGATAACCCCCTCTCGAGTAGGACTAAGTACATCGTCAAGATCATCCCCACCATCTTCACCTAAAATGGTGTTAGCATAAGCGGCAAGACTCTCACTGGTAGGATGCAAGAATCGGTCACGTATCTAGTCCAACCACAAAGGCCTCCCTTCAGCTATTGTTGCCACAACCATAGCACCACCAGCCTTAGGATCTAGACAATTCATCAAACTATATCCTGCTGTAATGTAACACCTCGTAATTTCATGTCCAATGTGATATCGACACGTGTCAGGAACTTTAAACGTGTAAAGGATTTCATCAGAAGGACTAAAGTTGACAAACAAAGAAAGTACGTGAATATAAGGGTTCAAAGTGTCAACAATGGATAAATATATCTTTCAATAACCCTACATGATGTTTATACCCTTAAACGAATAAATCATGGATCATACGAAGCTAATTGTGAAAGAAAGTGAGGAATTACAAACTACAGGGGCTAAATGTGTCAACATGTTTAAAGTATACCTCTGAGTGACCTTTTAGCAAACCCGAAGCTTTGTAATGACTAATTATACTCACGAGAATAAGTGATAAAAATTTCACAAGGTTTCGATTTCGTATGAGAAAGTTATGCTATCATTCGTATGCGAGGGGTTAAAAGCGTCGACGTTGATAATTAAGGTTTTTCGAGTGACCATAAAGTTGACCAAGGGCTTCACAAAGATTGGTTATGTCTTGGAGTGCTTAGAAATCAATTTAGGTGGCTCAAAGTGCAAAACAAAAGGTTAAAACAACTTTTAGAAGGACCGGGGACCAAAACAGCAAATTCTGAAAGTTGAAAATCCGGTCAGAAGGGGCGTCGCGCGACGCGTAGGATCCTTAGAAGACCTACGCGTCACACGAGGGGTCCTCTGATGCAGAAACTCTTGATAGGTGGTAGTCCAGCCCGTTTAACCGACTTAGATCACTTGTTTTCAATACCATGGGCTGCACAAACTGGTTTTTAGGCTCTAGGAACACATGTATTGATCAGGGATCACCTCATAGGCTTGTTTGTCATGATCATGATGAATCAAAAGCACTATATAAAGTCCCACATTGTTGCAACTTTGATCATTCACTCATAACTCAACTTCTGGAGCTTTTGGGAGTTCAAGATCAGTTCCTAAGCATCTCTAGTCATAATTAGGATTTCGGTAAGTATCCTTAACCTTCCTTAATCGTGTTTTACTTAGTTATTAGCTTAAAATTCAAACCGTCATAATTAAGGTTTGACTTATCGATTAATCACTAATGGTCTGATGTTTAGTCAAATTGAAAGTAATTATAAGTTGGTATTTATGTGGGCAATAAACCCTTAAAAGGGCACCCTCTGAATTCCACTCTAACTAGGTCAATTGTCGGGTCAAACTTAATCCGAAAAAGTCAACAGGATCTTAATTTTCGAATTAACGCATAATTAGCAATGTAGAAGACGTGTAACCTGTTTTGCCACTCATATAACTTGGTAATCAATGCAAGAACATGTCTAAGCATGTCCGACCCGACAATTTTCAGTTTAGGACCGGTTCGGAATCGAAAGTCGCATAAATTGACCATGGCTTTGATTTTCAGTTCTGACCCATATTAGCATGATTTAGAAATGCCTTAGAGCTTCGTTAGGACCAGCTTGTATGATAGTATAACCCTCTGCGTTTATACTACTTAACTCGTTGATTGTCCGATGTTTCCGTTAAATGCCTAATGTTGACTGATGTGTGTAAAATGCAACATATAAATTACATCAAATGAGGCATAAAACTAACCCTTTTTAAGTACTAATATCGGAAAAAGAGTGTTTTTGTCTTCCTTTTGTATTTTCAGGATTAAATGAGCTCAAAAACGCAAAAGAAGCAAAAAGACAGCTAAATCCAACATAAATACAAGAAAAGGAATATTAGTGGACTGCCCGACCCCTCAACGGCACCTTCCAAAGCAAAATAGAGAAATCAGAAGTCTGAACACGCCCCGTGCTCAGCCAGCACGGGGGCGTGCCCAAGAAGCAGCAGAAAAGACAAATCCATAGAAGCTTCTATTGCCCACCACGGGCCGTGCTCAGCGGAAACGGGGGCGTGTCGAAAGTACAGCAGGCGCATTTATTGTAATTGCGAATTACAATTAATGAGGAGAGAGAGTGTCAGACAGGCACGGGGCCGTGCCCAGCGGACACGGGGCCGTGCCCAGCTCTCTGTTCAGCCTATAAATAGGAGTGCTTGGATTCATTTCATCTCATCCCTTGGCACACCACCTCTCTCACACTTCATCCACCACACACCACCATCACAACACCATCATCCACCACCATCATCCATTGTCCATCGTAGAGTGTGTGAGTCGTCTCGGGATCCAAGATTGATCGTAAGAGTTCTTGACAATCAAGGCCATGTTTGCCTAAGTCTCTTACATCACTTGGTGAAGACAAAGTGTCTAGTATAATACTTTTTATTTCTAATCTTTTGCACTTTTTATTTGGTTTTATATTAATGACTTTAATAACTAGTTACTTATGTTGAAGGTGATCTTTCCTTATCGTTTGTCCGTGGTGTCTTGGCATTATTTTACTGTCTATATAAAATAAAGGATTTTCACCATTCATATCTCCACGGTCTATATGGAGGTATGTTGGCTACCTGGTCGGGGGTTAAGGGAACGGTTTGGTAAAGGTCTTGCCATTGTTCAGCGTTTAGAGGTCCTGCAATGGACCTGGGTCAAATTTAGTAGGACCTCCTTCAATACTTCACGGTATTGGATGGCGGGGGTCCAAACTCTTTGATCCCCTCATAAGTTAACTACTATTAATACTATAACCCGGCTATTTAGGACTGTATCCCTGCTGACTCAGACTACTTAGCCGAGGGTAACGTCACCGCCAAAAGCGGGGCCTACCACAATACTGCATTAATAACTTAATTCATTATCTTCCAATAATCCACCCTTTTAGGATTGTATCCTTGCTGACTCAAACTACTGGGGTGAGGGTAACGCCACCTTCAAAAGAGGGGCCTACTACAATAACTAAGATAATCTCTTAATTATGTGCAAAAGTGCGGAAATAATCAAAGGTTATACTAGATACGAGTCGGAACCAAGTGATTCATCTTGTCTATCTGTTTTTATTTTATTTTATTTTTATTTTCAGCATTTTAGTTAGTTTTTATTTTTCTTAGCTTAAAACATTTTTTTCTAAACTTTTATTTTGATTAGACGTTGAGGATAAACCGGTACTAAAAGCTCTTGTGTCCTTGGACGACCTCGGTATCTTACCAACGCTATACTACACTCAACGATGGGTGCACTTGCCCATATGTGTGTTTAGTGTTAGTGAAATATCGTGTTTTATAAATTTAAAACTTGTCTAAATAAGTGTTAAAAAGGGCTTAAAATATACACCTAATATATATAACACTTCACACGCATCAAGTTTTTGGCGCCGTTGCCGGGGACACAAGGATTTTAAGAAAGCTTAAAATCGACGGCCTAATCAGTTTTTCAAAACCTTTTTAAAAGCGCGCACTTTTTTCTGCATTTTAGTTTAGATTTGCATTTACAGTAACCTGTACACGGGGCCGTGTTCACTGAACACGGGGCCGTGTCCAGCATTTTCATAAAAACACCCAGTAACAGAACCTTGAACACGGGTCGTGCTCACTGAACACGCCCCGTGCTCAACGAAATCAGCAAATTTAATTAAAACGCCCAGATACAGATCCTGAACACGGGGCCGTGCTCACTGAACACGGGGCCGTGTCCAGCCTCGGTTTCCGTTTTTCTTTTTGTTTTCTGATCTCGAGACTCGGTTGTGGTCTGCTGAGTGATTCTTATGGATCAATACTCAGGAGGTTACAACTACACCTATGATGAGGATGATTATAGGGGTAATTATTGCACTAATTGTCGTAATGCACGCTCAATTCAAAATAATCACTCATATCAACCATCCAATTCATACACCTACTATGAGGAGCCCAGGTACGAGCCGTCAACTTCATACACATCCTATGAAGACCAAAGGTATGAACCTCCTCCCTCATACTCATATTTTGATGAACCAAGGTATGAGCCTTCTTACTCATACTTTGAGGAACCAAGATATGAGCAACCACCTTCATATGCTTATTATGAGGAACCATGGCGTGAACAACCCACCTCATATGAGTATTATGAAGAACAAAATTACGAACCTTATCCATCATATGCTTACAATGAAGGACAATGGTGTGAACCATCAACTTCATATGAGTATTATGAGGAACAAAGGGGCGAACAACCGGATTCAAGCTTAGAAAATAACGATTCTTTTTCTATAACCGAAGTGACCGATAGGATATTAGAACACATTAGAGTTATCGATCGATGTATAAAAGAAGCTCGCGCAAGGGAAGAGGAGTCCCGCGCAAGAGAAGAACTAAAAAAGGAAGAGATAACTGAAAATGTAAAAATGGAAGAACAAATAAGTGAAAAACCTACACATGAGTTAAACAACGAAAAAGGTGAGTCCGACAACGTTAAAATCCAAGAAGAGTCTAATTTTGAAGAAATTAATCTCTTGACACCTTCTTTCGATAATCATTGTTTAGTACCCACTCATGCTAAGTTTTTAAAAGAGTTAAACACTAACACTAAAATTGACGAAACGGTAAGTGTTAAGTTAACTAATGATCAAACTTCACTAATAAAAGAAGACCCATTTGAAATTAACATCACACCGGTTCCATGTTTCTTTCAAAATTCGTTTATTAGTAATGTCACAATCGATAAAGATCTTTGTGTTAACATAATGCCTAACTACATTTTCGAAAAATTAAGTATTAGTGATTTTTCTCCACTTCAAATACCCATTTTCTATCCAATCGGAAAGTAATAAAATCAATTGGTATAGTTGAAGACGTCTTGGTTCAAACAAATCAAATGGTAATCCCAACCGACTTTGTCATCCTCGATGACGCTCCTCTAGTGTTGGGACGACCATTTGTAAAAACTCACGAAGCTTTGAAAAACCGGAAGTTCAATAATCTACCTCTTCAATTAGGGGCATTTAAAAGAAGTGTCGATCTCGAACGATCAATGAAATATCCATTCGGCAATAATGACCCCCTAATTGAAGATGAAAATGAACCACCCGATACAAGTGAAGAGATTGACCACTTTGTTGAAGAAGAGGTCGCCATAGAACAAACTTTTAAAGTTCTTGATCGAAACGAGCAACCAAATAAGGAGTCTCCTAAAGACCCACCACTTGAGCTCAAAGAACTTCCAAAAGGTTTGGAATATGCTTTTCTAGACAAAGATGGTGAGTTACCTGTAATTATTTCGTCTAAATTAGATAACTTAGAAAAAGAAAAATTAATTAATCTTTTGAAAAAACACAAAAATGCAATAGCTTGGAAACTTGTTGACATAAAAGGAATTAGTCCTTCTATGTGCACACACAAAATTTTGATGAATGATGACTACAAATCGGTCATACAACCACAACGTCGAGTAAATCCAAATGTTCAAGAAGTGGTTAAAAACGAAGTCATCAAGTTACTTGACGCCGGACTTATCTATCCTATCTCCGATAGTCCTTGGGTGAGTCCCGTCCAAGTAGTTCCAAAGAAAGGAGGTATGACGGTAATAACTAACGAAAAGAATGAACTAATACCAACGAGAACCGTCACAGGATGGAGAGTATGTATAGATTATAGACGATTAAATGAAGCAACAAGAAAGGATCATTTTCCTTTACCCTTCATTGATCAAATGTTAGAAAGATTATCCGGTCATAAATTTTACTGTTTCTTGGACGGTTTTTCAGGTTACTTTCAAATTCCGATAGCACCCGAAGACCAAGAAAAGACAACTTTCACATGTCCCTATGGAACTTTTGCTTATCGACGCATGCCGTTTGGTCTATGTAATGCCCCAGCAACATTTCAACGTTGCATGGTAGCCATTTTCCATGACATGATAGAAAAAACAATGGAAGTCTTCATGGACGACTTTTCTATCTTTGGGGATTCATATGACCAATGCCTCGATAACCTTGAACGAATGCTATCCCGATGTGAGGAAACTAACCTCGCCCTTAATTGGGAAAAATGCCATTTCATGGTAACGGAGGGAATAGTACTCGGTCACAAAATCTCAAGCAAAGGAATGGAGGTGGATCGAGCCAAAATAGATACCATTTCTAGATTGCCACCTCCATCCTCCGTAAGAGCTATCAGAAGTTTCCTAGGGCATGCAGGATTCTATAGGCGATTTATCAAAGACTTTTCAAAAATCTCAAGGCCTCTAACAAAATTACTTGAAAAAGATGCTCCTTTCATCTTTGACAATGATTGCAATCAAGCATTTCTAACCCTAAAGGAAATGCTAGTCAATGCACCTATTATGATAGCGCTTGATTGGAAATTTCCTTTCGAAATCATGTGTGATGCCAGTGACTTTGCAGTTGGAGCTGTCCTGGGACAGAGAAAAGAAAAGCATTTCCACCCAATCTATTATGCTAGTAAAACACTTAATGATGCACAAGAAAATTACACAACAACTGAAAAAGAGTTACTAGCTGTGGTATTTGCTTTTGATAAATTTCGTTCTTATCTTGTTCTTTCTAAAACTATAGTCTATACAGACCATGCAGCCATTCGATATCTCTTCAAGAAGCAAGACGCAAAACCACGTTTGATTAGGTGGATTCTACTCCTCCAAGAATTTGACATAGAAATCAAAGACTAAAGAGGAGCAGAAAATACCGTAGCAGATCATCTTTCACGCCTAGAAGACCCAGCTTTAGAGGCAACCAGGGACGAGCAAATCAACGAAAAATTTCCAACTGAGTCCCTGGAAATGGTGGAATACAAGGAAGAACCATGGTACGCCGACTATGCTAACTACCTAGCTAGCGGTATAGTCGCTAAAGGATGGCCACATCATCAAAGAAAAAAATTCTTTGCTAATGTGAAACATTACTTTTGGGAAGATCCATATCTTTTCAAAATGTGTGCCGACCAACTCGTCAGACGATGCGTACATGGTAGAGAAGCACGAAGAATTCTCCGCCATTGTCATGAATGTGATGCTTGCCAAAGAACATGTAATATTTCTTCCAAAAACGAAATGCCACAAAATGGAATTCTTGTTTGTGAAATATTTGATGTGTGGGGACTCGACTTTATGGGACCTTTCCAACCATCGAAAGGAAACAAATACATACTTGTGGCAGTAGATTACTTGTCTAAATGGGCCGAGGCCGAGGCACTTCCAACAAATGATGGAAGAGTCGTGGTAAGATTTCTGAAAAAATTATTCTCTCGTTTTGGCACACCTAAAGCTTTAATAAGTGATAGAGGTACCCATTTTTGCAACCATCAACTTGAAATTTTTTTAACAAGATATGGGGTCTATCACCGGGTTTCGACAGCATATCACCCTCAAACAAACGGGCAAGCCGAAGTGACTAACAGAGGTTTAAAACGAATACTCGAGAAAACCGTAGGATTAAATAAAAAAGAATGGGCTGATAAATTAGATGATGCTTTATGGGCTTTTCGAACTGCTTATAAAACAACAATAGGTACAACCCCATATAAGCTAGTTTATGGAAAAAGTTGTCATTTGCCTGTAGAAATTGCACACAAAGCCTACTGGGCAATCAAAAATGTAAACTTAGATCTAGAATTTGCTGGTAAAAATCGATTTTGTCAAATAAATGAATTAGACGAGCTTAGGAATTATGCATACTCAAACTCCGAAATTTATAAGGAAAGAATGAAAAATTTGCATGACAAACATATTAAACCTAATGAATTTCGGGTAGGAGATTTAGTTCTTTTGTTTAATTCACGACTTCGATTGTTTCCTGGTAAATTAAAGTCTAGGTGGTCAGGACCTTTTTCCGTCACCCACATTTTTCCACACGGTGCAGTAGAAATTAAATCTCGAAATGGGCCACCATTTAAAGTCAATGGCCAACGGCTAAAACTCTATCAAGGATTTATTGAGGATGAGGAAGAAGAGATCTCGCTTCAAACAGTGGAAGAATAAAAACATCATGCCTGGTAAGTTACGAACGATTGAGACGACAAAATAAAGCGGTAAGTTTTCTAACCATGGCTTATGGGAAAAAGGGGCACTCACACGAGCACTAAAAAAAATATAAAAAAAAAAACGCTCGGCACGAGGCCGTGTCCGCTGGACATGGGGCCGTGTTCGCGCTGCAGACGGGATAAAACCCCTTTTTCAAAACAGTTTCTTCATTCCACACGCCCCGTTTCCCCACAAAAGATCTGGTTCCAGACGATTTTTCGCGAAATTTTGACGTCTCCTATCGATCTAACAACGTCAAGGTATGATTCTATCACTCTTAGTAGTTAGATTAGTTACTTGCATGTAGTTAAAACACCACAAATTTGGGGAAAAATCTAGGGTTCTTGAAGTTCATCCGGATCGAACCTAAAATTTTGGCCTAAATCTGTTTGCATTTAGTTAGATTAGTGTTAAGGAAAGTAAATACACTTAGATTGTTCAAAGATTCACCCGATTTCTTACAAAAAACCCCAAACCCTTGTTCTTGAACCGAAAAAGATAAAATTGATGGGGTAAACGGGATATTTTGGGAAAAACGGTGTTTAGGGTTTCATTTTTGGGGGAAACCGCACCTATTGGACCAAAAAAATTTTCAAGTTTTCGAAACCGGGTCGAAAAATGAAGTTTTTGAGTAACAGACCTCTGGGAACGGGGCCGTGTCCGCTGGACACGGGGTCGTGTCCAGCCGGCTGTTTGCAGTTTCTTTAAAAATCTCATCGTTTCGTAAAATTTTTGGTGTATTATTTCAGATGGCAAAGTTCACAAGGTTCAATGCAAGTGAGCTCGATGCAAGGGCAAGGTACGAGATACTTCAAACAAGACCCGAGGAGTACCCCAGGAGAGCTTGCACGGACCTGTTAACCTTGGTAAACCAGCTGAACCGATTCAACAACATCGTTACGGGACCACTAGCTGTTGCATTAAACACTAGGCTTCGGTCGGTGCATCAATGCACCATGGAGTTCTACAGTACCTTCAACTTCAATTCAAGGTGTGACCTATTCGACAATGAAGGGGTTGTATTTCGGTGTGGAGGAACAATGTACTCGATCTCCATGGCACAGTTTGGAGCCATAATAGGGCTATACCAAGAAGAGGAATCGGGAAACGAAGAGAATACCGGGGGATTACGAGACTTGGATGGAAATGAAAGACAAGCCGCATGGGCTCAAATCGGTGAAGGAATCTACGACCCTCGCAGCACCAAGAGTACGAAGCTAAGGGATCCGCTCTATCGCTACATTCACAGGATCCTCACCTACTCTCTAAACCAACGTCACGACAGTAGCGGTGTTGTAGGGTTGAAAGATTTGGTTGTCCTCCACTGTATCCACAACCAAAAGCCTCTCGATGTTCCGTATCTCCTATTACGAAACATGCATCTCAACCGCCTTGCTCGCGCTCCAACGCCTATCTTCTTCGGGGGATGGGTGTACCGTCTTTTCAAGCATTACACGCAAATTCCAAGGTCCTTTGAAAGAAGCCCATGGTCGGGACGAGTTGACTACCACATTTTCCGAGCCATGAACTTACTTTATGAGGCAGAAGACGGAACAGTGAGTTTCCAAAGAACGCAAGGCTATGCATGGAACCCACAGGAGGCCCTAGTTCTTCACGCACCACCTCCCCACCACCAGTATCCACCCCATGGTGATCCGGGTCAATCCTCCTCACAAGGAGGTGGTTTTCCTAACTTTCAAAGCTTACATGATCTTATGCAGGAAAACCTCATGTGTACCAGGAACGCCTACAACCTCGCCAATAACACATACCACCGGGTCGGAGCTATTGAGCGCAACATCAACGATATACAAGACGATATCAGCAGCATCCGGGAGTACATGGCGGGGCATGGGGATGGAGGTGGAGGTGATGATAGTGATGAGGATATGGAGTAGAGGGTTTGGAGGAGCAGGAGCGGGTTGATGGCGAGCCCACAGGTTTAAGTCCATTTATCTATCGAACAATTGGTGGCCTGCGTGCCAGAAGTTGAACAATTTACTTTCCTTGCAACACTTTTATTTTCCGTTTTATTTTTCTTTTACTTTATGCTTGGAACAATTAACTATGGTAATTTAGGATGTTTGTGTTGCTTGGTGTGGTATTAAGTGATGAAACAGGTACAAACCAAGGCTTGGGGTGCTAAGCCTCAGCACTTATAGAGCCAGGATGGAAAAACCGGGGGAAGAAACCTGTTTTTCAGGCTTTCAGACTGTCCACACGTGGACGTGTCCAGCCAACACGCCCCCGTGCTCACCTCCCAGACCTGCTGTTTGGCTTCTGTCCTGCAGACTTTTGTCAGACACGTGGCCGTGTCCAGTGGACACGGGGCCATGTCCACCTTCTGTAAGTTCTCGTTACTGGCACCTGAACACGGGGTCGTGCCCACTCAACACGGGGCCGTGTCCAGGCTGCCAGTAACACAAAACCTTTGCTTTCTAACACCATTTTACACATCTAATCAACCTAAAAATTTATTTTTGGGACACATTGAGGACAATGTGTAATTTAAGTGTGGGGGGGGGGGGGGTGCTAAAGCCTTGAATTTTGCAAGTCCTAAATACAAGCCTTACACAAAACTCTGTTGGAAACGCTAATCACCCCAAAAAATTTTCCAAAAAAATTCATTTTTTTTCTTACTTGTCCAGGTTTAATTCGGGAAATTCAAGTTCTCAAAAAGGTTATATTTTTACGAATTTACAACCAATAGCGTAGTGATAAAAAGAACCAACATAAGAAAATTATAAAAAGGCATGGCAAACTTAGTTAAAATTTGATTATATATACTTGATCACATAAAAACCCATTCCCACAAAAGTGAGTTTTGAGCCTTTATTGAGCATACAAATTTACATCTTTAGACTAAATGCTCATCTTTCGTTTCTTGTGTGAATAGCCGCTTGGTTCTTACAACTCTAGAACTTACCATGACGATACATTCCCGGTCCTTATCAACTTAAACCCGAGTAAGTAAATGATGGAGGCATTAGGACTAACCCTTTTTATTTCTACACCATTATTTTTCTTTTTCTTTTACCACCTACCCAAAAATCCCCCTAGTTAGCCCCTTTGAGCCTAAACCTTTTCATTTCATCACCCAAACCAAAAAACCCTTTTACCCACCAAAACCTTTTTATTTTTAACCCTTTGTTTTAGTAACAAGTTCGGTTTTTCGTAAAAAAAAAATGTTGATGATGAAGCAAAAAGAAAATAAACAAACAAGTTCATCAAAAATAACTTTGTTTGAATAAAAGCTTCATCAAAATAAAAAATAAAAAAATAAAAATAAAAAAAAAGAAAATCTTACGAAAACCGACACTTGTTACTTTTTTCGCCCTTTTTCTACTAACCACTAACCACTATCCCAACCACCTACCTTTAACCCAAGCCTAACCCTTAACCCACAGAGTCCTCTTGATATTTACAAAGGTATAAAAGTTAAAAAGGAGGAGGATTGATTGCTTGGCAAGCTTATGGTAGGAATAAGTCCCATGCCGCTCTCGAGTGATTCACTAAAAATACACCTTCGGCCGAGTGTGAGTGACTTCTCCCGTGAGGTATGTGAACTTGTATATAAATGGATTTTTTTTTTAAAAAAAAGGCATGTTATGCCCAAATAAGTAATTTCTCCTATGAAAAGTTCTAAATAAATCATTACGAATAGGAGTGTAAATAAATAAAAATAAAACCCAAAAAGATCTTGGATATCCCGACACTCTACGACAAGCCCAAACCCTTCTCTTCTACCCATTCCATTTGGGAGTGTTAGCCACACATTAAAGAGTTTTGCTTGAGGACAAGCAAAAGTTCAAGTGTGGGGGTATTTGATGTGTGTAAAATGAAACATATAAATTACATCAAATGAGGCATAAAACTAACCCTTTTTAAGTACTAATATCGGAAAAAGAGTGTTTTTGTCTTCCTTTTGTATTTTCAGGATTAAATGAGCTCAAAAACGCAAAAGAAGCAAAAAGACAGCTAAATCCAACATAAATACAAGAAAAGGAATATTAGTGGACTGCCCGACCCCTCAACGGCACCTTCCAAAGCAAAATAGAGAAATCAGAAGTCTGAACACGCCCCGTGCTCAGCCAGCACGGGGGCGTGCCCAAGAAGCAGCAGAAAAGACAAATCCATAGAAGCTTCTATTGCCCACCACGGGCCGTGCTCAGCGGAAACGGGGGCGTGTCGAAAGTACAGCAGGCACATTTATTGTAATTGCGAATTACAATTAATGAGGAGAGAGAGTGTCAGACAGGCACGGGGCCGTGCCCAGCGGACACGGGGCCGTGCCCAGCTCTCTGTTCAGCCTATAAATAGGAGTGCTTGGATTCATTTCATCTCATCCCTTGGCACACCACCTCTCTCACACTTCATCCACCACACACCACCATCACAACACCATCATCCACCACCATCATCCATTGTCCATCGTAGAGTGTGTGAGTCGTCTCGGGATCCAAGATTGATCGTAAGAGTTCTTGACAATCAAGGCCATGTTTGCCTAAGTCTCTTACATCACTTGGTGAAGACAAAGTGTCTAGTATAATACTTTTTATTTCTAATCTTTTGCACTTTTTATTTGGTTTTGTATTAATGACTTTAATAACTAGTTACTTATGTTGAAGGTGATCTTTCCTTATCGTTTGTCCGTGGTGTCTTGGCATTATTTTACTGTCTATATAAAATAAAGGATTTTCACCATTCATATCTCCACGGTCTATATGGAGGTATGTTGGCTACCTGGTCGGGGGTTAAGGGAACGGTTTGGTAAAGGTCTTGCCATTGTTCAGCGTTTAGAGGTCCTGCAATGGACCTGGGTCAAATTTAGTAGGACCTCCTTCAATACTTCACGGTATTGGATGGCGGGGGTCCAAACTCTTTGATCCCCTCATAAGTTAACTACTATTAATACTATAACCCGGCTATTTAGGACTGTATCCCTGCTGACTCAGACTACTTAGCCGAGGGTAACGTCACCGCCAAAAGCGGGGCCTACCACAATACTGCATTAATAGCTTAATTCATTATCTTCCAATAATCCACCCTTTTAGGATTGTATCCTTGCTGACTCAAACTACTGGGGTGAGGGTAACGCCACCTTCAAAAGAGGGGCCTACTACAATAACTAAGATAATCTCTTAATTATGTGCAAAAGTGCGGAAATAATCAAAGGTTATACTAGATACGAGTCGGAACCAAGTGATTCATCTTGTCTATCTGTTTTTTTTATTTTATTTTTATTTTCAGCATTTTAGTTAGTTTTTATTTTTCTTAGCTTAAAACATTTTTTTCTAAACTTTTATTTTGATTAGACGTTGAGGATAAACCGGTACTAAAAGCTCTTGTGTCCTTGGACGACCTCGGTATCTTACCAACGCTATACTACACTCAACGATGGGTGCACTTGCCCATATGTGTGTTTAGTGTTAGTGAAATATCGTGTTTTATAAATTTAAAACTTGTCTAAATAAGTGTTAAAAGGGGCTTAAAATATACACCTAATATATATAACACTTCACACACATCATTGACCAATATGCCCATTTGACCATAAAACGAGAATTTTGGAAATGTGAGAGGACAATAATCTTTGTTACTGATTTATAAACATGTCCCTAAAATTTCACATCAGTTGGAGGTCTAGATTAGGAGTTATGCTCGATAGCGTAATTAGAAGGCCTTTTATTAATTAAACGACATAATTAGCGTAAAGCCTATCTAAACCCAATTTTTGACACCAAACCTTTTTCCCACTGATGTAATATAATATTTTGGGATTTTTGAAGATTTTTAATTATTTTTAAACTGATCATAACATAGGGTTATCACCTTGATTCGGTAATTACCGATTATACCCTTTTCGTTCATAAAATGAGTTTTACACGACATCTTGATACCAAATCTTTTGCTACTGATTTTATATGATAAATGAAGTATTTTGAACTTTATAACCTGATCAGAAAACTCAGATTTCCTGTATAACCCGGAAATCGCTTAAAACGACTTTTTACGCATATTAAACACATAGTGTGGGTTAAAACCATTTTTGTCATATAAGACTTATCACCAACTGATATAACCTATTAAGTTAAGTTATTTTACTGATTATTTCAGACCCGAATCTCAGAATTATAATTAATCTCTTTTATAATCTTTTAAATGACCAAAATACCCCTACGGGGCTTAATTTGAGATTAAACTCGTTTTGGGCATAATGGAAGGTATCCTACTGATATCACAACATATTTAAAGCATATTAACTTAGGAAACCTGTTCGTGACTCTTTCGGTTAACCGTTATGCGTTATTCGCTTTCGGTTCGGTTCGGTTTATGTAACTAGTTTGCATAAATTAGCCGAAACGGGTCGAACCTTTGGGGGGTTAATGACCATGTCCCGGATATCCTTGGCATCATTTTACGAAATGGCCACGACCTAAGCGCGGGGTGTAGGCGTACACCCGACGGTGCATAAATAAATAAATAATAAGGTATAACCGCCGGTTTCGGGAATAAACCGCCGCGGGACTATATCATGTGGTGTGTCTATTAAGCTCTAACCCGGTGTCAACCCAGGACTCTGAACGCATAAGAAACATGTAATTCTTTTACAAGATTATATTCAAATAATTATCCCAAGTTATAAAATGTTTGTGCCTCGTGCATTTAAATCAACTTTCTAAACCTTTTCAAAATGAGTCAGTTGATTGTATTTACCAGTGTAAACTGACGTATTTTCCCAAAAAGATTAAGTGCAGGTACTACTCGAAATAGGCTGGCTTTCTCCTTAGCATCAATAAGAGTCTCGCAAGCTTGGATGCATTTTAGTCTGTTGAACAATGTTTCTTTTTATTTGATCCATCCTGTGGATTATTTTCAACTATTTTGTGATACTTAATATTACAATTTTATTCGGTTGAAATGAATATATATTTTGCTTCCACTGTGCATTTAAATATTGTGTTGTTTGACTATAATGATATCAACTACGTCACGATACTCCCCCACCGGGCCCACCGGTAATACGTGGAAATATCGGGGTGTGACAGGTTGGTATCAGAGCCAACACTGAGTGAATTAAACACTAGCCTTTTGTGTTTAATCTCAGTTACACAATTGCACATTCCTAAATTTTCGAGTCTAGACAAAGAACTTAGGACTAATCCAAATTGTTTTTAATTCTAACTTTGTCCTTTATATTTCTTTGCTGTATCTTTCAATTGTTTGACAGGAGATATGCCACCGAGGTTCCGAAGAGGAGGACGAGGTAAGGGGCCAATCAATGCCCCCGACGATCACGAAGCCGGGCCTTCACACTGGCGAACTCCTTCTGCTACCATGAGTGCCGATCCTCAAGGAAACCGGAGGACCTATTTGGAGCCCGCTAGGCGATCTGCCTCGATAAGCTCAACGCCTCCTTATCGTCACTCCTTTGGGCCGCAATCAGAGAACGAGCCCGATGACTCACGCCACTCTTTCTTGCCATTGCAACGATCCCTTTCGCACCATTCCTTTGGCGACCCCACTCCTGTCTTTCAGGGCCGGTTTAACCCGACAAACTATATTCAAGAACCAGTGGGTTTTAACCCATTGCGACCAGAGGATCATTTTTCCGGAGATCACGCCATGGATATGGATGAGGACACCGACCCTGTTGAACCACCGACTGGAACCACCACGCACCCTATTGAAGTCTCTGATGGATCATCTTTCCATGGATTACCTTACCTTGGTCCAGACAGTTACCAAGCAAGGTTCAACCAGTATGAGTGGTATTTTACACCCTCTCACCATTCATCGCCTCACCAGCAGCAGCAGCAGCAGGATCCCTCCGAGGATTCGCGTTTCGTGGTGGTCACGCCACCGCCACCACCACCGCCAGTTCATCAAGCACCTCCAGAACCACCAAGGCGTAGAAGAACAGGCGCACGAATATCCTTGCGAGAAGGGGGTTTTCACTTTAGCACCCCCCATCACTCAAGTGGCAGTCACTATCCGCCAATGCATGAAGACCCACAAATGGGTGGGCCTTCAAATCCAGTTTCAGAGGTGAATTCTGCACCAGTTGCACCACCACCGCCACCATTGGGATTTGGTAACCTGATTCCTACATACACCGGTTCAACGGCGTACGATCCATTTGAGCAGCCGGCTCACACTCATTACAACTATGCTGAAGCCGACCCATACCGTGTAGCAGCAAACTACAACGCCCTTCACCCTGAACAACCATATGGAGCCCCTTGGGGAGTGGGATACCCAACTCATGGGTATTAAATACCTGCTCAACCTCCGGTTCAGCACCAGCCGCAGCCACCACGGTTTTCCCCACCGGAACAGGAGGAAATCCTCCACAGGCTAAACAGGGTGGAACGAGAATTTCAAGAGGAGCGTAGGAACAACCGAGGATTTCTCAAGGGCCTAGCAAGCTTGTTAAAAGGAAAGAAGAAGAGGGATCATTGAATCCCTATATGTATTGTTGTATTTCCTTATTTCAATCAAGTCCCTGCGTGGACATTTATCTATGTATTTAGTCCCTGCGTGGACTTGTCTTTTTACTCCCTGCGTGGACACCTATCTTAGTAATCAGTCCCTGCGAGGACTTGTATTATCAATTTAGCTCCTACATGGGCAAGTTATTTTTGTTAAAAGTCCCGTTTAGGGCAATATGTACTCCTTTTAATGTTTAATGGAATGTTAAGTTTAAAAAATTTTATTTTTGTCATTATATGCATAATATATTATACATGAAATAAATAAATCAAAAATCATTCCTCTTAAAAAACAATCTGCCTATTAAATATTAAATAAGAATCTTAAAGGTATAACCTAGCCTGCATGTCATTATAAGACTTGGCCAAGATGGTAAGACCTGTTTAAAAAGATTCAAATCCCTGTTAACATCTGAAAACATGTTAACGCTCCTGGCAGACGTGATTCGTTACAATCACACACGTCATTCTTATAAAATGATTCTTCAAAAGATTCCTATCCTAACCTGATGATCTATAAATCATGGGTTTAAACCATCAATTAAGATGATCATATATTAAATATCCATAGGTAATGTAGTGCCTACGGGCCATACTCATTGTCATATAAGACAAAAGACAGTAGTAGTCTACGACTCCCTGTCAGAAAAAGGTAAAGAACTATGTTCAAACCTTAATGCCTTGATTCTCTGAAATCATGGCTTATGATTTAAAATGTCCCTGTGACTAGGCCTTTTGTGCCACTAATAATACTGTTATTGTTTTATAATTAGGATAAGTTATAATAAAAATCCTAAATAAATATGATTAACAAATTAACCAAATATGGTCTATGTTTACCATGGTTAATGAATTGCCATAAAAGACAATTCCATAATAAACTCCCAAATAAATTATTGTCAATATCTTATGTAACAGTTCAAACTACATGGCTGACTCGGATGAGATCAACAGTCACCCAAGGGAGAATCATGATAATACCCGAATTAACGTAGCAGGTGCAGAACTGCAGGCAATGATAGACAATGACATTACTCGAGCTTTGGATAGACAGTTCCATGAATCCAGTGGTACCCATGAAAGGACCCAATCTGCACCACACTCTAAACCACCCTCTAAAACTCATACTGCTCACAACAGTAATTCCCATCACTCATCAAACCAAAGGAGTGTTCCATCTCAAAGGACCGTACTGAACAAAGGACCCCGTGATAAGGGTTGCTCCTATAAGTATTTTGTTTCATGCAAACCCAGGGATTTCACTGGGGAAAAAGGAGCTATAGACTGCATGACATGGTTGGATGAAATGGACACTGTGGTAGATATCAGTGGTTGCGCTAATAAGGATGTGGTGAAATTCGTGTCTCAGTCATTCAAGGGCGAGGCATTAACTTGGTGGAGGTCTTTGATCCAAGATACAGGGAAAATCCCACTGTACAATATGACTTGGGAACAGTTTGTGTCATTGATCAAGGAGAACTACTGCCCTTAGCATGAGGTTGAAAAGATTGAAGCTGATTTCTTGTCTCTGGTTATGAAAAACCCAGACTGTCAGACCTACCTTACAAGTTTCAATACCATGTCAAGGTTGGTTCCTTATCTTGTGACACTGGAATCCAAGAGGATAGCTTGATTCATCGGGGGTTTAGCCCCAAAAGTTAAGTGTAAAAGCCTCTAGACCAGCTACCTTCCGGTCTGCAGCTGATATAGCATTATCTCTTTCTCTGGACGCGGTCAGGCAGAGATCGCTGAGAAGCACTGATGCTGAAAAAAGGAAGCGTGAGGATGATAACTCACGGCGATCAGATAAGAAACATAGGGGAAACAATGACCACAAAAAGAGTTCTAGATCTAAGAAAGATGGTCATCAGTCGGGTGATAAACCCAAATGTAAGATCTGCAAGAAACAGCACTTCGGGAAGTGCAGATATGAGTCGAAATCCTAGTCGCAGCCAAGGGCATGTGGGATTTGCAAGTCTTCTGAGCACAAGACCCTAGACTGTAATAAAATCAAGGATGCTACGTGCTATAGCTGCAATGAAAAAGGGCATATCAAGTCCAACTGCCCAAAGCTTGCAAAGAAGACTGAGGATGGGAAAAAGACCAATGCAAGGGTCTTTCAGATGGATGCAAAGGAAGCTATTCAGGACGACAATGTGATCACAGGTACCTTCCTCATAAATGATGTTTATGCAAGAGTGCTATTCGATTCAGGAGCTGATAAATCATTCGTAGATAATAAGTTTGTTAAGTTACTGAATTTACCTGTTAAAACCCTAAGTGTGAAATATGAGGTGGAATTAGCCGATGGAACCATAGAAACAGCGTCAACCGTGTTAGATGGATGTGTTATATCCATTAGGAACCACTCTTTTCCATTGTCTTTACTTCCTTTGAAATTAGCCGGTTTCGATATAGTAATAGGCATGGATTGGTTGTCTCGCAACCAAGCCCAGATCGTTTGTGCTAAGAAGCAAGTGGTTGTCAGAGCTCCTCATGGCGAGCATTTGACAATCCAAGGAGATACTAAGTACGGAATGCCTGAGCAAGTGTCCATGCTCAAGGAATCAAGGTGTTTGACGAAGGGTTGTGTTATCTACATGGCGCAGGTAACTATTGATGAACCAAAGCCTAAGATCAAAGACATACCTATTATCTCTGAATATCCAGAGGTCTTCCCTGAAGAACTACCTGGTTTACCCCCAGATAGGCAAGTGGAGTTCAGGATTGACATTATTCCTGGAGCAGCACCTGTTGCAAGAGCGCTTTACAGATTGGAACCAACGGAGATGAAAGAGTTGAGAACTCAACTGGATGATTTGTTAAGCAAAGGATTTATTAGACCTAGCTCATCTCCTTGGGGAGCACCAATCCTGTTTGTGAAGAAAAAGGATGGGTCGATGCGTCTGTGCATCGATTATCGAGAACTTAACAAAGTTACTATCAAGAATCGGTATCCATTACCCAGGATCGACGACTTGTTCGATCAGCTTCAAGGAGCGAGTTACTTTTCCAAGATCGACTTAAGGTCAGGATATCATCAACTGAAGGTCAAGGACGAAGATGTACATAAGACTGCATTTAGGACTCGTTATGGTCATTACGAGTTCTTAGTGATGCATTTTGGACTCACTAACGCACCAGCCACATTCATGGACCTCATGAACCGCGTCTGCAAGCCCTACATGGATAAATTTGTCATCGTCTTCATCGATGATATTCTTATTTACTCAAAGAACCAAGCTGACCATGAGAAGCACCTCCATTGCATTCTGAAACTGCTTCATCGAGAAAAGCTCTACGCCAAATTCTCTAAGTGTGAATTTTGGTTTCGTGAAGTCCAATTTCTTGGACATTTGGTTAGTGAACGCGGAATCCAGGTAGATCCCGCTAAGGTTGAACCTGTCATGAATTGGCAAGAGCCAAAGACGCCCACAGAGATTCGCAGCTTCTTAGGATTGGCAGGATATTACAGGCGTTTCATTGAAAACTTTTCAAGGATTGCTGCACCCCTAACTTCTTTGACTAGGAAGAATATTAAGTTCGACTGGGGACCGAAGCAACAAGAATCCTTTGATATCCTTAAGCAGAAACTAAGCAATGCACCTGTGTTGACATTGCCTGATGGAATAGAAGAGTTTGTGGTATATTGTGATGCATCACACACCGGGATGGGATGTGTGCTTATGCAGAAAGGCAAAGTTATTGCCTATGCCTCTCGATAGTTAAAGGTGCACGAAAAGAATTACACCACCCATGACTTGGAGTTGGGTGCCGTTGTGTTTGCACTAAAACTTTGGAGGCACTACTTGTATGGAATCAAGTGTGTGATCTATTCTGATCACAAGAGCCTCCAGCACCTGTTTAACCAAAAGGATTTGAACATGAGGCAACGACGTTGGATGGAAACTTTGAATGATTATGATTGTGAGATAAGATACCATCCTGGCAAGGCGAATGTAGTCGCCGATGCCTTAAGTCGGAAGGAAAGAGTGAAGCCTATAAGAATCAATGCCAAGAGCATTGAGATAAAGAACGGTTTGAATGAAAGGTTGTTAGCTGCGCAGAAGGAAGCTGTGCTAGAAGCTAACTATCCTGATGAAAAGCTAGGAGTAACTGAAGAACAGTTATCCTATGGCAAGGACGGAATTCTGAGGTTAAATGGACGAATATGGGTTCCAGTTTATGGAGGACTCCGAGATGTTATACTCCAGGAAGCCCACAGTTCTAAATACTCCGTTCATCCTGGAGCTGACAAGATGTACCAGGATCTGAAAGCAAATTTTTGGTGGATAGGCTTGAAAAAGTCTATAGCTGCCTATGTAGCTAAATGTTTGACGTGTGCGCAAGTCAAAGCTGAACATCAGAAGCCGTCAGGTTTGCTACAACAGCCTGAACTTCCCACGTGGAAGTGGGAAATTGTGACAATGGATTTCATCACCAAGTTTCCAAAGACAAAGAAAGGAAATGATACTATATGGGTGATAGTAGATAGACTGACTAAGTCAGCACATTTCCTACCAATTAAGGAGACCTATAGCTCCGACATGTTAGCCCAATTGTACGTAGATAAGATTGTATCTCTGCCTGGCGTACCTGTGTCTATTATCTCTGACAGAGATACTAGATACACATCACATTTTTGGAAAAGTTTCCAACAATCTTTGGGCACGCGCTTAAATTTTAGTACGGCTTACCATCCTCAGACGGACGGGCAGAGTGAGCGTACAATCCAAACCTTGGAAGACATGCTTCGTGCATGTGTGATTGACTTAGGTGGTAATTGGGATAACCACCTGCCATTAATCGAGTTCTCCTATAACAATAGCTACCATACAAGCATTAAGGTTGCGCATTTCGAGGCCTTGTACGGTAGAAAGTGCAGAACGCCCGTTTATTGGGCGGAAGTTGGAGATGTCCAACTGACAGGACCTGAAATAGTCCTGGAGACGACATATAAGATTGTGCATATACGCGATCGTCTCAAAGCTGCCAGGGATAGGCAGAAAAGCTACGCTGACTTAAGGCGTAAACCTCTAAAGTTTGAGGTTGGTGAAAAAGTTCTACTTAAAGTATCACCCTGGAAAGGGGTAATGCGATTTGGTAAGAAAGGCAAGTTAAGCCCGAGGTACATAGGAACATTCGAGATCATCGAATGTGTCGGATCTGTTGCTTATAAGTTAAACTTACAGATGTGTGAAAATGTGACTATTAACTTTGAACAAGTTTTAAAATGGAATCGCAAACTAAACCACACACAATCGGCAAGTGCACCGGTCGTAGTGTAGTGTAGATGGCAAGACCGGATATCAATCCGTGGACACTATATGCAAACTTTAGATAATGAACCTCTATCGAATATAAAGTCAAATTTTAAGTTTATTTAAAATTGATTTTTTTTATGTTTAACTAATAACTTAATTAATTAAGAAAATGTAGAAAACAAGACAAGCAAAGTGAAGCAAACACGAGAGCAAATTGTGATCAAATATATATAAGATAAGGACTACCTAGGTGTCGAATCCCTAGAATCATGCAATGCTAATATGACAATGATAATGGTTAAATATCTATTTCCCTCTATTGACCCCCCGCTAGAGATGTCCCAAACGAAAGAGCAAGACTAAATGTGAAGTGCTAGAACGAACCGGCTCGAGCTATCGATACCAAATCCTACGAAGATCAAGCAATGAAAGCAACTTTACCCCCAAAACCCTCAAATCGCAAAGCAAACTCAATCTTGATAATTGAAATCCTAGGAAACCTTAATTACGATGCGATAAACGAGCCCGAGCTATCGGTCACCCAATCTACCCACCAATAATTAGCTAATAACCTAGCTCACCCTAATCGTCTTTCGAGTCACAAGATGAGGATGCAAGTTTTAATATAGTGATTTTAATTATTAGTCAACTTGGTCAATTTCTCAACACAATATTCAACCCGAAAATCCTAAGATAAACGAATCAAATTAAATCCTAAGTCTAGGGGGAATTTCTTCGTGCCTAAACCGCTGAATTTATTGACTAATAAAACAATCAAAACATACCAACATGCAATATCAAGAACAATTTCAAGGAAAAGTTATGTAAATCACATCAAATAACCGAAATCATGTCAAATACGCATTACAATCATCAAGTTCATCTCAACCCAGGTAGTTTATATGTTTAGCTACTCATAATATTCAATAACACAACTAAACAAGGTCTGAAAACAACTGAAAACATGGTTCAAAGCGTATAGAAACCGAAAAACAAATGTTTAACGAACCCGAATTGCTCAAAACTCAAACCGAAAGCTTCCAAGACCTTTGCACAGCTCCAAGATGCCTCAAATTCGTCCTAAAGTGCTCCAATGCCGTCTGGTATGCGAGATATCTAACCCTAATCGTCTGTATTGTATTTATAACATTTTTTTGCGAAAACCGACATGCTTACGGACCGTATGGGTTCTGCTTTGCGGTCCGTAAGGCTGTTAGAAAATTCTGCGCGCGCCACCTCCTTGCGGACCGTAAAGACCAAGTCTTACGGTCCGTAAGGCCTCCTGTTTAGCAACTTTTATTTCTTTTTCCTTGTTTTTCGACACGTCTTTCCGTGCTCCTTTCGTTGCAATTACTTTCCTTCGTTTTCATCGCGAAATCAACAGGTTCTTCACGAATTCCTGTAAATATAACATATAGTCAAATCAGTACCAAAATCGCGGGAAAATCAACTACAAACCAATCAGAATGTAAGGAATTCGATACGAAAAATATGTATAATTATATACATATCAAACATCCCCACACTTAACCTTTTGCTTGTCCCTAAGCAAAATCCTAAGCAACATGTCCAACTTAAACGCCCAACAACAATGCAAATCTCCAACAAGTTATTACGTGAACCACGAAATCATCAAACACAGAGGTTTCACAAGACTTACATCGTTCAAAAGGTTGATCATTCAAAATATTTCTCAAAAACAGGCCTACCTAATCAAGTTTTTCTCACCTTCAAGCAACCAATAATGCAATGTCAATACCCCTCACAACTTCACTCGACACTCGGCTAATATATATGATAATTCAAGTGAACTCTCAAAACCAAGCTTTGAAGCAACACTATCATAAGCTTGTACGTCAATCAGATTTCCACATATTTTTTAAAACTCAGCACGGATCAAAAGGACTTAAACGGGTAGGCGAGGGCTAAAGGTAGGTTTTTTTTTCATTTTGGGAATATATGGCTAAACACGTAAACACACGAAAAACCGGATAAACACTAAACACATATTAACATTTTGGTCATTTTGACCTACAACTTTTGTTAGGTCCCGGTTTGATCCGTTTCGATTGCGAACCGACTCGTACGACGTGCGGAATCCGTGCACGAGCAAGACCGAAACACACGAACGTAAAATAATCTGTGATTCTGTATATGATTTGAAAAGATACAACACCTTGAATCACTTGAAGCTCTTTCTCTCTCTACTTTCTCTCTCTAGCCTCTATCTTCTCTAAAGCTCCAAAATGAGGAAAGATCTCCAAAAGTTCCTAAAGCTAACCCTAAGGAACCTATTTATAGGCCAAGGCTTATAAGGAGAGTTCCCCTTATTTACAATAATGCCACCTTGCCTTTTACTAACTAGATACAACATAAAGCCTACAATTTAACAGTTTCTGCTACGGTTTGAGATGACGGAGGCGATAGACATACTGCACTAACAACTTTATTCCTTCTTTTTTTTCTTTTTTTTTCATATCTTTTTTTTCAAATATAATACTCACGTAACACGATCCGGCTATCAAATCACAAATGGGTAACAAACGAATGGCTAGGCTCAAAGTGGTGTATCTAAGGGTAGTGGTGAAACGGGTCAAAACACAAGGCTAAACAAAAGGTGATCCTAATGCCTCTATCATATCCATGCCAAATCCTAACTGAAGGTCTCAAACTGTATCAAAACGCACAAGTTCTAAAGTAATGAAACAAAGTCGGTAAACACACATGAAACGAAAGTAGTGAACATATAAATATGAAACATGTAAAGGCTCAAATCTCACTATCATGTGGTAAATAAGGGCTACCGATATCGACAATGCACAATCAATCAACTCTCCGGCTCAATCCACTATCCTAGGCATCCCAAAACCTTTTACTTCCCAAAAACAGAATCAATCAACCTACTATCCCGCAACTTAAAGAAACGTGTGCTCTCCGACTCGTAAATTCGACAATTAAACCGTTTTTGACCGACTTTATTTTTTCAGTTTTATTTTTATTTTTATTTTTTTATTTTTTTATTTTTTTATTTATGGTATTTACAGACTCAATTTACAAAATTCCCCCATCCCCACACTTGAAAGACACATTGTCCCCAATGTGAACGAAAAGGAAATAAACAAAAACAAAAATACACAACAACAACAACAAACAGGAGAGGTGAAACGGGAACTCCCCTGATATGTTCGATGAACATGCTTGTAGATGATTAAATCGTTCAGCTTACGCGACTCAGCATCATAATATAACCTGTATAACGAAACTGCACGGCTAGAAGTAATATATCAAACACAACCATAATGTACAATAAATATACAAAGTACAAGTACAACAAAAGACCCAACCGGTTACCCTTATAATTCCCCCGAATATATGTATCAATACAGACCATGATCATAAAAACAAAAATAAGAAGAAAAAGTACAAAGGTAACCCAAAATCCAACTCTGAGGCTGTCTACTGCAGGTCTGGCGGCGGCTGCTGATCCTGTGGAGGAATGTGAAGGTGATCCATGATGCGCTGAAGCATCGTCCTGATCTCTACCTGTGTATCCCTAACCTCCTCTACAGCCTGCTCCAAACTATCCAGCCTCTCGTCCACTGACCTTGCTGCCCTATGAGCTCCAGCTCCCCTAACCTGAGCTCTCTGCCTACCACCATGCTGATGACGTGGCGCAACCACTGGGGCATCCTCCTGTGCCGCTCCCTCGACCCCAGGAACGAACTGAACTGCCCTCGGCTCAAGAAACCTAGGTGGATCACCTACTGCCAATAGCTGTATCATCTGCCTCATGTCACCAAGTCTGTACAATGACCCGGCAGGCTCCTCGTGTAACCATCCTGGCGGAAAATCCTGATAAACACCCAAACTCTTGGCGAGTACACTGACATACGATCCCATACAAATCCTAGAGTCTGTACCGCGTCCACGAGCCCTGTCAACTGCGTGAAGTAAAAACACTGCCAAATTGGCCTCCTGGCCCTCCACCATACAGTATAAGGCAAACAGATCATGATATGTCACTTTCTCGAGACTCATGTATCGAGAAAGAACGGTGCATGCTAGAATACGATGAACAAAACGGATAACCGGATCTCTGATCTGTGTAGCTGGAATACCGGAAACCCACGCACCATCTCCTATGGTGGACCAAAATGCCGTCAGCTGTGTCGTGGTGACACACTGAGGTAATGCCTCATCTGTCCAACCCATCAAACTCTCAGTAAACACCGGCTGCATAGTCTCCTCCAACGTATACAACCCTGCGTGGACGGCGAACTGAGCAAGGGACAATATATGTGTCCGCCGTCCGAGAGCAAAACTGACTGCAGCAAGCTCAGTGAAACGAGCATGATGAAACCTAAAAGTAGAGTGAAACTCTAGTACAAGCTCATGATGATATGCTCGCCTCTCGTCTAACAACCTCCTCCAGCGAGGTGTGATCAATCCCTCAAGTCTAACACGTACGCCCATGCGCTCCATCAATCCCCAATCCAGAACCCTAGCTCGGTGATGTCGTAAACCGAGATACCTCTGTAAGGCTGTATACTCGTCTGAATCTGTGTGAAACTGCAGCAATGTGTGCTCCTCCTCCGGTGGAAGGTCTGCTGGTGATGGCAGTGCTGCTAGCGGATCAGGCATCCGCGCATCCTCCGAATATCGGATCACCCGAGCAGGACGCTCGGGCGGCGGCTGTGGTGCTGGCGTGCGTGAAGGACGTCCTCGCTTTCGGCCCGACTGGGACGAAGATGCCATACCTGCACTTATTTACAACAGTGATAACTACAAAGTAACAATACAAGTCACCGCCCCCAAACACGTTTACGATGCATTTTCATTTTTTTTTAAATCTTTTTAATTTTTTTTAATTAAACTAAACGGAAACAAAACGACATATTTTTGGTGTGCTGGGGGTGGTGGTTGCGGCCGTATAGCATTTCGTTCGCGGCCGCAACGAAAAAATACAACAACAACAAAAATTAAAAATTTCAGCATGCCCCCGACGCATTTACAAGAAACCAACCGTCCTCGCCCGAATAGAGATTGAGTACGGGCGAGGCGGTCGTAACCTGCAAATAAAGCGCAATAACAATTTTTTGACATATATTATGTAAATTCAATCAAAGCTCAACGTCGATATACTATAAGCATCCGAACCGAAAAGTACAACATACAACAACATAATACGCCTAAACTATGACCGAAACGACTCGAAAACATAAAGGAAGCAACAAATTAGGCACGACTATGGACTCACGACTCTCGAAATCTAAAATGACGCAACAACACTTTACAAAAACTTTACAACTACTCTAGACGACTCGACTAAACTTTCAAACGAACTCTAAAAACAATGAAAACTGACTCAAACCTAGACCCGACGGAACTACTAGACTCAACTGACTGACTCGACAAACACGACTGAACCCGACACGAGAAACTGACTCGACACTGAAACATAACTACTGACTAAAATCCAAGTGCTAAAAACTAACTGATTCAAGAAAAAAAACACAAGAACATACCTGGAATGTCGATTGAGTGCGGAAATCGAGGTGAACAGTGGTGGGTAGATGGTAGTGGCAGAGACGGCAGCGGTGGTAGTTTATCGGCGACGGTTGAAGGCTGAGGCGGTGGCCGGTGACTGGAGTGGTGGAGACGGTGGCTGGAGCACGTTGGTGGCTGGTGATGTGATTGACGGATGTGGTTGACGGTGTGCAACGGTGGTGGGTGAGTGGAGGGTGCTAACGGTGGTGGTTGCAGGTGGGTGATGGTGTGTGGTAAGCGATGGAGGGCGGTGGTCAGTGGTGGTTGGTAGCAGGAGGCGGTGGTGGTTTGTCGTTAAAATGGGGAAGACGACCCCAATTTGGGGCTTTATATTTTTTTGAACTGGTGAAAAGCTTACGGACCGTATGTGAACCTCTTTGCGGTCTGTAAAGTGTGCCAAAGCAGAATTTTTTTAATTTTAATAATTTTTTTATTGTTGTTATTATTATTACGTTTATTATTATTATTTTGAAATACTACCCCTAAACTTACCTCATTTTCAGAATTTCACCCGCTCGCCTCGGTTCGGTTTTCTCCACCTGTGAACTACGCATCTCGACAAACAGATCAGTACGTTCGACAAAAACCAGAAACTACAGACTCAAAATACAATACGAAATATACAAATAACGGTACAAACTATACAACTCGGGAAACCCCGAGTGTGCGAAATAAACTCTCACGTGCTCAGAACAGGGAGGTCAATCACCTCCTCCTCTCTCTCCTCGGTCGGTCCCTCGACAAAATGCTTCAAACGATGCCCATTAACCTTAAATCTCTTACTGTCCTCATTTTCAACCTCTATTGTTCCGTATGGGAACACCTGCGCAACCACATACGGTCCATGCCAACGCGATTTCAACTTTCCCGGGAACAGCTTCAACCGGGAGTTGTTAGCAACACCTTTTCCCAACACTTGAACTCTTTCACATGTTTCAAGTGTTTGTCGTGAAACGCCTTAGTACGCTCTTTATATGCCCACGACTTCTCATACGCCTCATCGTGTAACTCCTCTAACTCGTGAAGTTGAAGAAACCGGTTCTTACCCGCAGCTGGCAAGTCAAGATTGACTGCCTTCAGTGCCCAGTATGCACGATGCTCTAGCTCCACCGGTAGATGACACGCTTTCCCATAAACTAACCTAAAGGGTGTGGTCCCAATAGGCGTCCGATAAGCAGTGCGGAAAGCCCACAGAGCGTCATCCAACTTCTCGGACCAATCAATACGACTGTTTCCGACAGTTTTCTCCAGAATTCTCTTGATTCCCCTATTCGAATTTTCCACCTGCCCACTTGTCTGTGGATGATAGGCCGTCGAAAGCCGATGGGTCACCCCATAGCGTTTCAAAACCTTCTCAATCTGTGAATTGCAAAAGTGGGTGCCTCGATCAGATATCAAGGACTTCGGTGTCCCGAACCTAGCAAACAATCTCCTCAAGAATCTCACAACAACCCTCGCGTCGTTCGTAGGCAAGGCCTCTGCCTCCACCCACTTAGAAACGTAGTCAACTGCGACTAGGATGTATCGGTTCCCTCTCGACATAGGGAACGGACCCATAAAATCGATACCCCAAATATCAAAGATCTCAACCACCTGAATGGGGTTCGGAGGCATCTCATTACGGGATGAGATATTTCCTGTCCTCTGACAGGCATCACAGCTTCGCACAAACTCATGTGCGTCCCTAAAGATGGTCGGCCAATAAAAACCCGCGTCAAACACCCGTTTGGCGGTATAAGCTGCACCATAATGGCCACCAGTCGGTCACTCATGACAATGTCGCAGAATACTGCAAGACTCGGACCCAAACACACATCTCCTAATAACCTGGTCCGCACCAATCCTAAACAGGTACGGATCCTCCCAAATGTAGTGCTTGACATCCGAAAAGAATTTCTCCATTTGCTGGTACGTCATGCCCTCCACAAGGTCACCTGTAGACAAGTAATTCGCTAGATCAGCGAACCAGGGAAAGCCTTCCTCGTGGGCTTTCAAGAACATCAGCACCTCATGGGGAAAGTCATCCCCTATCCTCTCCTTCCGAGTCCTCTCTAACTCGGGGTTCTCGAATCGGGACATATGATCCGCAGCAACATTCTCAGCTCCCTTCTTGTCCCTAATCTCTAGATCAAACTCTTGAAGCAGCAAAATCCATCGAATAAGCCTAGGCTTCGCATCCTTCTTCGCAAACAAGTACCGAAGAGCCGCATGATCCATGAAAATAACGGTCTTTGACAGCACAAGAGAAGAACGAAATTTATCACACGCGAATACGGCCGCTAGAAACTCCTTCTCTGTCGTGGTATAGTTTTCTTGGGCGTCGTTTAGGGTCTTGCTAGCGTAGTAGATGGGATGAAAGTGTTTCTCCCTACGCTGCCCTAAAACGGCCCCAACGGCGAAGGCCCTAGCATCGCACATGATCTCGAATGGGAGGCTCCAATCGGGAGCAATCAGAATGGGAGCACTCACTAACCTCTCCTTAATCAACTCGAAGGCCCTCAAACACTCATCGTCGAATACGAATGGCCTATCCTTCTCTAACAGCTGGGTCATCGGGCGGGCAATCTTCAAAAAGTCGCGGATGAAGCGGCGGTAGAATCCCGCATGACCCAAGAAGCTCCTAATCGATTTCACAGAAGTAGGCGGCGGGAGCTTGGAAATAACATCAACCTTGGCTTGATCAACCTCAAGTCCCGCCTGTAAAATCTTGTGCCCTAGCACAATCCCCTCTCGAACCATGAAATGACACTTCTCCCAGTTAAGCATCAGGTTCGTCTCCTCACATCGAGTAAGCACACGCTCGAGATTACTTAGACAGTGATCGAAGGAACTCCCAAACACAGAAAAGTCATCCATAAACACCTCCATGGAATCCTCGATCAACTCATGAAAGATCGCCACCATACAGTGCTGAAATGTGGCTGGAGCGTTACACAACCCAAATGGCATGCGTCGAAACGCGAAGGTGCCAAAAGGGCATGTAAATGTGGTCTTTTCCTGATCCTCTGGTGCAATAGGGATCTGGAAATAACCTGAGAATCCATCAAGAAAGCAATAGAACTGCTGTCCTGACAGTCGCTCCAGCATCTGATCAATGAATGGCAAAGGAAAGTGATCCTTGCGCGTGGCATCGTTGAGTCTGCGATAATCTATGCAAAATCGCCAGCCGGTGACGGTCCGGGTGGGTATCAACTCATTCCTATCGTTGACGACCACTGTCATACCCCCCTTCTTGGGGACCACCTGGACGGGACTCACCCATGCAGAGTCCGAAATCGGGTAAATCAGTCCTGCATCCAGCAACTTAATCACCTCTTTCTTCACAACGTCCTGCATATTAGGGTTTAGCCTTCTCTGAGGCTGAACCACCGGCTTGAACTCCTCTTCCATCAAGATCTTGTGCGGGCAAAACGAAGGGTTAATACCCTTGATATCCATCAGCTTCCACGCGATCGCCTGCCTATGGTCTCTCAGGACACTCATTAGCTTCTTCTTCTCCTCCTCCTCCGTCAATCCAGCAGAAATGATGACGGGTAACTGAGATCCCTCGCCCAAGAATGCGTACTCCAGATGAGACGGCAACTCCTTCAACTCCAGGGGCGGGGTACCTCAACAGACGGTCTCTCCTTTGGGATCTCCTCCTCCTCGATGACCTCAAACACCTCGAATCTAGGGGAAGGCTCGGTAGCCTGCAACAGAGGGTCCTGCTCAACATCTAACTCAGTGACCCCACTCCCCTGATCATCCATACTCACATCATGCGTATCAGACGCATCTCTACCACAAATCTCGCTGAGAAGGCCACCCACATGTGACATGAGAGTATCAATAAAGTAAAGAGTGTCATCATGCTGACGGGTGTGCCTCATAGAATGTTGGATATCAAAAGTGACCTCATCTTTATTGACACGAATAGTCAACTTGCCATCATATACATCAATGACTACTCGTGCAGTGGCAAGGAATGGACGGCCTAAGATCAACGGGACCTCAGCGTCCTCATCCATGTCAAGAATGATAAAGTCAACTGGAAATACGAACTTGTCGACTTTCACCAACATGTTCTCCACGATTCCCCTCGGATACTTCACCGATCGATCGGCGAGCTGAATACTCATGCGCGTAGGGGAAGGCTCTCCTAGGTCAAGCTTAGCGAATATGGAATAGGGCATGATATTTATGCTAGCACCTAGGTCAGCAAGCGCATTGCTGACAGTAAGATTCCCAATCAGACATGGGATGGTAAAGCTACCAGGATCAGTCATTTTCTTTGGCAGCTTGTTCTGCACGACAGCAGAACACACCTCACTCAGGGTGACAGTTGAAAGATCCTCTAATTTCTTCTTATTCGTAAGAAGATCCTTTAAAAATTTCGCATACTTCGGCATCTTCGCCAAAGCCTCGACGAACGGCATGTTCACATGCAGCTTCTTCAGCATCTCCATGAAACGACCATACTGCTCCGCATCCTTACCCTTCACTAACCTACCAGGGTAAGGGGGTGTCGGCTTATACACCCTCATCGGCTCCTTCTCTGGCTCCTTCTTCTCTCCTAGAGACCCGCTGGACTGTGCTGTACTTGTTGGGCGCAGCCTAGGGTGCACTTTGCCAGCTGGTGTCTCCATCTCAATCTCCTCGTCGACCTCCGGGTCCTCATCGACTACCGGCTCGACCTCTACACCTTCTCGACCACTTCTCGTAGTAACGGCTTTCGCAGTGGCATTCGGGTTCTCAACAGTGCTACTGGGGAGACCACCAAGAGGTCTCTGATTCAACTTCTCTGACATCGCACCTACAGTCCTCTCAAGGTTTTGGAATGCTGCGCTCTGATTTTTCATGAAAGTCTCGTGCTCCAAGAACCTTGCTTGTGTCTCCCGATGTCGAGCATCCCCCTGCGTGATGAACTGTGTAAGCAGCTGAGTCTGCTGAGCTAACGTCTCCTGGTTCTTCCTTAGCATATCCTCTAATGTCGAGTTGTTCGCACCTGAACTCGCTCCTGCTCCTGCGTCCTGAAATAAACTCTGACGCGGCTGAAACCCCGGTGGGTTGTTGTTCTTCCAGCTGAAATTCGGGTGATTATTCCAATTCGAATTGTAACGCTCCCAGAAATTTCCTTGATTTCGATTACCCACAAACTCTACCTGCTCTGGTGACTCAGTAGGAGCAATAGGACACGTGGTCGTGTCATGCTTCCCAGTACATATCTCGCATAGCTGCTCCTTCTGTATCTTCATATCACCCACCTGCTTTTGCAGAGCGTCAATCTGTGCTTGCATCCTGGTGACTTCATCGACCTTGTGTACTTCTCTATGTGTAGCGGATGAATCTCTAGACTCAGGAAACTCGTAGCTACTCATCGCTATATCCTCGAACATATCCATGCACTCCTCAGGTGTCTTGGCAGTCATCAGATTGCCACCAGCAGTAGTATTCAGCATATTCCTCGTAGTGGGCGTCACTCCATGATAGAACTTCTCAACTAAAGCCCAATCCTCGAATCCGTGATGAGGACACTTAAGTAGCAACTCCTTGAAATGCTCCCATGTCTCGTAGAACGACTCTCCCTCCTTTTGGCGAAACTCTTGGATCATGCTCCGCAGACGAGCGGTTTTGGAAGGGGGAAAGTACTTGCCTAAGAATTTTTCTTTCATACCGGCCCAGGTAGTGATGGATCCCGTAGGAAGGGATTCCAACCAAGCATGAGCACGATCAGCAAGTGAGAATGGGAATAGACGCAGCTTGCAGGCGTCCTTGGTGACACCTTGCTCCTGAAATGTGTCGCAAATAGCTGAAAAGCGCGAGAGATGGACGTTCGGGTCATCAGAAGGTAGTCCATGGAATTGGATGGTGTTCATAACCATCGTGATGATCTGGGGTGGAATCTGCCAGCGATTAACTCCGATAGCGGGTCGGGTAATGCTGGATTGAGCATTGGTCGCGTTCAGCCTGGCGTAGTCTGCGACGACTCACCTAACTGGGGCCTCGTCACCCATAGTAAAAGCAGAAGATGGAATGTGTACCTGACTAGCTCGGAAAGTGCGAATGTGCTCGTGGAAATCTCGCTCGGGCTCAGACGAAGAAGCAAACGAAGGTGGCCCCTGTTAACGAGTATGGTGCATACAATGAGAAGATTACTAATCTAAGTACTTAAGCAAATCTAACCCTAAAGGCACAAATTGCAAGCAAAAGGCACCTAAAGGCAATGGAAATCTATGAAAGCAAATAAACAACTAAATAGACGACTCGGGTCGTTCTCTAAAGTGCCAGTGTCCCCGGCAACGGCGCCAAAAACTTTATGTGTGAAAATGTGACTATTAACTTCGAACAAGTTTTAAAATGGAATCGCAAACTAAACCACACACAATCGGCAAGTGCACCGGTCGCAGTGTAGTGTAGATGACAAGACCGGATATCAATCCGTGGACACTATATGCAAACTTTAGATAATGAACCTCTATCGAATATAAAGTCAAATTTTAAGTTTATTTAAAATTGATTTTTTTTATGTTTAACTAATAACTTAATTAATTAAGAAAATGTAGAAAACAAGACAAGCAAAGTGAAGCAAACACGAGAGCAAATTGTGATCAAATATATATAAGATAAGGACTACCTAGGTGTCGAATCCCTAGAATCATGCAATGCTAATATGACAATGATGATGGTTAAATATCTATTTCCCTCGATTGACCCCCCCCCCCCCCCCCCCCCCGCTAGAGATGTCCCAAACGAAAGAGCAAGACTAAATGTGAAGTGCTAGAACGAACCGGCTCGAGCTATCGATACCAAATCCTACGAAGATCAAGCAATGAGAGCAACTTTACCCCCAAAACCCTCAAATCGCAAAGCAAACTCATTCTTGATAATTGAAATCCTAGGAAACCTTAATTACGATGCGATAAACGAGCCCGAGCTATCAGTCACCCAATCTACCCACCAATAATTAGCTAATAACCTAGCTCACCCTAATCGTCTTTTGAGTCACAAGATGAGGATGCAAGTTTTAATATAGTGATTTTAATTATTAGTCAACTTGGTCAATTTCTCAACACAATATTCAACCCGAAAATCCTAAGATAAACGAATCAAATTAAATCCTAAGTCTAGGGGGAATTTCTTCGTGCCTAAACCGCTGAATTTATTGACTAATAAAACAATCAAAACATACCAACATGCAATATCAAGATCAATTTCAAGGAAAAGTTATGTAAATCACATCAAATAACCGAAATCATGTCAAATACGCATTACAATCATCAAGTTCATCTCAACCCAGGTAGTTTATATGTTTAGCTACTCATAATATTCAATAACACAACTGAACAAGGTCTGAAAACATGGTTCAAAGCGTATAGAAACCGAAAAACTAATGTTTAACGAACCCGAATTGCTCAAAACTCGAACTGAAAGCTTCCAAGACCTTTGCACAGCTCCAAGATGCCTCAAATTCGTCCTAAAGTGCTCCAATGCCGTCTGGTATGCGAGATATCTAACCCTAATCGTCTGTATTGTATTTATAACAATTTTTGTGAAAACCAACATGCTTACGGACCGTATGGGTTCTGCTTTGCGGTCCGTAAGGCTGTTAGAAAATTCTGCGCGCGCCACCTCCTTGCGGACCGTAAAGACCAAGTCTTACGGTCCGTAAGGCCTCCTGTTCAGCAACTTTAATTTCTTTTTCCTTGTTTTCCGACACGTCTTTCCGTGCTCCTTTCGCTGCAATTACTTTCCTTCGTTTTCACCGCGAAATCAACAGGTTCTTCACGAATTCCTGTAAATATAGCATATAGTCAAATCAGTACCAAAATCGCGGGAAAATCAACTACAAACCAATCAGAATGTAAGGAATTCGATACGAAAAATATGTATAATTATAAACATATCACTTACCTGAAGAGCTCAGTGGTATTCACAATGTATTTCACATCTGCAATCTGAAGAAGTGTCTAGCTGATGAATCACTAGTCATACCACATACAGATGTGCACATAGAAGAGAGCTTGAAGTTTGTTGAAAAACCTGTGTCGATCAAGGATCGACAGGTTAAAAGCTTCGAAGGAAGCATGTACCAATCATAAAAGTAAAATGGGATGCCCGTAGAGGTCCCGAGTACACGTGGGAGGTAATGTCCACAAGGAAAGAAAAGTACCCTTATTTATTTCAATAAATCTAGAGGTCGAGATTTCTTTTAAGGGGGTGAGGATATAACACCTCGTAATTTCATGTCCAATGTGATATCGACACGTGTCAGGAACTTTAAACGTGTAAAGGATTTCATCAGAAGGACTAAAGTTGACAAACAAAGAAAGTACGTGAATATAAGGGTTCAAAGTGTCAACAATGGATAAATATATCTTTCAATAACCCTACATGATATTTATACCCTTAAACGAATAAATCATGGATCATACGAAGCTAATTGAGGAATTACAAACTACAGGGGCTAAATGTGTCAACATGTTTAAAGTATACCTCTGAGTGACCCTTTAGCAAACCCGAAGCTTTGTAATGTCTAATTATACTCACGAGAATAAGTGATAAAAATTTCACAAGGTTTCGATTCAGTATGAGAAAGTTATGCTATCATTCGTATGCGAGGGGTTAAAAGCGTCGAGGTTGATAATTAAGGCTTTTCGAGTGACCATAAAGTTGACCAAGGGCTTCACAAAGATTGGTTATGTCTTGGAGTCCTTAGAAATCAATTTAGGTGGCTCAAAGTGCAAAACAAAAGGTTAAAACAACTTTTAGAAGGACCGGGGACCAAAACAACAAATTCTGAAAGTTGAAAATCCGGTCAGAAGGGGCGTCGCGCGACGCGTAGGATCCTTAGAAGACCTACGCGTCACACGAGGGGTCCTCTAATGCAAAAACTCTTGACAGGTGGTAGTCCAGCCCGTTTAACCGACTTAGATCACTTGTTTTCAATACCATGGGCTGCACAAACTGGTTTTTATGCTCTAGGAACACATGTATTGATCAGGGATCACCTCATAGGCTTGTTTGTCATGATCATGATGAATCAAAAGCACTATATAAAGTCCCACATTGTTGCAACTTTGATCATTCACTCATAACTCAACTTCTGGAGCTTTTGGGAGTTCAAGATCAATTCCTAAGCATCTCTAGTCATAATTAGGATTTCGGTAAGTATCCTTAACCTTCTTTAATCGTGTTTTACTTAGTTATTAGCTTAAAAGTCAAACCATCGTAATTAAGGTTTGACTTATCGATTAATCACTAATGGTCTGATGTTTAGTCAAATTGAAAGTAATTATAAGTTGGTATTTATGTGGGCAATAAACCCTTAAAAGGGCACCCTCTGAATTCCACTCTAACTAGGTCAATTGTCGGGTCAAACTTAATCCGAAAAAGTCAACAGGATCTTAATTTTCGAATTAACGCATAATTAGCAATGTAGAAGACGTGTAACCTATTTTGCCACTCATATAACTTGGTAATCAATGCAAGAACATGTCTAAGCATGTCCGACCCGACAATTTTCAGTTTAGGACCGGTTCGGAATCGAAAGTCGCATAAATTGACCATTTCTTTGACTTTCAGTTCTGACCCATATTAGCATGATTTAGAAATGCCTTAGAGCTCCGTTAGGACCAGCTTGTATGATAGTATAACCCTCTGCGTTTATACTACTTAACTCGTTGATTGTCCGATGTTTCCGTTAAATGCCTAATGTTGACCAATATGCCCATTTGACCATAAAACGAGAATTTTGGAAATGTGAGAGGACAATAATCTTTGTTACTGATTTATAAACATGTCCCTAAAATTTCACATCAGTTGGAGGTCTAGATTAGGAGTTATGCTCGATAGCGTAATTAGAAGGCCTTTTATTAATTAAACGGCATAATTAGCGTAAAGCCTATCTAAACCCAATTTTGACACCAAACCTTTTTCCCGCTGATGTAATATAATATTTTGGGATTTTTGAAGATTTTTAATTATTTTTAAACTGATCATAACATAGGGTTATTACCTTGATTCGGTAATTACCGATTATACCCTTTTCGTTCATAAAATGAGTTTTACATGACATCTTGATACCAAATCTTTTGATACTGATTTTATATGATAAATGAAGTATTTTAAACTTTATAACCTGATCAGAAAACTCAGATTTCCTGTATAACCCGGAAATCGCTTAAAACGACTTTTTACGCATATTAAACACATAGTGTGGGTTAAAACCATTTTTGTCATATAAGACTTACCACCAACTGATATAACCTATTAAGTTAAGTTATTTTACTGATTATTTCAGACCTGAATCTCAGAATTATAATTAATCTATTTTATAATCTTTTAAATGACCAAAATACCCCTACGGGGCTTAATTTGAGATTAAACTCGTTTTGGGCATAATGGAAGGTATCCTACTGATATCACAACATATTTAAAGCATATTAACTTAGGAAACCTATTCGTGACGCTTTCGGTTAACCGTTATGCGTTATTCGCGTTCGGTTCGGTTTATGTAACTAGTTTGCATAAATTAGCCGAAACGGGTCGAACCTTATCATTTTTATCTCAAAATACAGAATGTGCTTAGTTTACCCATATTATACAAGTCTTCAAACTTTTCGGGTCTAAATCACATTCTATTCCGGTCTTCGCTTAATCATGCGTTCGAACCGTATCTTCCTTTAAAACTAACCGGTCTAAGTTTAGGCTTAATTAAAGACCCGTTAGGATTCTAATAGGTTATTATAAACCTTCGTTCCAGAATAGGAGACCCGGTAAAAGCTACGTGCACTTGCTTGTTGTGATTATTAGTTGCAAAGGTAAATACTTTTAACTTATTTTCCCTATACGGGCTTGGGGTATGGTATATAAAATACCGCTTGGTCGGGCATTGAATCTTTAATCAAATGAAGGTTAATTCATTGAAATGACCCGTTTAAATTGTTTTGTTTCTTAAAGCCTTTGGGGGGGGGTTAATGACCATGTCCCGGATATCCTTGGCATCATTTTACGAAATGGCCACGACCTAAGCGCGGGGTGTAGGCGTACACCCGACGGTGCATAAATAAATAAATAATAAGGTATAACCGCCGGTTTCGGGAATAAACCGCCGCGGGACTATATCATGTGGTGTGTCTATTAAGCTCTAACCCGGTGTCAACCCGGGCTACTGAACGCATAAGAAACATGTAATTCTTTTACAAGATTATATTCAAATAATTATCCCAAGTTATAAAATGTTTGTGCCTCGTGCATTTAAATCAACTTTCTAAACCTTTTCAAAATGAGTCAGTTGATTGTATTTACCAGTGTAAACTGACGTATTTTCCCAAAAAGATTAAGTGCAGGTACTACTCGAAATAGGCTGGCTTTCTCCTTAGCATCAATAAGAGTCTCGCAAGCTTGGATGCATTTCAGTCTGTTGAACAATGTTTCTTTTTATTTGATCCATCCTGTGGATTATTTTCAACTATTATGTGATACTTAATATTACAATTTTATTCGGTTGAAATGAATATATATTTTGCTTCCGCTGTGCATTTAAATATTGTGTTGTTTGACTATAATGATATCAACTACGTCACGATACTCCCCCACCGGGCCCACCGGTAATACGTGGAAATATCGGGGTGTGACATGTAAAATACAACAACGTGAAGATACGCACGACAAAATTAGGGAAGAACATAAAACAAACTATCAACGACAATACCTTTCCCTTAGTAGCCATAGATAGGGACACCCTAGGGTTCTGGGGTGCCCACAACATGCTCATCCCAGCCGCCTCCAGTGCCTTCTCTTCCAGTTGAGCGATGGAAGTAACCTTCCGAGTCAACACCTTGTACCACTCTTGCTCAGTAAAATTTATAGACACGTTCACACGAGGAACCCCTTCACTTTCCTCACGGTAGTGCATATCAATAGGAACAACCCCGCGCTAAATGTAAAAAAACTTTTCCTTCCAATCATGCAGACTCTTCAGTGGGTTAGTACTGCAAGGACTAACCCCACCGGTTCGGGAGTTGAAGGAGTAGAAACCGCCTGTATAACTCACAAAATAAAACACGTTAAACATCTCGAAAGTTGGTCCAATACGATTGGCTCTACATATGAATTCAAAGTGGGTAATCCGAGGTAACCCTAGAGCGTTTATCTGCGAAATGTGTAACCCATAGTTCGTCAAAACCTCTCCGGTGAACTTTGTCATGGGAAGACGGAAGTTACCTTCCCAGAAGTAAGCAGCGTACAACGCTATGTACCCCGGTGGAGCATCCAAAGCAGTAGAATTAGGGGTTGGAAACTGAGCACCCCACTCGGATCGAAAACCCATATCACGAACAAGATTTTGGAATTCCTCCTCCTTCCAATTAATCTCCGCACGATCAGGACCAAGAGGATTCCGAGGTTTATATTTCCTTTTTCTCGAAGGATTCGCTCCAGTAGACATGTCTATGAAAGATGGAAGGAAGAATTTGGAGATACGAAAGATAAGATAAGTGGAGAAAGATGAGAAGAAAATGGAGTTTGAATTTCAAAAGTGAAGAAAAAATGGAACCGCCACCAATTTATACCTTTCGCATTTAATGCGATGGGTAGTGGATCGTCAGGAAGACAGACGGACGGCTAATAGGGAGAGGACACGTCAGAGGAGTGAGAAACCGTCGCCTCGATTCCAGGGCGCGTGGCCGCCACGCACCTGACAGACGGCAAAAAAGCAACTGACAGCTCTGAAAAGGCGACTGTTCATCTCCGAAAAGACAACAACATCAGACGGCACGTCAGTCATGTCAGTCGTCTTCATCCCAAGAAAAGAAACTTCCTTCAGAAAGAATCGCCAAAAAAGAAAGGTCGCCACCATGCGCCGTGCGTCCTTTCGGCTCAACTTCGCAAGGTTGCCATCATGCGTCATGCGCCATTTTGGCTCAACTTTGCAAGGTTGCCATCATGCGTCGTGCGGCCTTTTGGCTCAACTTTGCAAGGTTGCCATCATGCGCCATGCACCATTTTGGCTCAACTTTGCAAGGTTGCCACCATGCGCCGTGCGTCATTTTAGCTCAACTTTGCAAGGTTGCCATCATGCGCCATGCGCCATTTTAACTCAACTTGGCAAGGTTGCCACCATGCGCCGTTCACCCCTTTTGGCTCAACTTTACAAGGTTGCCATCATGCGCCATGCGCCATTTTGACTCAACTTTGCAAGGTTGCCACCATGCGCCGTGCACCCTTTTGCCTCAACTTCGTAAGGCCATCGTCATGCGCCTTACAAAGGAAACAACAAAAACCAATACCCTTATAAGTCCATAATCCCTCTTAGACGATCAACTCAACTAGAAGGCACACTGGATTGGGAGGACTTGAAGAGGTATGGTCCCAATTCCATGCACACATGGCAGGGACCACACCACTTTCGTCGTCTTACATGGCGCTTACATCAGCAAACAAATCCAGAAGCTTCTAGATGCTTCTGGAAGACGTCAAGGTGACACCGAAGATGCTCCTCCAGACAGAAAGGACGACACGTGTCACCATCAATCATGCGACATGTAGACATGCGACAAATCTGGGGGCAGACCGACAGCAGCGGTACAATTTCTTCAGCATGGACAAATGTTGGCGCGCCACATGGACCACTATCCTGACCACAGCAGAGGAGACCAAGAGGATATTCCCCTTGGTCGGACAGCTGGCGCCCAATAGCAGCTGGCAAGGTCGCTCCTCCCTCATTCACCCTCCAGCTATAAATAGGACCCTTCATCATTCAGGTTATCCATTATGTTCTCCTCACTTTCCACCCACAACACACACTATTTCTTCCTCAGAAGAGTACTTATTCTCACGTCGGAGCCCGGTTAAAAGGGAAACCCCCATATTTCCCTCTTAACGAGCTAACGGTGTTGCTATTTTGCAGGACCCCAGTCTTTGGCGAGTAGAGAGGAGATTGAACCCACATAAGAGACGACCCGGCTAGTTTTTTTTTTGAACGGCGATTGACTCCAATAGTCGAGAGGATCACACCCACATTGCATGGGTCCTAGTCCCCCTCGGGCGAGGCATCCGAGGTTGACCATAGGCGCTCCACGAGAAAATTTCCAACCGACAGCCACTTGACTGCCGTTGCAGCCTCCGCACTCAAGAGCCGGAGTAACCGCGCTGTAATAGAAAACTCGTGTGCGGCTCAAGACTCGAACCCGGGCTATAACGCACACAAGGCTCTAATCCATCATTGCCATGACCCCTCAACAAGTTTGGGGTCATTTCCCCCCAAATGCAAGGGGTGGGGATCGAACCCGGGTCTCCAAGGAAACCCAAAGTTCTTTCCACCACTCCACTACAAGTGAGACGACCCGGCTAGTTAACCTCTGATGTTAACCAGTGTTTCATCACACGCCCACTCTCACATCGAGGTGTATAAACCACATGCCCTAAATAATGATATTCAAGAGGGATATTTGAAAGCAATCCAATGAGAGATTAATGAATGATAGAAATGATACGATTCTTGCAAGTTGGATTTGATCTGAATGTTTCATGGTAAAATGACACTTTTTTCTTATTGTTTTTCATTACTATCTACGTGATTTCAAGCTAAAACTAAATACGCTTGTATGTACTATCTACCCAGGGGCTGTTTGACAACATCTGAATGGTTAAGTGCTGAACAAGTAAGATGTCTGAATTATTAAGTGCTGAACCAGTAAGAGGTCTAAACCATTAAGAGGCAGTATAATGCTTACCCCTTGAGAGACAAATGTTTGACCAATCCAGATTAGAGGTCTTAACCGTTCAGACTCTGTATAAAACTTAACCATTCAGACATCTGCTCACGAAACATACAGTCTGAACCATTAAGTGCTGAACCAGTAAGAGGTCTGAACCATTAAAAGTCTCATTAAGAGGTAAACAAACAGCCCCTTAGATGGTATAAACTCTAATTAGTGAATGATTACATTTGATTGATTTTAGTTATATGAATGAATAGGGGAAGGTTCAAATGAAAACCACTATTTATTGTGAAAACTCGAAAACTAATTAAAAAAGCAAAAAAAACATACCAATTTTTTTTTTTGCATACCAATTTTCGTAACTTTATGTATATAATTTTTTTTTGTAGTGCACATGTGTACTACAATTTTTTTTTTTTTGAATTTTTTTTTATATAAAAATATCTGCGATTTTTATAAAAAAAAATTGAAAAAAAAAATTGTGTGTCTTTTAGCATTTTTTAGTTAGTTTTCGAGTTTTCACAATAAAAGTGGTTTTCATTTGAACCATCCCCTGAATGAATATCTATATATAAACGGTGACTTACGTAATATTTAGTTTTGTTTTAGTCTAGTTAATTATGTGTGATTATTTTATTTTTGATTGCGTGAAACGTTAATCGATAAAAATTTGACCTAAATATGATGCTAGTATTATGAGTTGATGATAATGCGCATTCAATTATGATACCAACTATATTTTATACCACAATTGATATTGCTTGTGAAACCAATGTTATAGAAAATTATTTGATCAAAAAGGAAATATATTTCTCTTGCTTCTTTTTAAAGTAAAAACGTACGTTGTCAACCCAAACATAACAAAGAATATATAAACTATTCATTGTGGCAAACAATTAAAGTAACACAAATTGTTAAAAACATATACAATTAAAAAGGTAAATGTAATGTATGAGATAATAATAACTAAGTACACTTTTAAAAGAAGACTGTATAAAAGGCCAAAATAAGAATAAAAAAAAAATGTTCCAGCCGTTTAAGTTATGAAAAGGTCAAATACTTCTTGCAAACTATTTCTTTAGAATTAATTATTTCATTAAACACTGTAGTAAGTGTGATGTCTTTTTAAAAGCTAAGAAAAGAATGAATATTATGAAGTTGCCCCATATATTTAATTATATAGAATGATCTTACCAAATAGTTGTGATGTTTTATGGGGATTTGAATTGAATTTTTATGTCAACAGATTTGAATATTGTTTTATTGTTATTGTTATGAAAATGTCCATATCCACGTTAACGTAAATTATCTAATTGAAAATTGGATTTTGGAAATTTGCTAATTATTTAAGGAAAGTTTTTTATAGTTTTTTTTAACGGAAAACGAATCCTACAAATGGGCTACTGGCGAAATACATCACATCGGGATACATTCGCATTCGAACCGGGGAAAACACTCACCTAGGGCTGAAGTCTGTGAACACTCGCCCGAAGGCACGACAGTGCGGAGAGGTAAAACCCGCTCAGTTCAGGGATCAAACTAGCGATCTCCACCTATTCGCCTAGCCTCCCATTATCACCAGGTGCCGCAGAAAATAATGGAGATGACAGAAATCGAACTTGGTCTCTTAAAACATCAAATCCTTCCCTAGAAAAAATTTTCTAGTTTAAATTAAAGTAACAGGTAACTTTAAAGTAAAGTTATTTCTATCTATTTATCAAAAAAATGACAAAACATAGTACAACTTTAGTAGCTTTATGGGCTGTTTGGTAGCCTCTGAATGGTCATTAAGAGGCTAACTCTTAATGGAACCATTAAGAATTCTACCAATGAGAAGGTAAAAGAATGTGACATGTGATAATTTATCATTCAGATGTTGGCTCTTAACCATTCAGACTTGAGGTTACCTCTTATTCATTCAGAGGTTTTAAACCATTAAGAGGTAGCATCTGAATGGTCATTAAGAGGCTACCAAACAGCCCCTTAGAGTTACACATTTGTTTAAACAAATTTTACAAAGTATAAGCGTGTTTGGAGTGTCTCCTAGATGAAAGTTTGGGTTGGCAAGTCAAGCTGGATGGAGACTAGGGATGAGCATGGTACCTGTTTGGTACCAAACATGTACTGGTATTTATCGGTGTTTTATCCGTAAATACCGGTAGCGTACAAGTACCGGTATCAAGAAACGGGGGAAATGAGAACCGGTATCGATACCAAATATATCCGATACAGTTCGGTACCGGTAAATGTTGGTTTATAAACCCGTTGCTAGATGGTGGAAAATGAGGGAAAGGTGTAAGTGAGTAAACGGTTGAAATGCAAGGGTTCAAATGATGAATGTCCCATCCCTTTCACCCTTTATTAGGTTGTGGCTTAGATTTCCTTAGCCATGCTTTATTAAAATTCCTATACTGTAAATTGTAAGAAAACGAAAAACATAATTTTTGAAGCGGGTTCTAACTTCTAAGGGTGAAGGGGTGCACCTTTCATGAGATGAGGAGAAATTTTCACCCACTCAATCATGATGTGTTATGTTAATTCTCTTCTCATACACCACTCTTGTACAAAAATGATAAAGGGTGGTTTCACCCAAACCATTTTTTTTAAATAAAAGAAAAATACATGATTGGTTGAAAGAGATTAGGGCCCACCACTACCTCTCTCCCTCCTCTTCTCCGCATTCGGTAACAAGTCCCCGCACACCTCCTTCACCGCGTGACAAATTGATGTTGGCGGCACATTCCCCGTGCGTCAGCTCACCTCCCCGCACAACTTCCACGCTCCACCCCATTTATATTTATATATACTCTAATGTGTAACATATATAGGCATTAGGTGGTTGTATTGTCTGCATAATCAGTTTTCTTGGCATATTGAACTTGTACACTTTTTGGCTTTTGTTGTACTCTATGCATTACATGACTAGGTTTACTCTCTCTCTCAAAACACAATCACTCCTCAAGAGAGAGAGAGGAAGTTCAGATGAAATAGGGGAGAAAGCAAGAGATGTAAAGAGATTGGAGGAAGGAGACGATGTAAAGGACAAGGAGGCCGACCACCGTTGTTAGGGGTTGGCTTGGCGTTGGCTTCATCGTCATCCACACGCTTGGCTTGGCCTGTCTGTATTCCGACGATCTAGGGTTCTGCTGTCACTTCCGGCGGTGGTGGATAAATCAACCACCAAACCCGGCGACGGCTAGGGTTTTGTGGTGTAAGGAGTTGCTGATGAGATTCAGATCCCACTCAGGCAGATCTTTGTTGAGTTTCTTGAGAGGTACTGCACACTTCTTCTTCGTCAAACAAGAAACATCCGGTGCTGTATATTTTTGTTTGATTAATATAGTATTTGTATTATTATTATTATTATAATTATAATTGTGATTATAATGAACGATTCTAATAAATCGAACAGACGATGTTAACTCATAGTTTTTTTCCTGCGTTTGAGGGTGTAAATAATGGAACCTCAAGGACGAAAATGGCATTTTACTCTAAATTAAATTGTTTGCTTCGGTTCTGAGTCAATTAAGCAACTGAAGAGCTTGTGAATGTTGGTAAGAGAATGCAATTGTTGTCAAGTTTTCAACTTTTTATAGTAAAAAGTGGATTTTTTATTGAATATTATTTATATGATTTGGAAATTAGGATATCACTCAAGCTATTGCTTCCCAGCCCAGGTATGGATTTGTCGTGTTGTTGACTGCAGCCATTGTGATCTTTCTAGGTCTGAGTTTTTATTTTATTTTATATGGCTTTCAGGAAGCTAATAAGAGGAATAACAATTGGTTACCACCTCCATGGGCGATTGTTGCCATGACGATCCGTGGATTCAATGAGTTCATGACCCTTTTGAGGTTCTTTTGTCTTTTTACGTTTCTCCACCTTCGTATTTCATCGTTTACATGAAACCAGAATTTGCTTATGAAATATGTTTTGCAGGAATCCTTTGTGGTTGCTCATAATATTTGTGGGTTACTTGCTTCTCAAGGCTTTGTGGGTCCAACTTGACATTTCTGGTGAATTCTGCAATGGTGTGGTAAGTTTTAACTTCCAAGAGCTTGAATTTGTAGAGCCAGTACTTAAGCCGTAGAATTACCCCACATGTCAAACAACCGCCATCTGCATTCCTCCGCCTCCGACATCTTTTACCTTTTCCATAGCTTAACCCTATCACTTAAACCAAATCCAAATTCAACTGACCTGCAATCAAACGCCGGTATAGCACTTGTAGTGACATCGAAGATGATCCTGATCAGATCGATGCGCTCACATTCCTATTCATTGTCTCCGGCGTCAGTGGTTATTTAAAGGTGAGATTTTGATATGAAACGGATAGTGAGGAATCGGATGTTAGTGGGTCTGATGAGGAGGACTAGGAATTTTTGAAGAATTGGGGCGATTGAAACGGATAGTGAGGAATCGATGTTAGTGGGTCTGATGAAGAGGACACATCGTGGATATCATGGTTTTGCAACCTGCGCAGAAACGAGTTTTTATGTGAAGTTGATGATAATTACTACATCCAAGATGATTTTAATCTCTGTGGTTTGAGCAGCCAAGTTCCCTATTATGAGTACGCTCTTGATTTGACCCTGGACGTTGAATCCTCTTATGGTAAAACCTTTTTGTTCCTTAATTCATTTGGAGCCTATACAAGTTGTCTTTAAAATTAAGATACTGTCACTAATAATATGATCTATAAATTCATTTGGAGCCTATACTAGTTGTTTAAAATTATGGGTTAAAAAAACAGTTGTCCATTTTGTTTTGGTTTTATGCGTTAAAACCAAACATAAAAACGGAAGTGAACCAAATATACTAAACTATGTTGTCTAGGGTTAATAGTAACAGGTTACTAATAGATTTATTTTCTTTATTTATGATAATGAATCAAGTTTACGACTTTATGCTGATGATTTTATGCTGATGATTGATGAATGTTATTTTGGAACCAATCATGTTAATATTTATATTAATTTTCAACCAATCATGCTCTTTTGATTTTAATTTTGAACTAATCATGTTCTTTTTATATTATTTTTGAACCAATCATGTTCCTATATTGGAATTCATAAATTAGAGGTATAAGAAATGTTAAAATAATGTTGTCTTTTGTTGATGGACTGTTTCGTAGCGAATCAGATCAATTCTGTTGATGATTTTAAATTGTTTGTTTGAACCATATGTTTTTAAACGCCCCGCTTGCGGTATGCGCATATAATGTATATATGTGTGGGCCCTTGGGAGGCAAAAGTGAAAGTGCACTAATTTTAACGTTATTTTACTAATTTCGTGAAAATAACGTTAAAAAGCGAGGGACGATTAATCATGCATCATGTGGTGGCGTTGATAGCCGAAAGACAACGGGGGTACATGCGCTAATTGGCTTTCATGAAAAAAGATAGGATGGTATAGGTGTTGGTGTAGAGGAAAGGCCTGACTAGGATATCTGAGGTAATATACTTGAAATTGTTGGTTATGGTTTACTCGTGTATGATCTAGAACATCTTTGTTGCAGCCTTTTTCTCCAATAGTGGTTGCTACAAATGAGGGTGAATGTATTAGGTATGCTACCTTTATTTGCTTTTTTGTTTATGATACTTGGATTTCTTTTTTATTGTCGAAATTTTTCTCTCTAGATTGTGTTTGATATAAACTGAACTAATACACAACTGCAGGTTTTTATTTAACAATATATGGTATTTAATAATTTTTTTTAAATGGAGAAGCATATATAGTATCTGCATATATGTGGGATATATCTTTTATATATCCAATAATAAATGCGATACTATACAATAACATGATTTGTAAGCTAATATTGCTAACCAAGTGCATTTAGCTTTTTCTTAAAATGTAAGGTCCGTGCCTTTCTTTATCATTTCCCTTAACATCTGAGGATGGCATCAATGTACGTCTCTCTATGTAACTTAATGATAACGAGCTTAATGTAAATATAAATCTAGCCCCCCGCCGCATCGCGGCGGGTTACTCTTCTAGTTCACCCTAAGTATGAGCTTCATCTCTATTCCATAGAGAATATATATAGCTTTATCTCAACATTTTCATACTGTTTCAATAGCTATTGCTATGAGTAGAATTTTGGTAGGTTAATTTGTTTGTTTATTTATAAAATATAGAGTAAACTGCTAAAATCGTCCCTGAGGTTTAACTCAAATTGCTAGATCAGTCCAAAATCAACTTTTGTTGCTAAAACAGTCACTGAGCTCAAGTTCTGTTGCTAGATCAGTCCAATTATTTAACTCTGTTTAAATTCTAGGTTTGACAGGATGGCAAAGTTGTCATTATCCCTTTTAATTATTTTTCCAATTTATTTAAACCCTCACACGGTCACACCCACTCAAACCACAAATACAAAACTCTTATCTCATCTCTCACTCTGCTCTCTCTCTCTCTCTCTCTCTGCTACCACCACCACCACCCCCACCACTGTATACCACCACCGTATCATCACCACCATCACCGTATCATTACCCCCACCACCACCGTATCATCATCACCACCACCACCGTACCTACCACCACCACCGTATCATCACCACCACCACCGTATCATCACCCCCACCACCACCGTATCATCATCACCACCATCCATCTGCCGCCACCGTCAAGATCATCATCATCATCAACATCGCCGCCGTCGGCACCACCGTCAAGTCATCATCATCAACACCACCGTCTCTCTCTCTCTTCTCTCAATCTCACCACCGCCACCTGTCTCTCTTCTCTTTCTTGAAATCCGACTTCAAATCAGCATCATTATCCGACTTCAAACCACCGTATCATCATCACCACCACCACCGTATCATCATCATCAACATCGTATCATCATCGTCGCCAACGGCGGCGGCGGAGGAGGCTGCGGAGGCGGCGGAGGCTGCCGGAGGAGAGTAGACATCAGGTTTTTGAGTAATTGTTTGAAGGCTGAATTGTTTGATGGTGTGGATCTTGTTTTTATGTATTTAATTGTTTGAATTGTTTGAAGGCTGGGTTTGTTCAAAGGGACTGAATTATATATGCAGAGAGAGAGCAAAGGGAAAATGACTAATTTGCCCTCCTCTCAAACCCAGAATTTGAACAGAGTTAAATAATTGGACTGATCTAGCAACAGAACTTGGGCTCAGTGACTGTTTTAGCAACAAAAGTTGATTTTGGACTGATCTAGCAATTTGAGTCAAACCTCAGGGACGATTTTAGCAGTTTACTCTAAAATATAACATTATCAAAAACTTGTTAATTCCAACATTTTCATTCTATCTAGTGTTGATAAGTTCTGTTTGAAACATAATGGAAAACATGTAAATAATAACTGATATAACAGACAGGACAGCAGAGAATCCAAATACAGATGCAGCCATGGAGTTTGACATAATAGTCAGCTTGATCTGGTTCCCATTTAGGATGTATGTTCTTGATGGTAGTACCGAGTTCTTTAGGGTTGAAGAACTCGTAGTAATGGAGAGGGGGGGCGATTTTAGTGTGATGTTATGAGAGTCTAACTCTAATACATGGAGTTTGACATGATAGTGAGTTTGATCTGGTTTCCCTTTAGGATGTATCTTCTTGATGGTAGTACCAAGTTCTTTAGAGTTGAAGAACTCGTAGTAATGAAGAGAGAGGAGGGGACGATTTTAGTGTGATTTTATGAGAGTCCAACTCTAATCCCTCTTTAGTAGTCGGCTTATATACATCTAAGGGAAACCCAATTAGTTAATAAGGGTAATATGGTCCATTAATAATTACCAACTAATTATATTATAGGTTTTAATATATTTTGATCCATATTATATAAATGATAATGATGACTATTAGATTAAATACATGTAAATAAATATTTAATCTTACATGTAGGTGTATTTACGGTTACATATGTGTTTGGAAAAAAAGAGAGAAGGTTATATGGCCATTTTTTTTTCTTAAGATTGTTTATACATAAAGTTTTCATAATGATATAAGTGGATGAATTTTTTATAATTAAAATAACGTAACATGACTTTTATTTATTAGTCTATATAATAATCAAAACTTGAGAGGTAGTGAGACGGATATTGATAATTTTAATGTTCATAGTTATGGTAAAACCCTGTTATTTATCTGACTTAGTATCCTTCAGATATCGGATATGTATGTTTGTTTGTTAATAGATACTCGTTAAAAGTTTTCAATTCATTTTTCCTTACCGTTCTAATTTTTATCTACTTCTTATGATCTTAAAAAAAATAAATAAATAAAAAAATAAAATAAAATAAAGAGTAAATTTCAAAGTTCGTCCTTTATGTATGTCTAAAATATCAAAGTATGTCCTTTGTCTTTAATAACCTCAGAAAACATCCTTAATGTTTGAAAAACCAATCAGGTTGTTTCCTTTAGTCATAACACAATTAGTTTTCATGGTTAAAGTTGACTAAGTCAATCCCACACAAGGGTATTTTAGTCATTTTATCCTAAATATTATAATAAAAATCATAAAAAACAATAAATAATTTCTTTGTTTAAATATACATGTATCTATATATCTAAATATATATATACATACAGACACATATACACCACCAACACAGTAAGATACATGTATCTCTATCATCTCAAACTCTCTCTCTCTCTCTCTCTCTCTACCGGACTCCCACCACCACCACCGGAGCCGACTTCACCGGAGCCGAATGTTCTTTCAGGCGGTACTTCACCGGAGCCGAATCGCTCAAATCGAAGCGAGAAACAAGTGCCAAAACATAGCCCTAGCGATTCAATCTCTTTAGATCTGTGTTAAACTAATGGAGATTTGTTCACGAGTGAATTTTCATATGTCGAAGAGTAATTTCTACATGGCGTTGAAGTGTATTGACTCGATTGAACGAGATTTTATCCACAAAACGCCGTCGTCTACGCTCCGGAGAATGCTCGAGAAGAATATTCCGGCGGTTAGGGCACATATTGAGCGGAAAATCAGTAAGGAGTTTGGTGACTGGCTGGTTGAGATCCGTACGCCGCGAATGCGGCTCTCGGTTTTGATTTGACTCCGTTGTGCAGGATGAAGATGGGTTGTGGTGACTCCGTTGTGCAGGATGACTCCGTCTTCTGGTTCGAGGTGTGGATCTGTTGAGGTGTTTGGAGAGTGTGCAGATTTGGGTTTTTGATTTTTGTGTGTGGTTTTGTTTAGATATGAATCGTGCAGATTTGGGTTTTTGAAGTTTTTGTGTGTGGTTTTGTTTAGATCTGTTGGGGTGTTTGGAGAGTGTGCAGATTTGGGTTTTTGAAGATGAATTGTGCAAGGTAAGATGGAGTGTATGAGAAAGACTTATCTTGATTTGGGTTTTTGATTTTGTGTGTTGTTTTGTTTAGATATGAATTGGCTGAGTGTGCAGATGATGATGAAATAAAGATAAGAGATAAAGATATGCGTTCAGAGAGAGAGAGAGAGAGAGAGAGAGAGATCTGCGTTCAGAGAGAGAGAGAGATCTGAATTTTTTATAATTTTTTTAGTATTTAGGGTAAAATGACCAATATACCCTCATGTGCTTCTCACATGACCTGAATTAACTGGGAAAACAAACTAGGTTTAGGGTAAAGGACATAACCTGATTGGTTTTTCAAACATTAAGTATGTTTTCTGAGGTTATTAAAGACAAAGGACATACTTTGATATTTTAGACATACATAAAGGACGAACTTTGAAATTTACTCTAAAATAAAACACACACATATTTTAGTATGGATATTAATCAAGGGATATACATGTAGACAACTCTTAGATAACGTAAATAATCAATAAACATATTTTAAATTTTAAATCTTTATAAAAGTATAACTTGTTATATTTTTTTTTTGAATGATGACTTTATATGTACAGGATCTATTGGTCACCGGGTTCATGTCGATGACAATCCCCCGTCAGCCCCGCTCTTCCGGAAGCGATGTTCGATCGGGCCCCGGCCGTTGCGCAAGCTAACCTTCACCCGGAAACCATACTGCCTCCACACGAGAGACTCGCTGGGGTAACAGCTGGGTAAAACCGGGTTGCCCTCAAGACCACACCATGCCTCGGTAGGAACGATCCATCATTGGGATGTCCTCCCCCCGAAATGCCGCAGCCGGGTTTCGAACCTGTGACCTCCCAAAGGAAGACACAAGCCCAACCACATGGGACCAACTGGGCTGGGGTGAGGAACTCCCAAAGTATAACTTGTTATATATCTATTCAATTTGGTATCAAATGATGATGGTCTCTTACATGGCTTCCTTTGGGCATAAAAAATGGGGACATTAAATGAGTGTGAACTTTATTGTGTTCAGTTGCTCCCCTCCATTATTTTTTTTGCAATTAATTTGTATATCTACTCATTTTAAAAAAATAAATGTTATTTTAAACAAACATCTATTAAGACTATGGGGTATGGGGCGGGGGTTGGAGAGAAACGCCCAAGTCACCACCCCGGGTGGGTTTGGGTTTGGGCGTGGCCCCTTGGGCGGGAGTTTAAGATCGGGCGTGGGGCATACTAGCGATCCTATGTGGCAGACTCTTATTGGCATGTTGGCTAGGGCATAGTGGGCCATGTTTAAATTTTAGATTTTTATTTTTATTTTAATACACCTGGTCAAGCCACGCCGGGCTAGCCACGCCCCGCCATACCCCACGGACACGTCACTCACCAGCGAAGAGGCTCGAACTCCACGTGTCAACCCATGCTCCAAACCCATGCCCCACCATACCCCATGGTCTAAACACAAAAGGGAGAGTAAGTTCATTATAAAACTTTACCGTTAATGGAAATTTCCATGTACTAGTTTAATAGCCGATTTTAGAACACAACACCAATAAACTCACAAAATAAAATAATAGTATATATAAGAGTTAATTACACAGATACACAGATGAACCCTATAATTTATAGCTAGTTTCAACTTTGAATACTAACTTTTTTTTTAATAGGTCTAGGTTTTATGGTTTATATTTTATAACACCTTTGAGTACTAACACCAAAATTAGTTAATTTTATCAATATAATGACTAAAATACCCTTCTATTTTTTTTTTATTTTATCAATGTAACACCTTTAGGTACTAACATCTAATTTTATTTAAATTTAAATCAATTTTCCAAAATCAATTTATTTATTTTTATTTTCATCTATTTATTATATCTCTTAACTAAAATAAAATCTATTATTTTTTATCATTTTCATATTTTTATTAAATTTCTTATTTAACATAAAATCTACTAGTTACACCAGTATTTTTTTTATTCATTTACATTTTACTATTTTAGAACTTATACAGTTTACATTATTTAAAACGAGTAAGATATTTAATTTACATAAAACTATATAGCTAGTAGATTTTATTTAAAAAATCTATTTAAAACAAATAGCATACCACCCACGATTAAAAAGAAAAGAAAAAAGCTTGATTAGAGTGACTAAACTAAACATCTTTCTGATTTCTGCGGTTGAGCCCGGAGAACAGAAGAAGAATCAAGAACGAGACCTGATATTAAATTGGGAACAAACTGTATATAAAATCAGAATACTCGTTTTAAGACAATTAAATTTAAGGCAGAATGTTGTAATATTTCCGCAATCGTTGACAAGGGCAATTCTTCTAAACTCTTGAATGGTTACAAATTAAAAATTGCATGAGATTCACGTTGCAATATTTGTTGAAAGAATGACAATTAGAAAATTTCGGGATGAGCACGGTACCCATTCGGTAGCGAAAGTACTAGTACCGAAATACAGGAAAACTAGTAGATTTTATTTAAAAAATACTGGTGTCACTAGTAGATTTTATGTTAAATAAGAAATTTTATAAAAAAATGAAAAAAAATAGATTTTATGTTAATTAAGAGATATAATAAAAAAGATGAAAAAAAATTAAAATAAATAGATTTTGTAAAATTGATTTAAACTTAAATAAAATTAGGTGTTAGCACCCAAATGTGTTACATTGATAAAATAAAAAATAAAATAAAAGGGTATTTTAATCATTATATTGATAAAATTGACTAATTTTGATGTTAGTACCCAAATGTGCTACAAAATTAAAACCATAAAACCTAACCTGTTAAAAAAAAGTTAGTACCCAAAGGTGCTACAAAAAAGTTAGTACCCAAAGGTGAAAAAAGTTAATACTTAATGGCACGTTGAGTCCCTATTTGTCGAAGTTGAACGATTAGGTCCCTGTGCTTGTCGATTTGGATCGATAACACCCTTCTCCTTACGTCCGTTAATGCGTCGTTCAAATCGTTAACGATGAAGGGTATTTTGGTCATTTCATCAAAAAACCCTCCACGCCCATATTAATCCTCAAGCTTCCTTTATAAGCATCACTTTACTCCCTCTCACCCAAAAACCCACCATCGTCCACACCATCTTCTCCAACGATCAATGCAATTCATGAACAAGCACTGATCGTCGACAAAATGTTGTAGTTTGGTGTCATAATCTACACAGAGCATGTAGCAGGTACGACATTGCCTCAATTTCACATAAAAAGCTAGTAAATGCGTAAAGAGTCTTACATTAACTTGATAAATGTGTTCCTTACACTTGAAATTGTACCTGGATTCAGGGTGCAAGCCATCTGCCGTCGTATACGAATCCAAATCAGGATGCGTATTGAATTGGAAAAGTGTGCGGATAGATAGGCCGGTGTGCCAATAGAATTTCCGATTTAGATAGGTCGTGTCTTGAAACTCGATAGAAAATTTTCGAACCTTTAAATGAGCCGAGCTCGAACCATGGTTGACTTGCTCAATTTTTTTTAATTAGTCTATTATTTATATATATAGAGACATACACACCAATGATTAAATACAAAGTATTTTTATCCTATAAATTTAATTAGTCTATTATTTATATATAGAGACATACACACACCAATGATCAAATACAAAGTATTTTTATCCTATAAGGGGAGTGGGGGTGAGAGCGTGATAGGCTCCCATCACTCGTTATTTATTTTTTTGCACACCGCCGCCACCTATTCCACCACGCGTGGATTAAATAACACGTTGAACTGATAACGCGATGTAAAAAATTGATTGTATGTGTATGACTTGTACGTTGTGTATTAATACTTGTAAGTTGGAATTCCATCATTAGTGATGACCACCGCCACTAAAAAATGCTTGTGAGTGATAGAATAGTGGTTGCTGACATGGCGGAACATGATTGGATGTTTGTGAGTGATGGAATTCCATCACTTAGGGTGAGAGGGGCACTCCCCTAAGAGGGGAGTCCCCTCTCTTACGCACCACCAACCAGCTAGTGCCACGTCAACTCCCCTCTTAAACTCCCCTAACACCCCATTTTGATGGCGGCACTCCCCTATTAGGGGACTTGGTATTTTTTTTATTTGTTTTAATTATGCATGTTTATAAAAAAATATTAATAAAAATTAAATAAAATTTAACAAAAGACATTTCAAAGTAGAAAATAAAAATAAAAATTAAATTCAAACTAGAAAATTAAAATTACATTCAAACTAGAAAATAAAAATTACATTAAAACTAGAAAATAATAATTTTAGAAATCGCACGGCCACCCGTACTTGTTAGCGATGTCGCGTTTTCGGGCGAGGATGAACGGCAACATACTTGGCGGAGCATCGTCGTGCGGCTTGATGAATGTTTCCATATCTCGATCGTAATTGTAGTTTTTCATCGTCTCGCGTTGTTCCGATATGAGCTCGAGAGCCTGCGCCTCTCTTTTCTTCCTCAATTCAACCGCCTCCAATTCAATCGCGTTTTTCTTTTCTTTCATGGCGGTGTACTCTTTGAATTGTGCCGCCAACTCGGCCGAGCTTCCCTCGGACGATGTCGCTTGACGCTTGTCTCGCCGTTGTGCTCTTTGTGGCGAGGGGTCTTCGTTCATATCGGGTATGGAAGGGTCCACCTCAACGGGCTTTCTTTTATGTCCCGAACCTTCCCCTTCCTCACCCAACAATGGGACTTGGGCCCATTTGTCGTGTTTTCGAAGGACCTCCCACGCCTCGACATGTTGAAAACCGTTCGGAAATCTCTCTTTAAATTCTGTTAAAGCGACTTTCATCACGTCGAGATCCTTGACTCCACTTCCTCGTGTGCGATCCTACATATTATAAAATAATAAGTGTTAAAAAATTATGAACTTAGTAAAGAAAATTAAAAAATATACAATGTTAAAAAATATAATTTTTACCGCTTGTTGGTATAGGCCGTTGAAAAAGTTTATTTTCGTGTGCATCGGGCCCCATTTAGACCGTACTTGATGCACGGTCCGGTTACTTCCACCGACGGTGGCGTTAAAATGATTTAAAATCTTACGCCAAAAACTATCGCGGTTTTGTTGATTGCCCTTCTTTTTGTTGGTAGAGCAATGTACCCACGCCTTAGCCAACGCCTCTTCTTGGAGCTTTGTCCATTTTTCGCTCGTCATTTTTCCCTTTTTATCCCGAGCGTCATCTTCTTCGTTGCCCAAATCTGCATCCACATTATATTCATCGTCCTCGTCGCCCAAATTTTGAGTTTCGGGCACTACCTCATCGTCCTCGTCGTCCCAAATAGGTAGAGGACGTTCAACATTTTCTTGGACCGATGGAACTTGTGGGGAACGAAAACCATATGGGTCGAAGGCGGGGGAGTGAGGAGGAGCATCCATTGATAACAAATTTTGAAAACCATAGCCGAAATTGGGTTGAAGGTTGGTTGCTTGAGTGTTGTAAAAGGAGGGGTGTGAAGGTTGTTGGAAAAAAAACGGGGGTTGTGAAGTATATCCGAAAGGGGGTTGTGATTGTGCACTTGCACCGCTCGAACCACCACGAGACGGTTGCTTGCCCCGTCCCTTAGTTTTTTTCTTGGCTTCGCGGGGTTGGTTCTCAATTGCTCGGTTAGAAGTGGGTGTGGTTTGAGAGTATAAAAAATTAATTGGGTGTGGTTTGAGAGTATAAAAAATTAGTGAGAAGTGGGTGTGGTTTGATGAGAGTGTAAAAAATTAGTGAGAAGTGGGTGTGGTTATTTATATTTGTTTAAAAAGTGAATTTTTTTTTTTTTAAATCGACCGTTGCACAAGTTACCGTTCCTCAAACCTTGTGCCCTCCCCACGCGGTGAACAAGTGCCGAAACCACTCCCCGATTCGGGTCCCCGCGGTGATGGCGGCGGTGTTCCCGATCGGGGAAAGTGGTCACCGAAGCCACTCCCCGAGTACGCCCCGGACACCCTTATAACCACCCCCACTCCCCTAAATTGTTCCATTGTAGGATGACATAGACCCTTAATCAATAAAAAAAAAAAATAGTTAAGACGAGGGGATGCCACAAATGAATAATTGGACGATTTATATGGCGCAAAAAGGAAAAATGAGAATAGCTACGATCGTTGACTTTTAATTAGTTCCATCAATCTTTAAACACAAATAACTTTTACATACTGCATTATTTTAATATAAGAAAAACTATACTATAAAATCAAGCATTTTATTCTCTCAAAACACCCTCAAATTACCATTCCCGCCGTCTATTCACTTGCCATCCTAGCCTCCAACCAGCCACTATCAGCCCCCTTACCCTTCGTTGTTTAAACCCCAGCTTCCCTTAGGAGGAAGGGTTTGTTTTTTAGTAAAACCATTTTGCAGTTGAGTTATATATATTCAAGCCGAGCTCAAGCTCAACCTAGCTAGACTCGGTTTGGTTTTCCGCTGGTAAACAACCCTAGTATGGTAATGGGATGCAAGTAGTCTCTGCAGGTAGTCCCTAGATGACTCGCTCAGCTTAATATACAAGTTTATAAAGCAGCATTTAAAAGGAATCTGGAAATAATAAGAAAACATGTATAAACAGGGTAGACAAGCAGTAATTCTCAAGGATTTATTTGTAAAAGATAGTCGTCGATTTCAATTGACTCCCACAGCCTTTGGCCGGGTTGAGTAGCATATTTGCAGCTGTTTGATTTGTAAGATGGTGTGATCCAGTGAACCGGCAGGGCAGTGTTAATGTTACAGACCAAAGAGCCTCAAATAAGTTGTTGACTCTCCAAATCTAACAAGTTAACACCAACGAACATGACAATAAGCTATTGAAGACAAACCCACAAACGTAACACCACGCCATTTATGGTTTTAGAAACCAACAAGTCTGCTTGTAAAGAACAAAGTTTTAATTTGAGCGTTTCTTGAATTCTCTTGAGCTTGAACTATTTGTTAACTATGTTGACCTATAATAACAAAAAAAAAAAAAAAACACATGGTTCAATGTTCAAACCGCTAGACTGAACTGGATAAGATTTTCCTAAACTGTGGGTCATTGGTTTGGCCAACACCTTAATATCGTTAAAACTTAAAAGTTTAGATGCATCCATTAAATAAACAGTCACTTGCACTAGATTTCATTGATTAAAGGTATCAGTTGAATCCTAAGCAACCAGAAAACCAACTTTATTATGAAACCCAAACACCTGGCATCTATTTCTTAAAACTGATCAAGAAATCCATAAGAGTATTTCAACCTGCAAAATCAGTTCACTTGAAATCTAAAATCAAAATCAAATCCAGGTGGATCTTGAATATGACTGACAGAGAACCAAAACTGGCCTAACCACAGATACCAATTTCAACTGATCTCTGTCTAAAAAACTGAAAACTAAAAGTCGACAAATAACTAATTTCCGACCACCAAGTGAAAGCAATTCTTCAAATCCATTAAATCGGTAAGTGTAGTACCTCACTACCATTAAGTCATTAAATTAAGGGGCTGTTTGGCAACATCTGAATGGTTAAGTGCTGAACCGGTAAGAGGACTGAACCATTAAGTGCTGAATCAGTAAGTGGTCTGAACCATTAAGAGTTTGTATAATGCTTAACCGTTCAGAGGCAAATGTCTAACCAATTCAGATTAGAGGTCTTAATCATTCAGACTCTGTATAAATCTTAACCATTCAGAGGCAAATGTCTGAACCATTCAGACATCTGCTCGTGAAACAAATAGTCTGAACCATTAAGTGTTGAACCAGTAAGAGGTCTGAACTAGTAAGAGCCTCATTAAGAGGTAAATAAACAGCCTCTAAATCATGTTAAATTCGACCTCTGTTAATCTATTTATCTCATACTTTAGTGATTCAATAAATTAACTGTCAACAATAAACAATCAAAAAATTTAAGAATAAGAATTATTAATCCAAAAAGTTTCCAATCCAAAATGTAAGAAATAGATCCTTGAAAAAGACATTGAAACAAAATTGAACCGAAACAAAACCATGATAGATAAAAATACCAAAAATCTCCAAAGAATTGATGATCGTGTATCGATCTACCTCACTGTAACAATGTCATCAATCTTCAAAATCATCCTGACACACTCTGCAGCTAGAGTGATCGCACTCGTGCTCACAAGCAATGGTTGCACCACATTTTCCTCCAAAATATTAGTAATTTGTCCTTTCCTCACATTAATTCCAGCATTAATCTCACCCTGCGCATGCCTGTTACGAAGCTCGGTAACTATGGTTATCGGATTCAAACCTGCATTTTCAGCCAAAGTGTAGGGAACGACTTCAAGTGCTTCGGCAAACGACTTAACACAAAAACTCTCCATCCCGTGCAAAACCTTAGACCACGCACTGAGCTGTCTTGAAAGCTCAATCTCAGGCGCACCGCCGCCCGCAATCAAAAACTTTTTGTTCACTAGACAGCGAACCACACATAAAGCATCATGCAAACTCCGTTCCGCTTCATCGAGCACCAGCTGATTCGACCCACGAACAAGTACAGTTGTTGTTCTACCCATATCCTTAATCCCAGTAATCTTAACAACCTTCCCATCTCCAACCGAAACCTCTTCGACAACATCCGCGTACCCAAGTTTCTCAGCGCGAAAATGCTCGATATTCGCAATCGGCAAGCAATTCAACGTCTTGGTAACAAACTCAATATCATCACGTTCCACATCCTTAACCACCAAAATCTTCGCTTTCGCAAGATAATGAAGCGACAAATCCGTAACCGCATCACGCAAAATACTCTTCTGAATCAACAACACATTACAACCAGTCGCCTTAATCTTCTTAATCATACTCAATATATAACTCCTCTCCTCCTTCAAAATCCTATCCATCTGTGTGTAATCCGACACCACAATTGACTGCTCAATATCCGTCTTGGGAGGCGATATCTGAAACTGAATAACCGCAATCTTCGCATTCTCTACCCTTGCCGGTCCACCAGCAGCATGACTCACCTTCTTATCAAACACTAGACCTTTAACTAACTCAGTGTCATCAACCGTACCGCCTAACTTCTTAACAATTCTCACATCTTTTAAATCTACTAAATCCGGTTTCGCAGGATCGACAACAGATAAAACAGAGTCTACAGCTAAAGGCGCTAAAAGCGAAGAGTACTGCGAAACTACCTTACTATTAAGCGAAGTCGAAGCCGATTTCACAAGCGATACACGATCCGAAAGCTCCACAGGAACAGCCATAGCCGTAACAACCTCAACCGCTTTAACCGCAACTTTATTCAACGAATCTGACACAACAGTCGGATGAATACCGGAATGAAGGAGCGTTTGACACTGTTTCAAAAACGCACCGGCGATTACGACGACGGTGGTGGTTCCGTCACCGGCGACAACGTCTTGAGATTTGGAAAGCTCGACGAGCATCTTAGCAGCGGGCTGGAGAACCTCCATTTTGTTGAGAATAGTGGCGCCGTCGTTGGTGATGATGACGTCACCGGTGGCGGTGGAGATCATTTTGTCCATGCCTTTGGGACCGAGAGATGTGCGGACTGCGTCTGCGACGGAGCGTGCGGCTTTGATGTTGGCGGTTCGGATGTCATCTTTGCGCTTGTTGTCGACGTAGCTTTCGGTTTTGGAAGAGGGTAGTGGTTGTGCTGCTGCCATTGACGGTGCCATTGGAGGTTTGTGACTGAAACCCTAATTACCGTGGTTGAAATGGGGAGAGGTGGAAGAAAGAAACCCTAGTGGTGATGATTTGAATCTAAACAAACATTTATTAAATTAATAAAAAGTGTTTTTAGTAAATTATTACGTTTTACTTTTAGTAAATTGCACAAATTGTCCTTTATTTATATACTAAATTACACTCTTTGTCCTTTGTTTTTAAAAATCACGTAAATTGTCCTTTATTTTGTAAATTTTGCACACTCTTTGTCCTTTAAGTTAACAAATGTTAACTTTTCAGTTAATTTTAAGGTAAAATTACCAATTTGCCCAACAGACATAATATAAAGTTTATTTATAAAGGATATAATCTGTAATTTATTTAGGGGTTGTTTGGTAGCCTCTTAATGACCATTCAGATGCTATCTCTTAATGGTTTAAAACCTCTGAATGAATAAGAGGTAACCTCAAGTCTGAATGGTTAAGAGGTAACCTCTGAATAGTAAATCATCACATGTCACATTCTTCTACATTTTCATTGATAAAATTCTTAATGGTTCCATTAAGAGGTAGCCTCTTAATGACCATTCAGAAGCTACCAAACAGCCCCTTAAATTCTTCTATTTAATTCTATTTGTTTTCTTTCTTTTTATTTTATTAAATTTATCACTATTGTTTTATCGATTTATTTAACTTTTTCTTAATTCATAAATTAACATTTAAAAAAAAATATATATATATGTTTTTATAATTTATTTATTTTCATTTGTTTGATAAACTTATTTACTTTTTTTTTACAAATAATGTAATTTTTATATTTTATTTTTACATAAACTGTTGGTGTGATCGAGTAATTTTATCACCTTTACAATTATTATATGTTATTTGAACGAAATTATAAAAAAATATGGAGAAAAATAAGCACGCAGGTCACGCGTTACGACGGGTCCGATTAAGCATAAATAAAAAAACATTCCGCAATGTTGTATTTTGAGTCGAGCGTACATCAGATATAACGTATCTAAAACAACCAGTTGCTTTAAAAATGACGTTACAAAATTTCAAATTTTAGAGAAAATCATAGTTTAAATCGACCTTTCGTAACGCATGACCGGCATGCTTATTTTTCTCCATATTTTGGTGTAAACTGCGTTCGTATAAAATATAATAATTGTAAAAGTGATATAAAAATAACTCGACCACACCAATGGTTTATGTAAAACATAGTATAAAAAAATTATATTATTTGCAAAACAAAAAAAGTAAATAAATTAATCTAACAAATGAAAATAAATATATTTTAAAAACGTATAATTTTATAAAAATATGTTAATTGATGAATTACAATTTTTAAAAGTAGTCGGTAAAACAATAGTGATAAATTTAATAAAATAAAGAGTAAATTACAAAAATCGTCATTTATGTATGTCACTTATTGCAAACTGTGTCATTTGTCTTCAATAATTACAGAAAACGTACTCTATGTTTACAAACCCTTACACTTTATGTCCTTTAGCCCTAACTCAATTAATTTTCATGGTTAAGTCTGACCAATTGGACCCCACATAAAGGTATCTTAGTCATTTTACCCTAAATATTAAAATAAAAAATCATAAAAAATAATAAATACATTAATCATGTTTAAAAAAATATACACATAATTTCTCTCTCTCTCTAACTTCCTTATCAGTTATCACCCCCACCTACTCCCACCGTCTCCTACCACCTCCCCCCACCACAATCACCGTCACCACCATCCACCTGCCACCAACAACACCACCACCCCAACATAAAAAATATGAATACAAAATTCCACACTCCAACATCCTAAAAATAACCATATCGAATTCCAAACAACACCATATCAAAATTAACCATATAAAATTCACCGTATCAAATTCCAAACAGCACCGTATGAAAATTAACCATGTAAAATTAACCATATCAAACTCCAAACAACACCATATGAATGCGGATACGGACGGAGGCGACGCCGGTGGAGAGGAAGACGGAGGTGGCGTCAGACGTCGGTGCCGGAGCAGGAGTAAAAGAGAACTACTTGGACATATCGTGTTGTTCTCCAAAACACCACCAACACCGTTTTCTTCTCCGGTAACACCACCACCAACCTTTCTTCTCCGGTAACAGTTTCTTCGCCGACTACATCTGGCTCAAATCTTGTATGGTGAGGTCAGATCTGAAGGATGGTGGGTTACCTACCGTTGATGATCTGATGCCAGTGCACCATAATAGCGCTGCCGTCTTCGAAACCCTAGATTCAGATCCGACGTCGTTGTTCCACAAATCCAGATCTAGAACCTGTCGTGCTTGGTACGGTGGTGTTGTGGGTGTTTGTGAAAGATGGGGTTTGTGGGTAGGTTGGTGGTGGTCGAGTGGTGGTGGTGGCATGTGGTGGTTGGTTTGATTAGTGGTGACAGGTGATGTGTGGAGTGTGGAGGTGGCGGCAGGTGGGTGGTGGCTTGGGATTCTTGGTCGCCGGAGGTAAGTGGTAGTGGTGACTGGAGATCTTGTGGCTGGAGAAGATAGGGAGACTGTAATGCAATTGTGTTTGTATAATTGTATTTAAAGTGAGAGAGTACTCTGATTCTTGTTACTTACACGATTACTTAATATTATGATAATAATTTATTTTGTATTTAAAAAAATGGTATAATGACCAACATACCCTCATACGGGGTCCATTTGGTCAGATTTAACTATGAAAAATAACTGAGTTAGGGCTAAAGGACATAATGGGTAAGGGTCTGCAAATATCGAGTACGTTTTCTGTAATTATTGAAGACAAATAACACAGTTTGCAATAAATGACATATATAAAGGACGAGTTTTGTAATTTACTCTAAAATAAAAAGCAAAGAAAAGAATAAAATAATTTAAGTAAATCACAAATTACGCCCATTATAAATAAACTATAGATTATGCCCTTTGGACAAAATCTTTTTTTACTTTAGAATTAACCGCATCATTTAGATTATAGGACAAAGACTGTGCAAAATTTACAAAATAAAGGACATTTTGCGTGATTTTAAAGACAAAGGACACATAGTGCAATTTAGTATATAAATAAAGGACAATTTGTGTAACTTACTCTTTTACTTTTGTGAATGCTCTTTTATTTTATAAATAAGAGTGAGGATCAAATATAAAGTTTATTTTAGCTAGGAATGATAAAAAGCAATAGGATTATGACATATGGCAAAAGTTAAAATAAAGAGGAAGAGTATTTTAATCAATTTCATCCAATCTTCTCCCTTCTTTTCTCTGTAACTTAAAAATCCACCATTTTCCAAACACATCATTTTCAAAACCTGTCATCTTCAACGTTTTCTTCACTTTCTATCTCAATAATCACTACATTATAGTGCGATTTTCATCACCAATGAATGATTCAAACACCCAATCAACGTGGTCTTCAACTTTTTTGAAGACACCCAGTTTAATTTCATACAATATCTCATTTTTCCCGTAATTTTGAAGCGAATTGTAAGGACCTTCAAAATTATCCCAAAAAGACCCGTAAGTAAAAACCCGGACCCCTGAAACCCTAATCCATATAAAAAAAAATAAGAAAATCAGATTTTTGATCTTCAGGCGGGCCGCGTAAAGGATTAAGCATAGTCTACGCGGGCCACGTCAAAACCCTGTTGACCGGATAAGCGTTCCCGATCCACGTGTCACCCACGTGGCATGCCTACTAGTGACACGGATGCCCTAATCTACGACTAGACCTCCACGCGGGCGGCGTAAGGGTCAAGCAAGGGTTCACGCGGGCCGCGTGAGACCCTGTGACAACCCTCACCAAACCAGGTATCCGTACGGATTAATTAATATTTAATTAATGCTTAATTACTGTGCTTGCTTACAGTTGTGATTAAACTGCTACTTGATTTCTGATACATACTTATACATGCATCATACTTTACTACTGTCACTCCATTATTTACACAGAACATCAGTGACAACCTTGATGCACAAAAGCACAGTGAGCACACTATACGGATAACCCAGTAAACATGCTGACATAGCCAGCATCAGACAGACACTGTCTCTAAGGCCAGTATGAGCCGGGAATAGATTACTACACCAGTAGGGAGTGTAGGGAGGTGAGGATTGTAAAACTGCGTCACTAGGTGATAGTTTGTAGGTCCCGGTAATCCCGTATGGATCGTAACAAGACTCTTAATCTATCAAGGGTGCGGAATCCCCTTGATAAACCTTCGAACACAGAAACAAGAATATTAGACGAAGAACACAAACACAATTCAATTCAATCAATCTGGTCTTCTATTGATTATCCAACGTAAACGTTTACAATCAATTCAAGACCACTCGAAATCTCCTTGCCATTCTCTATAGATTTCGAACTCCTCTACTCAATGTCTCTCAACTGGCTAACCTAAACCCTAATGCATAAAGCTGTTTATATACTACAACCATGTTTGCATACTGGGCTTTGGTCTGGGCTTGGCCATTCTCCTAGCCCATTACACTAATTAACTCCCTAACCAATATGCTAAGCCCATTACAAAATATCCAAAGACTAATTAATCAAACTATTAAGCTGTTGTCACAGAACATGCACTAACAAACTCCCCCTTGACAATAGCTTCATAGTGTAACTTTGTCTTCAAACATCTTGCAATCTTTTGGTCTTTGGATAGCGTCAGCTACACAGTTTCTGACATCAACAGACTCCCCCTTAGTTGATGCTTCCAATCTCCAAAACTTTCATTTATTGTAGATCAGTGAACTAGAAATCTTTGGTTAAGCAAGTAAACTTCAACTCTTCCATTTTCTATCTCTTTCTGTGCAATGTAGTAGAAGGATCCTACCATGCATCTTCACATATTCTTCACTTCACTCTCAATCTGCACTTTACTTGTATTCTGCACTTCATTTTGAAAACTGCATCAATCTGTTTAGAAACACAAGCAAGTATCTCGAAAAACCATTAGTTTTTTTCACATTTCAAGATAAACCAATATTTTATCTTAGTTTGCAAAAACAACTACCTGTCAGTTCAAAATGGAAGTCTTTTAAAAAGAAAATATTTTTGGAATTTTTATATTTCTCAAAACAACTAAACAAACTAAACTAAACTCAAAAATATTTACAATACATCTTTTGTGAGAATCATGTGCAAGAAGATCATATCAACAAAATCAAACTGTTTTCACACTATTAGATAATTCTTTATATAATTTTCGTGAAAAGCAGTTCAAGACGATTACCAGTATGTTTGTCCACCTAAACAAAATGCATGAACATTTCAAGTTCCATTACCGTATGATACGTTAAGGTAATTTTATAACTGATATACTAGTGTGTCCCACTTCAGGATATACCCCCGCGATCAAGGTATGCACAAAGATTCATCGTAGTAGGTGAGTATACTGAATTCATCCGTTTTATTTTTCAACGTTTAGATAATTGGTGAACAGGTCAGTACTTCCGTACAGCAGAGAGACCAAAATATCTAACGAGGGCTAAGACAAATACCATTTTTGGTACGATTTATGCATTTTGCACTTTTTGAATGACTCTCTAGGAGAGCTTCTTCATTTTCAGGGTTTTGGCATTTTTAGCTCTTTTAAGATATCCTGGTTGTGCCTAGGTCAGCATGTATCTGGATGCAGCAGAAGGACAACCCTGATATCCCCAGATGAAATAACAGTATAAAGACCCAAAAACTTCAGATTTTGGCAATCTATCAACGCAAGATTTAAGGTCATTAAACCATACACCACTGATGTGTTCCCCACTCATACTCAGTTCATTTAGGTTTATATCACATTGGTAAGTTGATTATTTCATGCTTTTTGCCTACTGGTACATCATATTATGAAGCTGCTATCACACTTAAGCATTTTAATTTTGGTTAAGTGTAATAGTCTAACTTGCTGATGTACTATCATTTCTTCTTTTTCACACAGTGAAAACTCATTTTTTATTTTCTATTTTTTATGTTTTTAATTTTTCAATGTTTTTGGATTTTTAAAATTTTATAACTTACTCCCCCTAAACACACACACTAACTAAACTCTTTTTGGCTTAGGGAAATTTCTCCCCCTAAATTTTTGTTTTCATGGAGTAAGTATCAAAAACACAAATTTAAACACAAACAGACTCCCACTTTAAATATAACAAAAGTTTTTCACGTTTAAAGTATAGAATAATCAAAACAATCACAAAAGTAAATAGTTCGTTACCCATGTTAACCTACTATTCACCTCAGATGCTTTACAGGAATAACCACTATTGAACACATCAACAGTCCTTCTTGGTCATCCTGCACATTCTCAACAACTTAGTTAGACTTAACAACCCAAACCTGACCGGTTTTGGGTCGACCATGTAAATCCGTATAAGATGCTTCTAACCAATATCCATCACACCTTTCTGGTGTCTTGGATGTTTTACCCGTTGTTGAACAAGATTTATAGCTTCCACTAGGTCTTTGATTGCGAGAGTTCCAATAAACTCTCGGATTTTCTGACCTTTGAAAATTATTATCTTGATACCTTCTTCTCCCATTCTCATACCATGAATTTTGGAAAAATTTTGGATGTTGTTGAACATTTGAGTTACTGAAACCCCTATGTTCATTTCTTTGTTGAAAATTTCGATTACCAGCAGTTTGGTATCTATTTTGATATCCAAAATTTTTATATTGACTTTGAAACCGATTTGATTTACCACTATAATAACTAAATTGTGGAGAAATACTTCTTGGTCTATCAAATCTTTTCGAAGTTGAAGGTTTAGATTGAAATTCAGGTTTATTTGTCTGACAACTAGTTTTTACACTATTGCTTGACCCAACCTGATTCCCGTCTTTAACCTCATCAACTTTTTGTTTACCTTTCTTCAAAGGACAACAACTCGACACATGTCCTTTGTTGTGACATCTAAAACAGGATCTTTTCTTATAAGTTTTCTTTTTGTTTGATCCCTTTTTAAATGTTTTAGCCTTTTTGTCTTCAGTATCCTCATCCACTTTATGAGGTGTACTGTTAGACTCTACAGATTCTTTCAAAGAAACTGGACTATTTGGCAAGTCCACAGCTATCGGATCCACTACTACTTGTGCAGTGGTTACAAATTCAGTTAACTCATCCTCAGTTGGTAAAAATGAGTAGTCTTGATGTTTAGAAGATGAAGCTTTACTAAACCCCACCCCTGTTTTATCATTACTCATTTTTAAACCTTTTTGAATATGAGTCATGACTAACGACGAATTTCCAAATTTGTCTAACTTACCCTGAAGTTCTACAATTTTGGCTTGTGCATCAGCCAATTATGTGCACTTTTCTGAAAGCTCGTTAGTCTTTTCTTTCAGAGTTTCACGAGCCAAATCAATGATCTGTAACTGTTCATTGACTTTGCTTGTTAAACTGCTGATTTCTTGTTCATTTGATTTGATTTTGTTTAAACAATCTGACTTCATGTCACTCAAAAGAACGTTTAACTCTTTTAATTTTTCTACACAAGCTAACATATTTTTGTTTTGCTCCGATAGTCTGTTAACTTTACCATGTAGTTCAGTGCAATTAAGACATGTATGACTTACAAATTCTGATGATGCCTTCACCTCTGATGTAAGTCCATTCACATCATTCAAGCCCTTTGAAACTTCTGTATCCTTCTTCTCAGCATCAATCTCATTAGCTTTCTTCTTCTCTTTTACTTCAGTAACTACTTCTCCTATCTTCACAACTGCAAGCTCAGCTACACAAGCTTGATCACATGTATTCAATCTTGAAGGAATCTGATAACGTTTTTCCAAAGCTTCCCACAACTCATTAGAAGTGCCATACTTCTTAAGAGTATATTTAACGCTCTCAGGCAAGGACATCTTTATTGCTGTTAAAGCTTTCTTCTCAGCATCAACCACCCGTTTCTCAAATTCATCCATCTTATCATAAGACATCACTATAACTCTTCCTTCAACACGACGTGTGGGAGCAATGTACCCATCTATCATACAGCTCCACATTCTTGTATCTTCACTCTTCACAAATGCCTCAAACTCCTCTTTCCAGATAGCATATTCTTTGACGTTTTTAAGCTTTGGCCAATTCTTAACAGTCTCCTTGACCTTATCCATTTTGGCCATCACGCAGCGTAAAAGTTTAAATGGACTTTGGTAACCTGAATCAAAATCCAAATCTAACTCGATTGCTAGTCCTTGTCTAGCTTTGACCGTAATCGTACTGATAAAACTGCACACACAAAAATTTTCGCTGACTCAATCCCTTTGCAACACACACAAACCAGCTTCTAACCGCACCTCAAAACCTGTCAAATTTTTCAACAAACCAAACAAATCTCCTCTTTTTTTTATTTTATTTTTTTAATTTTTAAAACCCCCTTTTTTATTTAGTAAAACTTATTATTATTATATAATATAAAACCTAATGATTATGTAATGATTATTTAATGCTTATCAATATTATAAATATTATATTAATAAAATTGTAAAGTCAATTTCAATATCACGTCTGGTCGTCTTCTTCAATCAAAACAGCCGCACAACCCTAGTTTCAAAATAAACAACCGACTACCGTCAAGATGACCGGTGATAATGGAGATGACCGGAGAAGTATGACGGAGATGGTAATACACGATGGAGTAGGACGATGACCGGTTGAACGATGATAATGGAGATGACCGATGATGATGTTGAGTGAGGACCGGAGACGAAGATGATGATGATGAAGGTTGACGGAGAACGGAGGTGATCGTCGGAAGTGATAAATGTTGACGATGAAGATCGCTGCTGTTATGAAGACGAAGATGTAAGTGACGGTGATTGGAGCGTGACGATGATCAACTGATGATGAATGACGATGAAGACTAGAAACAGCCAATGAAGATGTTGATCGGGAAATGTAACAACTCTCATAAAAAGTCATAATTATTAAATTAATTAGTCCAAAAGGAAACCCTAATTGAGACACCCAAGTGATTCTGAACAAACCCTAAAATTTTCATAATTTTCAGAATCAGGATTAGGGCCCCTAAAACTCAGGGGGGGGGGGGGGTTAAACCCTATGGACGATTATCCATCTAAAACGTTGGCAGCAAGTAATTTTCGAAAATTGTCAACTCAGCAAAGCTAGTGCCAATCGTGGCAACCCTAGGCCTAAAATTAGGTGTCTCGCGGGCCGCGTAAGGATAAGCTTAAACCTCACGCGGGCCGCGTAAGGGTCAAAAGTTACCTATAAATAGTGGGGTTTGGGACTGGAATCTGGGCACTGAAACGACGTAAAAATTCACAATATACACTGAGTTACGTTCGAATTACTATACAAACACACACGGGTCTCGAAATTCTGCCGCAAAACAGGGTATTAGCACAATCGCTGCTACGATTCATTTTCCGACGATCAATATATCCAATGAATGTTTAAAGTGCCGCCCACATTAGGGTTATACTTTATCGTTCGTCATTAATTTGACGGATCATCGTTAATTCGATGGATAAAGTATTATACTTTGTCGTTCGTCATTAATTTGACGGATCATCGTTAAGTCGATGGATGAAGTATTGCACTTTGTCGTTTATTGTGAGAATTTGATCTCGTGAGTTATCGTAATTGCTGGATTTATTACTAACCCAATTTTGTGTGCATTGTTATCTAAATTAGGTTAATCAAGATAATTCATAGACTAGATTCTGTCCGTAGTAAATCAGCAATGTGAGTCATTCTCTTTTTATCAAATCTATTTACAAAAGCATGTTTATTTTAAAAGTTATAATTACGGGGATTAAGTCTTTGTAATCACCAAGTTACAGCCGGTATGTGGGGTTTTGTATACATTACTTGATAATCGTCACCATTGGGGCAGCCAATGGGTGATATGACCATAGTCACAGACACCATTGGACGAATGGGCCAATGGGTCGAGTGACAAATACCGTGGGTAGTTGGCTTGATATCAGAAACATTGTAATCATTCTTAATACTGTAAATTATAACAAATGTGTCATTTTAGTAAATAGAATGATTCACTCAGTATTTCCCGCTGACAAAACCTTTTTCAAACATGTTTCAGGTGATTTGCTGTAATTCAGGAAAAAGTGCTGGGGAGCATTTCAAGCTTAAGATAGTGGCTCATTATAAAAATAAGGAAATAAGTTTGTAACATAAAGATTTTATAAAATCATACTTTTGTAAATTATCGGGGTTTTATCCCGAAGTGTGAAATAAAATAATCGGGGAAAATTTTAGCTTTAAACGATCCTGTTAAATAAACTTCCGCTGTTAAACTTAATCAATTAAATACCGCAGTATTTCTGTCTCGCGGCTCCTGAAACGGGTCAAACCGGGTCGGGGGCCGTGACAGAAAAAGGTGGTATCAGAGCCACTAAGTTAAGCTAATTAAGTATTTAGAAATACTTAATTTTTCCTGATTATTATTATTATGTGATTATGTGTGTTATTAACTGATTATTTGTTAGTTACAGTATGGGTAAGCAAAAGCTAGCAAGCATCTATCTTAAATTAGATAGATCATCCAATGAGAAGGGAAGTTCATCCCAAACCAAATCCTCGAATCAGGCTGAAATTCCTGAAGAAGGAATATTTGTGCGAAAGGCACAATACGAGGAATCACTTTCTCCTAGAAAGAGGGAAATGATTATTAAGAAAAGTAAAGAGAAAATCCGAGAAAAAAAGATTAAACGGGAAACTCAGGAATTAATTGATAAATCACCTTGGGAAGATAAGCTAGACGGGAAATGGGCAAATTTATATATGCTAGCCACAGTAGCAAAAAATATAAATCTTTAGATATTTTAAAAGTTTAGCACCCTACCCTTACAATCTAGAAACCCTGTGTGATAAATAAAATTTCAAAACCTAAGTGTGTTTTCCAGTTATCTTTGTAATAAATTACACGGTTATTTATAAATTTTAACTTAGTATTTTATGCATTTTGCATATATGCTACATCAACATGAGTGGGATATCTGAAGCTTTTCAGAACCTTAATCTTTACCCAGTAAATATCGAAGCTTCCAAAGAATATACTAGCTACTTTCCCGATATAGAACAACCGGTAGAATTCAAGGTTCCACCTGTGAACAAGCCAAAACAAAAGAAAAGAAGTTATGTAGGATGGAGGAAGATACGTAAGAAAAAGCCAGCTCCAAAACTTCCCAAAATAAACAATCCTTTGAAAAAGGGAAAAGGAAATATAACCGGAGAAAGTTCCAAACAACCGGAAATGGAAACTGAAGACAAGGAGGAGGTTAAGGAGATATGAATACAGATGGAGGAAGGTACAAAAGAAATTGTAACCAGGAAAAGTTCTAGACTCCAAAAGATGGAGATTGAAGCTAAAGAAGTTTCTAGACAAATGGAGAGGCAGTTTGAGGAATACTCTAAGGACATAGAAATGGAAGTTGGGCAAGAGTTTAGACCAACTCAGATAGAAATCGAAGAAAGCTCCAATCAAAACCAGGGAAGGACTTTTCAAGATGAGATAGATTTCCTATTGGCAAGCTGTGAAACAATTCAGCCTGTCAATAATAATAATAATAATAATAATAATAATAATAATAATAATATTTTTAATTATTCTCTTGAAAACCAACTCCCTATGAATTGGGAACCAGCAATTCCAGACCCAATAGTCCACTCCCAAACCATAGGAATGGACGAATGGTGGACAACCAGAAAAATTCAAACAAACAATTTTCTTGATTCCCTTCGATCAGTCTTGAACCACGCACAAGAGCAAAAGCTCTGATACCAATTGTAGGTCCCGGTAATCCCGTATGGATCGTAACAAGACTCTTAATCTATCAAGGGTGCCGAATCCCCTTGATAAACCCTCGAACACAGAAACAAGAATATTAGACGAAGAACACAAACACAATTCAATTCAATCAATCTGGTCTTCTATTGATTATCCAACATAAACGTTTACAATCAATTCAAGACCACTCGAAATCTCCTTGCCACTCTCTATAGATTTCGAACTCCTCTACTCAATGTCTCTCAACTGGCTAACCTAAACCCTAATGCATAAAGCTGTTTATATACTACAACCATGTTTGCATACTGGGCTTTGGTCTGGGCTTGGCCATTCTCCTAGCCCATTACACTAATTAACTCCCTAACCAATATGCTAAGCCCATTACAAAATATCCAAAGACTAATTAATCAAACTATTAAGATGTTGTCACAGAACATGCACTAACATAGTTATAGTGACCGGATGTGCCTAAAACATGCTTTAATTACAAAATTATGCACTACATACAAAAATTCAGCTTTTAACAAAGCTAGTAAAGTGCAAAAACTTGGTGAAATAGTCCTAGATATTTTCCAAAGTGTTGGGAATAAAAAGTATCACTAAAAGTATCATAAAGGACACCTTAATGATTAATTAAACACTTTAACGGAACGATACCCAACCGAACAACCGGACTTTACCCGGAACATAAAAATATTGTCAAACACATTATTTTTATTTTTCTAAGTTAGTTAGGGTCCCCGAACACCCTAACACACTATATATTAAATCATACACATAAACCACTAACTATAATATTTAATTCTAACTAACCACTAACTACCTAGTTGCAAACCAACTAAACAAAACCCCACCCCCAAACCGTTTATGAACAAGTGAGGACACCCCTTGATTTTTATCTAATTGTTTAATGGATTTGTGGTGTACTAAGGAGACATTGTGACTAATGGGTAACAAGATGTTGGGAAATCCCATTATAAATCCACTAGTTACTCATTCATTATCATTATCATCATTCACCAACTCAAGACTTTCACTCCTCTCCCTTCTCCACTACTTACGGCAGCCACCATCACACCACCATACCACCACTTCAAGCTTCTTTCAAACAATCCATACATATCCAAGGGTGCTAGAGACCGAACAAACAAGCCCGGTGCTCTCGAAAGTTCAAGGACCGCTCTTGTATTCTTTTATCCACCACTTTTACGCCTTTGATCTTCCCTAGCCTTGTGCTAGTTGTAAGCGCTTCTAAACACCCTCTTGTTCTTATTTAAAGTGGTTAATACGAGTTTTAACGGATAAAAATCGAGAACACTAAAGATCAAAACTAAAAGACTTGAAAGTATGATGAACTAGTTGGTTAAAAAGAAACTAGTGGTATAAATCATGATAAATCTGAAATAAACAAACCATAATCTGCTGTAACAAACTTATGATCTGATTTTAATCATATTAGAAAGGATGGCGAACGTATGTGCGCGTTTTAGTAACATTTAACCCCTAAACAGCATGCTGAATCGCACTTTCAGCCAACTTTAACTGACTGTAACAGGTCCTTAACGAAATGAAAAATGTATTTTCTAAAGTCTAGATTTATGTACTATGAAATACGGTTCTAATGGCACTGGAATCATAATTTTTGGACTTCGTTTACTATTTTTAAAGTGTTGTTTTGTAACAGCAGCTAGAGCTGCATTTTTACAGCAGAAAATGAGTGTTACATTTTTAGTCATACCTTGAAACCTGTGTAGAGTTGGATCATGAAATTTTTACTGTAGATGACCACCGATGTATTTGTAATTATCCCACTAGAATTTCGTAAATCGGACTTACGATAAATTTTAAATAAATTATTCCGTGGACTGTGGTCAGAAAAAGATAAATCTAATTTTGGTCCAGAAAATGATTTTCTATAAAATATTGGTGATGATTTGGACCCCGATATTTTTACACAATAATCTTTGGTTCGTTTAAGACATTCTGTAAAAATTTGGGAATTTTTGGAATAAGATAACTATTTTATTAAAATACTCAAAAACGGCCCAGTTTTGTATATTAAAACTGAAACGATATAAGTAGTGTTTTGCATGTCTGAATGTCGGGTTGGTTAATTGCGAACTGATTGAATGATTTTACAAAAGAAAATGATACGCTAGTAAGCGTGGACGCCTCCTTTTACAGAGGAAACTCTGGCGAAATTTTTCCAGAAAATATAACACTTAGAAATGTTTTTTTGGTGACAAGTGTTATAAATATCTTTTTAACTTGTTTTCCAAAATATAAATTTCGCCATGATTTTTATTACAAAATAACCAAGTGTTGGAGGTGGATTTTCGTAAATGAAAACTTGTTAAATATATATTGAGAATATATATTCATTACTAAAACTCTTGTGTGATTATTTGTTTATTTTGAGAAATAGTTATATTATTTCTAGGGTAAAAATAATATAACTGATAACGCCATGATTTTACGACTCCAAAATAACACCAATGCTCTCACCAATAAATATTTAAGTTACACCGGAACTGTTATTACAACGCGAACTTTAAAATGTAACTTATGTATTCTCGGAAAATACTCTTAAATGTGTATTTTGATAAAAGTATTATCTTGGGAAATTGTATGGAATAAAATATAATATTTTTGGGAAAAATATATATATTTTGGAAATTGTGTGAAGTAAAATATAATATTTTTGGGAAAAATATGTATATTTTGGAGACAGAATATTTTAGATAAGTGGGACTTAAAATATATTTTCGGAATTATAAAGCATACATGTATAAATACCCCCATCCTTGGGAAGGAAATACGCATATACAATACTTGAGAAATATAACTCTAAAATAGTTGCCTAACTATTATTCCAAAACCAAACATAATCATTATAACTTGGAATAATACCAGCAACGTAACTCAAAGACATAAATACTAAGACAAGGCACGACCCGTCCGTCTAATAGACGTTAGACCATTGTAGGTAGTCGTGTTTGCTGAGGAGATTTGGGTTACGAGTTACAAGTACCGAAGACGCAATACAGTGAGTTCATGTCCCCCCTTTTCTCTTAACTGTTTTAAGTTTTTATACTCCGGGGGTGAAATACATGTTACGATTATTACGAACTTTAACTTACACGGTATGGTTAGCTTAAGGAGGGTTACTACTTAGATCATGTGAGTGGGTAGGCGAGAACTGGAGGCCATTAATCCTCTTTGTAGGACCGAGGGTCATTAGCGGTAGATCTATCTGGGTGTAGCGAGCCCAACCCCTGAGCCCGCTTAGTGGACCAGGTGGTGACTTTGAGCCCGACGCAAAAATCTGCTAGGTTTGAGTCTTCCTACAACACTTCACACATATCATTGGCTTTGCAACCCAATGGTGATCTTTTTTTTTTCCTTAATTGCTACATACCAGGGACTTTTATACATACTTACAACATTTTCAAATGTTTGTACAAACTCAATTACGCATGAACTCGCTCAACTTTATGTTGACTTTTCAAACTACATGTATTTCAGGAAACTAATGGATCTGGCACGGTATGCACGTATTTTTAAGCCGCGTTTGAATAAAGAAGTCATCCAGGGTTTAGAAGGTGTAACCTCTTCCTGGACGGGTTACATATCTCTAAACCTAGTATTGTTTAAAGTCTTTTGCTAAGTCTTTATAAACTCAATTAAATCAAGTTAAGGTCTGTAACTTATTTTGTGATTATTGAAAATGGGATTTTTCTAACTTTATTAATGGATGAATATCTCATATTTTTTATCATATAGTATGGTTATGATTGTTGCTATGGTATTAAGAAGTCACACCAAATAAACCCACGCTTCCGCAAAGCCAGGGTGTGACAGCTTGGTATCAGAGCCTCGATCATAGCGAACTAGGATTCTTTCTCGAGTCTAGACTATGATCATCAGGGCTCTCACGAAAATGTTTTCAAACACTTTTACATTGCATACACTATACGTCCAGATCCAGGGAACAGACCTTTTTACAAACAAAAAGGCACAAATACACATTCCCAAATTTAAATTTATAATTCAGTCTGAGAGGCTGAGGGAGTAGTCTAGTGGGACTAGGAGGCTCAGTCAGATAGGCTGGGGGAGTAGTCTAGTGGGACTAGGAGGCCCAGTCTGAGAGGCTGAGGGAGTAGTCTAGTGGGACTAGGAGGCTCAGTCTGAGAGGCTGAGGGAGTAGTCTAGTGGGACTAGGAGGCTCAGTCTGAGAGGCTGAGGGAGTAGTCTAGTGGGACTAGGAGGCCCAGTCTGAGAGGCTGAGGGAGTAGTCTAGTGGGACTAGGAGGAGCAATCTGAGAGATTGGGAGATTTTAGTCTGAGAGACTGAGAATTCAATCTGAGAGATTAGGAGAATTTAGTCTGAGAGGCTAGGAAGTTCAGTCTGAGAGGCTGAGAGGATAATCTGGGGAAGACTAGGATGATTACATGCTTACATTGTTACTGCTTAATCAATGATTATTGATATACGTGCACATGTGGTGAATATTTGCATACACTAATTGTTAATAACTACTATGGGTATACGTACTATGACTATTATGAACCAGCACACACGTCGCACTAATTAGAAAGCGAGTTATCAGACATTGATAACCCTACGGCCACCGCCACGGATAAGGAGACTGCATCGGCGCCAGAGATATTTACGGCAGACACTGAGAGTGATCCTGATATGCCGACCAAGGACGAGGACGACTTCTAATAGTCCGTGCTACCAGATTTTGGTGATACTTCACCCTTGCTGATAGTTTCTGACAAGAATCTTTCTGTCACTTCTGTTTCAATCCATGACCACTCCGTCACTGGTCATCCCAATGATGGACACACCATGGATCCAATCCTCGATAATGCGTCTCCTGCGGACATGTCTACTGAAGGTTGGTTACTCGACAAACAATATATGACTACGTTGGCATGCTTATTGATGGTCCTCCTGCCGACACCCCTGACGATAGAAAATTAGACGAGGACACTGTTACTAACTTCACTTCTTGAGACCCCTGTTAACAAGCCATCATCTGATCTAGCAGGCATTCAGACTCCTTTGAGTCTGTGATACCTGCAACCTTACAAACAGCCGGATTACAGCTTTCTACTACTGACGTAGACAACGACGACATAACTGCTATCACCTGCTCGAGGCACCACACCGATACACGACCCAGGGCCTGCTCCCGAGCCAGCTTCTGTACCTTTTTAGTCAGCTTGATGATTGCAACTGCTGGTCCTGCCCACTTGCTTAATTATGACCCTGTTACTTTTGGTTTACTAGACATTGCACCCCTTGTATCTACCTGCATCAGGCAATCTCCTCATTGGTTGAGATGTTTGTTTTTACACCCGCAACCGCTGACATTGCTCATTTTCCCTATGAAAACCAACTTCCATTGCGCCAAGGTGCCTATAGCTTTCTTTCAGAATATAACCGCACCCCGGGAAGGGACTTCAGGTCAGCACCCGCATAACGATTCATCTGCTACAACAGCATATTCCCAACTGCACAGGTCGCACCATTGCTTCTTTCACCTCTACATCGCTGTACGAGCCGATTTGATGGATCCTATAATACACTAAGCAGATTTTAGACCCTTACCTCACGTGATGGAGGCCACATACGAGATAAGTTGCCCCTGTAACACCATCTACAGTTTGAGGATATGAGTCGCAGAATGTTGGAACTTGAACTGACGCCATAATTGGCAACTTCAAATGCAAAGCATTACATAACCGAAAACATGAGTTAAGTGTCTACATCGCAAGACAGCATATTGTCTGAAAAGTTTATGTAAAACACCACGTCCTCCACCCTGTCTATTGTCAGCATACTTTGATTCGTCACATACATCAAGGTTCCTTTTGCGCTCTCGACCGTTGCTATTACACCGTTCCCAGGATTCTAATACTTATTTCTTTACTATCGGGCGACAGACTAGTTAACTACTTCGATATATATATACAAGCTCGAGGAGGAGTTTACGCATGCTAGCGGTCACTTTTCTATCCTCCTCCACCTCAGTCACCAGTATAGTTGGTTTCTGGATTAGGCGGAATGCATTACACTTGGGTAAGGACACTAATGATAAGCTGGGATTGCGGTGACTTTTGAGGACCACTTCTGATTACGAAATTTTGATGCACTAATATACTTATTGGCCAAGGGTAGGGTGACCCTGTGTCCCTTTCAATGTGATACATTTTGTAAGACACAGTGATTGTGGCCGAAGGATAATGAAAGCCCAATCATCTTTAAACATGCGGCAACACTTTATGGCCAATACCCAATGAAAGCTCAGTCGCTAGGTCTTCTCTAAGCACGTCATTGATCTATGTGTGTGTGCTAAAATTATAATACTACGTGCTTACTTGCTATGCTCTCATTAAACATAATTACCGAATTACTTGGTCATACTATGATTATACTATTATTTGATTGGTTGGTATGGTAACCTGTTATGTGTATGTACTTATGACCACTAAACAACCAAATGCACGCACGAAGCAAACTAGACCTGACCTAACCGACCTTCTTATAGGAAGATGTTGACTCAAGGGAACACCGATATCAACAACCCTCTATCGACAACAGAGGCAGAAATGCAAGAGCGCCTCTTACAGGCCATCGCACGGTACGAGGCCCGTCGCTCTGATTACAGCGGAGGTACCTCAGGAAATAACCCCCCCAACGGTAATGTCTAGTCCTTTAAGACACATTACAAAATGTTTGGACATTTCCACGAGTGCCTTGCTAAGGCCTTACGCGAATAATGTTGCTTACATCGCAGGCTGCACCTGCAAGCAGTTCTTGGACCACAAACCTCGAGAGTTCGACGACACTGGGGGTGCCTTAGCCTTCGTACGCTGGGTTGAAAAGACAGATTCTGTTTTACGATTGAGCGAATGTGACCCCGAACATCAAGTCAAGTATATAACTGGACTATTGGTGGATGAGGCTCTGTCATGGTGGAACCATCAAGTTCGGACAATGGGCGAGACCGCTGCGTATGCTATGACGTGGGACGAACTGAAAGATCTGATGCGTAAGAGATATTGCTCGAGGGCAGAAGTCCAGAAGTTGGAAACAGAACTGTGGAACTTGAAAATGGAAGGACCAAAGATAGCTGAGTATGTGCAGAGATTTAACGAATTATCACAAGTTGCCTTACTCCTAGGGGCACCAGAGTTTAAGAGAATTGAACAGTTCATAAGGGGATTGGCACCTCAGATTCTAAGCCTAGTAACAACATCAAAACCTTCAACGATCACCAAGGCTATCAACATAAGCATAGCACTCACGAAAGAAACAGTTAGACGAGGAGAATTTTCCACTACGGAGGAGAAAAAGGAGACTGCTATAGAGGCATCTGGGGATAACAAGAGAAAGCTCGCAGATTTCAAGATGGTTACTCGGGTAAGTAACAAGAAGAAGGCCAAGAAAGGAAAAGATTACAAGGGTATCCTACCTAAGTGCGACAATTGTTTACGTTATCATGTCGGGCGATGCAAATATGGAAATTGTGGTAACTGTGGCAAGGTGGGACATGTCAAGGAAACTTGTTGGCAAAATACTGAACATAGTAATGGGGGCCAAGATGGTAGTGAGAATCACGAGGAAAACAAAGACAATTACCAAGGCAGAATGAGCGATAAACAGAAACGTGCTCGAGGTTGTTTAAACTGTGGAAGCAAAAAGCATTTCAAAAGATATTGCCCTAAAAACTGTTGGTGCACTACATCTGTCGACTTCGTTTTGTATCGAGTCTTACACTAGTTAGAATAGATCAGGGCACGTAAAATGAGAGAGTTAGAAAGATTTCGCTTGAAGGATTGGATTTGTAAAGGATTTCGCTTGAAGCCTCAAGCGAAATCAACATGTAACGATTTCGCTTCAGGTCATTCCAAGCGAAATCTCCAAGTCTATATATAGGGATGTTAGGTCAAGCGAAATCATAGTTTTTGAGAGAGAGTTTTCCATACCGAGGTGCTGCCGGTGTGAGAACTGATTGTAATTGCTTTCTAATCAATACAAATCAGTGTTAAAGTGAATATTAAGCTGTTTACACGTCAAATACTTGTTTTCCGCACCTGTATTTGATGGAATTCCTCTGAACCGACTCGTTTATGTCGTGAAACCGGTCCTTACAATTGGTATCAGAGCTCAGGAGGAGGAGTTCTGCAATATTCAGCCGAAATTCATCAAAATCTCTTACTTCTACACCTTCTTTTAACAGTTCAGAAACTTTTCACGGTCTAAATCATCTCAAATTCTCACGGATTGTTTAAAAGTACAAGATAACAAACCCTTGAAAGTTTCACAGCCAAATTCGACCTAAAAGTGATTAAATTTGACATTCGAATGGATTTCGCTTGAAGAATATAGTTTCATTGGACGATTTCGCTTGAAACTTCAAGCGACACCTAGATTTCGCTTCAAACAGCATTCTATTTCGCTTTAGGGCCGTCGCTTCAACGATTTCGCTTCAGAAACTGTTGCTTGGACGATTTCGCTTTAAAGTTTTCGCTTCAAGGTGTTCGCTTCATTCAGGATCGCTTCAAAGGGTCTCGTTTCAAGAATTTCGCTTGAGAGTTGTTCAGTTAAATTGTTTCGCTTGAAGGGTATCGCTTAAAAGATACTATTTCGCTTGAAAGAAATTGAAACATGGATAACGATTTCCACAACGCATTTGCAACATCGCCTAGTTCATCTTCCATTGCTCAAAACATGAATTCAGAAAATGAAACGGGGACTACTCAGAAACCTCCGAAGTTAATGTGCATAGAGGAATACTATGGATGGAAAGATCGTTTCGAAAACTGGGTGCAAGCAAATCATTTGAGATCATGGGAATGTATTCTGAAAAAGTATATGCTACCACGTACTGAAATGGAGACAGTAAAACAGATTTCAGAGTTTGGGAATGAAGAACGGGAAATGTATCGAGCTGAAAAAATGATGATCAGTTTGCTTCAACAAGCTATCAAAGAAGACATCTTTATACTACTTCAACATGACAAAACATCAAAGTCAATCTGGGATGCTTTGAAAGTTAAAGTTGAAGGTAGTGCAAACATGATTAAAAGCAAAAAGGCGTTGCTTAAAAAGGAGTTTGATTTGTTCACAAGTTTGCCCGGAGAAGATACAAAGAAACTCATTGAACGTTATTGTCACTTAGTTCGAACAATGTCAATGATGAACATCAACAAAGATGATGAAGAATGGGTGGATAAGCTAGCTGATGCTTTACCTCAGAAAGAGTGGGGAACATATTTGATGATACTGAAAAATACCGGAGTTTATGATGGGTTGTCGATCTCTCAGTTCATTGAAAAAATTGAAAGTCAGGATTTAGAACAGCAAAAGATTGCAAGGATGAATAATCCAAGTGGTCAACAAGATGTAAGAATGTATTACAAGGGTAGTGTTCCGACTTCAGAAGCTGAGAAAAGTCCGAAAATTCAGACTGCTTATAGTGTTGGAGATTCTACAGAAAAGACTGATCAAAACTCAAACAAAAGTAACAGTGGTTTCTCATTGTATCCGAGTGTTAATCCGAAAAGCTCATCAGAAAGTTTTCAGTCTCAAAGCACAAAGATGGGAAATGGTTGTGTGATTCAATGCAACATAGCTCTAAATCTTCCAGAAGGTCAAAGTTTTTCTGAAGACATTGCGAAAGATCATATGGCATTACTTGGTTCCGTGCTTATCTCATATGAAGGTTTAGTGGCTGGTCGAATTGGAAATCCTATGCTTACTAAAGAGGATTACGACCAAATAGATGCTGAAGAGATGGAACTAATGGATATCAAATGGTGTCTTGCAAGTGTTCTTAGACGTGCTGAAAAGTTCAAGACAATTACCGGGAGAAATGATTTTCTTGATGCTTGTGTTTCTACTTTAGGTTTTGATAAATCTAAAGTTACTTGTTTCAGGTGCAGGGAAAAAGGTCATTTTAAGCGGGAATGCAAAAACAGAGAAGTTAGTGGTGCTCAGAATCCTTTTGGAAAAGACGACTACTACCGGAAAGCCATTTATCAGCAAGTTGGTCAGACACAAGAATTACAGACGGCTCATGGTAGAAAGATTGAAGATTCAAAGAAAGGATGTTTGGTAGATTTCAATTGGAGCAACTACATTTCTTCTAACAACACAGCATGTATAGTGGACCAAATTGATGAACAACTACCTGAAGGATTCAGCTGGGATATGTTTGTTGATGAAAAAGGGGATTTCAAAGCTTTCATTGCAAAGATTGTTAGAGAACCAGACCTGTTTGCAACCTGGATGAGATATATTGGTGAAACAATGAAAGAACATTCAGTTATATCTGAAGAAAGCTCAGAAAGTGTTGATGCAGATTCACTTAGTACAGATGAAAGTGTGCTGAATGATATTTGTTCAGAAAAGAAAGCTACATTTGATCAAACACCATCTGATTCTGGTGTATCTGAAGATGATTCTGACAAATCTGCACAGTTTGATAAAACACCGATAGAGAACAGCAGTGATGATGAGGAAGAGAAACAGATTAATATTGCTAAAAAACATCTTTCTCCTGAAAGTTTTCATTTTTATTTTGCAGATCGCATGGAGAAACTGAAGGAGAAACAAGCTGCAAAAGAACAACAACAAGATGAGAAGGTTGAAAATGTTGTTCAAAATGAAGAAGTTAGAAGTGTGGATGAAGAAAAAGTGATTGAAGTGGTAAAAACTATTGAGGTTGAGAAGATTGTTGAAATTGAAAAGCCTTGCAAGAAGTGCTTGGAAGTTTGCAAAAGTTGCGAAGAAAAAGATGTGATTCTGTTTGATAGAGAAAGATTGATAGAAAAGTTACTATCTGACATTAGCTATGTGAAAGAATCGTATAGCGTGTTGAACAGAACTGTGACAGGTCTTCAAACAACAAATTCTGAAAGAGAAAAGGCTTTAACGATGACAAATTCTACATTGATGACAAAGCAAAAGGCAATTAATCATTACATCGAAGAAAATGCTAGTCTAAAGCAAGAGTTGGAAAAAGAAAAGATCGAGAATGAACGGATCAGAAGGTTATTACTGAGTTATTCTTGTTCTGATTATGTTATTGATCGAGTTTATCCTACTATTGCAGGTTTTGAAGCATTTCAGGATGAGAAGCAAAAGAATGAGACTGGTAAGAAATCGACTGTTAAATACAACAAGTGTCCGCCTCCTATCTGGGAAGGGTATTCTCCTAGAAAACCAAATGAGGAGCAAGTCGAAAAAGCAGTCAATATAAAGTTAAAATCCGAGACAACTGACGTTTTACCAGATAACATTGATATCACGTTTACCTCGTCTGATACTGATCATGAGTCTGAGTTAATCAAAAGGGTGGTTGATCAGGTGTTAGATACTGAGGAGGTGTCTGAGTCAAAGTTTGAGTCTGGGTGTTCAAGTTCGTCGGTCAACAGTTCAAAATCGTCGGAAAAACGGTCTTATAGTAAAGAATTTTTGTTATCAAAAGCGAATTTGGATGATGAAACATTTAAAGTTGCATATACTTTAAATGGTTCTGACAAATTATACTCTGATGAAGAGTTTCCGATGGATAGTGTTAGATTTGACAAGATCAAAAAGGTTTTCAAAATCACAGAAATTAATATTTCTGACACTAAAAATTTAAATCTTAATGAAAAATCTAAAAAATACACTTCAAGAGTTCAACAACGGTTAAACAAGAAAAAAGGGAAAAAGGATTACAATTTTAGTTCTGGTTTTCAAAAGAAAACAAACCAAAATTGTAATTACAAAAGAAAAGGTTTAGGTTTTATTCAGCAAGAAAGTTACAGAAAGATAAACAATTCTAAACGAAAAACAGAATTTGTTTCAGGTGGAAGTGTTGAAGATGAACAGAAGAAACCTTTCTGGAAAGAAACAAATCAGGAGTTTCTTGTTGAAAGAAAAAGAACAGGAACTGGAGTTTTTCATTCAAGAGACATTCCAAGAGATACAAGAATTTGTTTTCAATGTCAAGTCGTTGGACACATTGCTCACAACTGTCCAAACAAAGTCAGCAGAAAACAGGGAGTCTCTGAAAAACTTAAAGAAAAAATGGTTGAAAAGAATGAATCACCAACTACAAACTTCAAAATTTTTGATAATTCAAATAATGAAGTTGGTGCAAATTCTCAAAAGATGTACAAAAAGAAGGCAAAAGACAACCAAACATGGGTTGTTAAGAAATCGGTTGATAGTTCTGACAATGAATCTGATTCCACAAAATCAGAGGAGTCACAAGATGAGATTAATGATTTGTTGAATGATGCTGACATTAAATCAATGAGTGTGAAAGAGATTCAGCAAATGGTTGGTAAAATAGAAATTTCAGATTTTGATATTGAAAAAACATTTAATGGAAATGTTAAGAAAATTTTCAAGAAAATGCTGGATGGGAAAGTAAAGGGGGTTAAAGATTTTTATGCAACAAAAAAGGCAACATATAATCCTACTGCCCAGGAATTGGAAGCCACCAAGTCAAATAAGACTTGGGTGGAAGTTTGTTTTCCATGATAGTCGAAGGACTATGCCGGAGATCCCAAGTTTATATCGTGGATCAGGAATCGGCATCTTTCTAATGTTTGAAGATTTTAGTTGAAAATTTTGATAGTGTTTGGATGTTTACAGGTTGAAGGACTATGCCGGAGCTTCCAGGTTGGTAATTGTGAAGCAGGAATCGGCATCCTGATTGGTAAAATGATTATGTAGACGTAACATTCCTACAAGTGGTATTGTGTTTGGTATAGTAGGTGCATACATGAAAAAGGTTAATCAAGGTCATTAAGTTGAACTTGATTGGACCATATTTACAATTGGTATTTCGAATAGACAATGTGATGAAACACACTCCGAATTTTTAAATGATTATATCATAAAAACTTATTTTCCGGAAAAATCATTTTGATTAAAACAAACTTAAGTGTTTTGAAATCTAAATGAGAAAATAGTTTTGTGATAGGGGGAGTTCTGATTGTTTATGCCGAGCGAATGGCGATTTGATGCGATTTGATATCAGTTGTCAAGTTTTATTGTACAGTTTATTTTCAAATTTCCTAAAATGTGTTTGCATTTTAGGGGGAGTAAAAATTTTCAGAAAATCCAAAAACATTTGAAAAAGACAAAAACATGATAAAATTCAAAAATGAGTTTTTGTTGCATATAGAGGAAATGATAGTACATCAGTGGACTGTCACAACATGCTAAAAAATGTAATGTAAATATGTGATAAACAATCTTACTATGGATATGTCAGTAGGTTTTTGCACATTTAGTAGATTGTGACGAGATATAAACCTATATTTCAAACTTGCTTGTTCTGTGGGTTAACACAAACTTGGATATATAGGTAACCCCTGAAATCTTGTTTGAAAGGTCTCTTAATCTGATATACTAGGTCTTTATACTCTATGATATCTGGGGTATTATTCCGGGACTTCTGCTGAACGGTAGTTCTGACCTAGTCCCTGGCTAATACTTGCTGCAATGCTTGAAACACAGCATTAAACCCTCAGCATGCTGAAACAATAAAATTGATATATGCTGCTGTTGTAAGCAAAAAGATCCTCTAAAGGGGACATACCGTAAAGTCGAAGCTGATATCTCTCTGCGTATACGGAAGTATCGATCTGAGATCCCTCGGCCCTCGCACACCTAAATTATATACAGATATCATTGTAGTATTCTCACCTGTAAGACTGATTATTGAGATTCTGGATACGGGAGTATATTCAAGTAGTGGGACACACGAATAAGTTCAAGTGATTAAAACATTAATCTCGTATCTCGGATCAGTTGAACTGTGTGTGAGAATTTAAGTGGACAAACATACTGACAATCTAGGTAAATTGTTTAGAACTTAAAATGAAATGAAGTTTAACGGTGTTAGTGATCTGTCTCAGTAACTGATATGATTCTCTTGCACAAACTCATAAAAATATATTGTTTGTAAATAGTTCTTTACTGCATTTTATTTCAGTTATTTCAAAATACAAAAAGTTTTTCAGTGTGTTTTAGCATAAATTTTGAAAAAGTCAAAAAGATTTTCGACAGCTGATATTGAAAAGCTGATTGTCAAAATTTCAAGTGCTAAACATGATGACTTGGATGTGAGGGGGAGTGAATCTTAAAATGTCAAAAAGGTTTGTTAAATTCCTACAATTGGTATTTTTAAAACCTACATTTGGTTCATTATTGGTTTGTGATATGAAAGAAAATTATCTGATTATATCAGATTGTTGGTGCATTTACCTTGTTAAATTTAGAAAATTTATTTCTGGGTTAAGATTGTTACAGGTGAGCCAGGTTAATTCATTCAAAGCTTACGAAAGTCAGACTCTGTTCATGAATCTAAAAAGTTTGCTAGCTGCTGATGCTGATGAACTTAAGGAATCAAGAGATCTGATCAAGAGAATTAGATAAAGGCCAGGCAATGATCTTGTATTTGGCATTTGAGTCAGACATTGATCCTAAAGCAGATGTTGCTGAAGAACAAATGAATACCAGCAAATTGTGAGGGGGAGTCTGATAGAGCCAGGAGATTCTTGAGTAGAAGATTGAGAGAGAAAAGCCCAGAGACTGGTCAAGAATGAAGATGTGAAGATACAGTATTGGTGTGACTCGATAGTCGACTCGTCAACATCTGAGGGGGAGTCTGTTGGTGCACTACATCTGTCGACTTCGTTTTGTATCGAGTCTTACACTAGTTAGAATAGATAAGGGCACGTAAAACGAGAGAGTTAGAAAGATTTCGCTTGAAGGATTGGATTTGTAAAGGATTTCGCTTGAAGCCTCAAGCGAAATCAACATGTAACGATTTCGCTTCAGGTCATTCCAAGCGAAATCTCCAAGTCTATATATAGGGATGTTAGGTCAAGCGAAATCATAGTTTTTGAGAGAGAGTTTTCCATACCGAGGTGCTGCCGGTGTGAGAACTGATTGTAATTGCTTTCTAATCAATACAAATCAGTGTTAAAGTGAAGATTAAGCTGTTTACACGTCAAATACTTGTTTTCCGCACCTGTATTTGATGGAATTCGTCTGAACCGACTCGTTTAGGTCGTGAAACCGGTCCTTACAATAAAATTTAAAGGGGGTTAAAGATTTTTATGCAACTAAAAAGGCAACATATAACCCTACTGTCCAGGAATTGGAAGCCACCAAGTCAAATAAGACTTGGGTGGAAGTTTGTTTTCCATGATAGTCGAAGGACTATGCCGGAGATCCCAAGTTTATATCATGGATCAGGAATCGGCATCTTTCTAATGTTTGAAGATTTTAGTTGAAAATTTTGATAGTGTTTGGATGTTTACAGGTTGAAGGACTACGCCGGAGCTTCCAGGTTGGTAATTGTGAAGCAGGAATCGGCATCCTGATTGGTAAAATGATTATGTAGACGTAACATTCCTACAAGTGGTATTGTGTTTGGTATAGTAGGTGCATACATGAAAAAGGTTAATCAAGGTCATTAAGTTGAACTTGATTGGACCATATTTACAATTGGTATTTCGAATAGACAATGTGATGAAACACACTCCGAATTTTTAAATGATTATATCATAAAAACTTATTTTCCGGAAAAATCATTTTGATTAAAACAAACTTAAGTGTTTTGAAATCTAAATGAGAAAATAGTTTTGTGATAGGGGGAGTTCTGATTGTTTATGCCGAGCGAATGGCGATTTGATGCGATTTGATATCAGTTGTCAAGTTTTATTGTACAGTTTATTTTCAAATTTCCTAAAATGTGTTTGCATTTTAGGGGGAGTAAAAATTTTCAGAAAATCCAAAAACATTTGAAAATTTGAAAAAGACAAAAACATGATAAAATTCAAAAATGAGTTTTTGTTGCATATAGAGGAAATGATAGTACATCAGTGGACTATCACAACATGCTAAAGAAATGTAAAGTAAATATGTGATAAACAATCTTACTGTGGATGTGTCAGTAGGTTTTTACACATTTAGTAAATTGTGACGAGATATAAACCTAAATTTCAAACTTGTTTGTTCTGTGGGTTAACACAAACTTGGATATATAGGTAACCCCTGAAATCTTGTTTGAAAGGTCCCTTATTCTGAGATACTAGGTCTTTATGCTCAGTGATATCTGGGGTATTATCCCGGGACTTCTGCTGAAAGAAATTTCTGACCTAGTCCCCGGATAATGCTTTCTGCAAATGCTTGAAACATAGCATCGCCCTCAGCAAGCTGATGAAACAATAAAATTGATAGTCGCTGCTGTTGTAATGCAAAAAGATCCTCTAAAGGGGACACACCAAAAAGTCGAAGCCGTCATCTCTCTGCGTATACGGGAGTATCGACCTGAGCTCTCACGGCCCTCGTACTATAATTTATTCCACTGACAGATATCATCTGTGGTATACTCACCTGTAAGACTGAATATTGGGATCTGGATACGGGAGTATATTCAAGTAGTGGGACACACGAATAAGTTCAAGTGCTTAAAACATTAATATCATATCTCGGATCAATTGAACTTTGTGTGAAAATTTAAATGGACAAACATACTGACAATCTAGGTAAATTGTTTAGAACTTAATATGAAATGAAGCTTAACGGTGTTGGTGATTGGTCTCAGAAACTGATATGATCCTCTTGCACAAACTCACAAAAATATTGTTTGTAAATATTTCTTTATTGCATTCCTTTACAATATCATCATCATCATCATCATCATACTCAGTATATCCCACCAATAGCAAAGCTAAGGTAGGGTCTGAGGAGGGTGAGATGTAGACAGCCTTACCTCTACCCCGTAGGAATAGAGAGGCTGCTTCCAATGAGACCCCCGGCTCGATTGTAGTTTTGCATCAAGCCTTGGACATAAGGCACATAACACTCAGCAATTGAGACAAACACCGATTAGTGCATGTACCCCCTTGTCTTTTGGCTATCAACGCCACCACATGATGCATGATTAACCATCCCCCTCTTTTAACGTTATTTTCACGAAATTAGTAAAATAACGTTAAAATTAGTGCACTTTCACTTTTGCCCCCCGTGCACCCACGCATATATACATTATATGAGCATACCGCAAGCGGGGCGTAGTGTGTTTTAGCATTCCTTTACAATAAAAAATTACAAAAAGATTTTAGTGTGTTTTAGCATAAATTCTTGAAAAATTCAAAAAGATTTTCGACAACTGATATTGGATAGCTGATTGTCAAAATTTCAAGTGCTAAACATGATGACTTGGTTGTGAGGGGGAGTGAATCTTAAAATGTCAAAAAGGTTTGTTAAATTCCTACAATTAGTATTTTAAAACCTATTTTTGGTTCATCAGTGGTTGATGATAGAAGAGAGAGTTATCTGATTATATCAGATTGTTGGTGCATTTAACTCGTTAAAGTTAGAAATTTTATTTCTGGGTTAAGATTGTTACAGGTGAGCCAGGTTAATTCATTCAAAGCTTACGAAAGTCAGACTCTGTTCATGAATCTAAAAAGTTTGCTAGCTGCTGATGCTGATGAACTTAAGGAATCAAGAGATCTGATCAAGAGAATTAGATAAAAGCCAGGCAATGATCTTGTATTTGGCATTTGAGTCAGACATTGATCCTAAAGCAGATGTTGCTGAAGAACAAATGAATACCAGCAAATTGTGAGGGGGAGTCTGATAGAGCCAGGAGATTCTTGAGAAGAAGATTGAGAGAGAAAAGCCCAGAGACTGATCAAGAATGAAGATGTGAAGATACAGTATTGGTGTGACTCGATAGTCGACTCGTCAACATCTGAGGGGGAGTCTGTTGGTGCACTACATCTGTCGACTTCGTCTTGTATCGAGTCTTACACTAGTTAGAATAGATCAGGGCACGTAAAACGAGAGAGTTAGAAAGATTTCGCTTGAAGGATTGGATTTGTAAAGGATTTCGCTTGAAGCCTCAAGCGAAATCAACATGTAACGATTTCGCTTCAGGTCATTCCAAACGAAATCTCCAAGTCTATATATAGGGATGTTAGGTCAAGCGAAATCATAGTTTTTGAGAGAGAGTTTTCCATACCGAGGTGCTGCCGGTGTGAGAACTGATTGTAATTGCTTTCTAATCAATACAAATCAGTGTTAAAGTGAAGATTAAGCTGTTTACACGTCAAATACTTGTTTTCCGCACCTGTATTTGATGGAATTCCTCTGAACCGACTCGTTTAGGTCGTGAAACCGGTCCTTACAAAAACAATTAGGCGCAAGGATGAAAGCTCCCCACCGGAGCTAGGGAGACACGCCAGGGATCCAAGCATGGATATCGGTACGTCCCATATTACTCAATATTATGCATTGATATTACCAAATACTGTTGCAAATATTACGATTCGCACTTCTAGAGTTCGAGAGCATAATTGGTTTAAGTAGCGAGTAAGTAGATATTCCAGTACCCATTAGAACTAGCTTAGGGGAAGCTAGTGGAAGCCAACACAGTAACTGGAATCGGCAAGATAGAACCCGGAGAGCGTAAGTTTACGCTAGATCTATTGCCAGTTGAGTTGGGAAGCTTCAACGTGGTGATTGGATGCATTAGTTGCCAGGCGGTCGAGCGGAGGTTGATATCCACACCTCGATGACGAATGTAGGAATGATCGTGACTCACAAAGCAGGATACGCCACCACCGATCACGAATTACTTAAGGCACGAAAGTTGTTGTGAGAAGGATGTGTTGTTTCTTGGCTCATGTCGGGGACAAGGGGGCCGAAGAACTAAAACTTAACGATACCCCCGTGATCGGAGTATACCCTGAATTCTTCCTCGAAGACTTGCCAGAGTAATCTCCTCGACGACAAGTCGAATTTTTGCATCAATCTGATTCCAGGCCTCACGCCTGTAGCCAAAGCACCATGAGCGACTTACACCTTCGGAAATGCAAGGATTGACAGTGCAACCTCAGTGGTTGATAGAGAAGGAAGATAACAGACCAAAACTTTTGTTTTGGATAACCTCAGTTCTACTCGCCAAAAGAAAGGACGAATAACTTTCAAATGACCGGGAGTCGGACGAGCTAGCCAACCAGAGTCGGTGGCTCTTGCTGAGGACTAACGAACTCCTTACATAACTGACTGTGAAGACCCAACTACTATTACACGACTGGTCGACAATCGAGCGTCGTTAACAGTGAATTCAAGAAGAAAGTTTACCGGTGAAAATTGTGGGACAATGATTAGTTCTTAGACGTACACAAAAACGGTGCTTCCTACACATTGTACAAATCGGATCCACACGGGACACGTAATCTGGAGGATTTAGAAAACATATATTTAGGACCTTGGGAACCCAGGTCCAAACTCGTAAAGGTTTTTATTTAGGAACCATATCTGTCAACTCAATCAACCATCATTAACATGGCGCATATGCCAGTTCCGTTGACCCAACAGAGAATACTTGGATTTCTTTTACTTCTGACGAGTAGATGGTTGCCTCTCTACTCCCCTTAATGGTAGTTGCATCACACAAGTTTTCTTCGCTGAGAGCGAACACACATTTGTTTCGATACTTGGTCATTTCTTCATTTTAGCAAGCACTCATTGTTTCAGTACTCGAAAACTTTCATGACACACATGCATCATTTTCTACGCATGTGGTTTTGTTTCGAACAAACACTTCATTGAAATTTAAATATTACCTTGCTAAACCTAATTACTGATTCGTGATTCGAATGACCTACATTCATGGTTTATTTTGCGACCATGCCGAGAATTCCTTGTTGATACATACGTTTATTGTCGGGTTACGTTGAAACCAAGTTCAATTGCTTGAACTTCTCCAGTTCACAGGTTTAACTTGAAACGCTATATGATGTATCGGGAGCATCATATTTAACTATTTTTGCAGAGATTCTTTCATTTCGAGTCGTAGTAGATTTGGTTGGTCTACGACTCCACTAAAACGTTTGATTTGTTTTGATACCCTGCGGTGATATTTTCACAAAATTGAAGCTTGCGCTAATTTGGTTACTCACTTCGTATACGGATTCAATTCCCTATTTAGTTGTTAACAATCCATTTGGGATCTTCACGATCAAAGCGGTCTCAACACAATTGTGTGTTAAGGCAATGGTACATATATTCATTTCATAAGCACAATGTACCTCCTAACGATTCGTTCGTTGTCAATCAAATGCCTTGCGATACTTATTACTTTTCATCTTCGATTGGAAACAGTGCTTTTTTTTGATGTTCCGTATTTAATTGGAAACTCTGTAACATGGAATAAAATCAAATCTTCAGATTGCCTTAGTACACCTTCATTTGATTTCAAACGCGGTGAACTTGTTCAGTCACCACTATTATTGGGTAATGCCATTACGTCACCTTGTGGTGTCATCATAAACTTGTAGCTTGTGCTAATCATGGTAACCGTTTTACAGGAGACCACACATACTTTTGTTTGATTTATCATTTAAACATTTCTGATGCAACTACGAAGCAAGACAATGATACACCAGATTCGCTTGTATTCCATTCGGTGTATCTTCACCATTCAAAAATCTCAACACACTAAACCTTACCAGACGTTTATTCAGGAGTTGACAGATCATTTTACTATTACGTTGAGTTGCTGCTTTTGAGTTCTTATAGTGGGTGCTATGGTTTGTGAAAACTCGTTTGCATATTACAACCGATCGTTTAAAAATCTTATTAGTCAAAACTCCAATTTTGTGGAACCCCTGCTAGCTGGATTACACTAGACTATACGTCAAATGCGTCTTGTACCTTTGACGCCCAGTGCTAAAAGCACACACCTTTCAACCCTAGGATTCGGGTTATTATATATTTTTGGACTCACCTAATGTGAGTAATGTTTGTTTCGATTTGATGATTATCTACTTCGATATTATTCATATACATACGTGTGTGACTTAACCATAAGGAGTTAAGGTAGTACAAATTTCGAGGACGAAATTTCTTTAACGGGGGGGGGGATGTGACAACCCTCACCAAACCAGGTATCCGTACGGATTAATTAATATTTAATTAATGCTTAATTACTGTGCTTGCTTACAGTTGTGATTAAACTGCTACTTGATTTCTGATACATACTTATACATGCATCATACTTTACTACTGTCACTCCATTATTTACACAGAACATCAGTGACAACCTTGATGCACAAAAGCACAGTGAGCACACTATACGGATAACCCAGTAAACATGCTGACATAGCCAGCATCAGACAGACACTGTCTCTAAGGCCAGTATGAGCCGGGAATAGATTACTACACCAGTAGGGAGTGTAGGGAGGTGAGGATTGTAAAACTGCGTCACTAGGTGATAGTTATAGTGACCGGATGTGCCTAAAACATGCTTTAATTACAAAATTCTGCACTACATACAAAAATTCAGCTTTTAACAAAGCTAGTAAAGTGCAAAAACTTGGTGAAATAGTCCTAGATATTTTCCAAAGTGTTGGGAATAAAAAGTATCACTAAAAGTATCATAAATGACACCTTAATGATTAATTAAACACTTTAACGGAACGATACCCAACCGAACAACCGGACTTTACCCGGAACATAAAAATATTGTCAAACACATTATTTTTATTTTTCTAAGTTAGTTAGGGTCCCCGAACACCCTAACACACTATATATTAAATTATACACATAAACCACTAACTATAATATTTAATTCTAACTAACCACTAACTACCTAGTTGCAAACCAACTAAACAAAACCCCACCCCCAAACCGTTTATGAACAAGTGAGGACACCCCTTGATTTTTATCTAATTTTTTAATGGATTTGTGGTGTACTAAGGAGACATTGTGACTAATGGGTAACAAGATGTTGGGAAATCCCATTATAAATCCACTAGTTACTCATTCATTATCATCATTCACCAACTCAAGACTTTCACTCCTCTCCCTTCTCCACTACTTATGGCAGCCACCATCACACCACCATACCACCACTTCAAGCTTCTTTCAAACAATCCATACATATCCAAGGGTGCTAGAGACCGAACAAACAAGCCCGGTGCTCTCGGAAGTTCAAGGACCGCTCTTGTATTCTTTTATCCACCACTTTTACGCCTTTGATCTTCCCTAGCCTTGTGCTAGTTGTAAGTGCTTCTAAACACCCTCTTGTTCTTATTTAAAGTGGTTAATAAGAGGTTTAACGGATAAAAATCGAGAACACTAAAGATCAAAACTAAAAGACTTGAAAGTATGATGAACTAGTTGGTTAAAAAGAAACTAGTGGTATAAATCATGATAAATCTGAAATAAAAAAACCATAATCTGCTGTAACAAACTTATGATCTGATTTTAATCATATTAGAAAGGATGGCGAACGTATGTGCACGTTTTAGTAACATTTAACCCCTAAACAGCATGCTGAATCGCACTTTCAGCCGACTTTAACTGACTGTAACAGGTCCTTAACGAAATGAAAAATGTATTTTCTGAAGTCTAGATTTATGTACTATGAAATACGGTTCTAATGGCACTGGAATCATAATTTTTGGACTCTGTTTATTATTTTTAAAGTGTCGTTTTGTAACAGTAGCTAGAGCTTCATTTTTACAGCAGAAAATGAGTGTTACATTTTTAGTCATACCTTGAAACCTGTGTAGAGTTGGATCATGAAATTTTTACTGTAGATGACCACCGATGTATTTGTAATTATCCCATTGGAGTTTCGTAAATCGGACTTACGATAAATTTTAAATAAATTATTCCGTGGACTGTGGTCAGAAAAAGATAAATCTGATTTTGGTCCGGAAAATGATTTTCTATAAAATATTGGTGATGATTTGGACCCCGATATTTTTACACAATAATTTTTGGTTCGTTTAAGACATTCTGTAAAAATTTGGGAATTTTTGGAATAAGATAACTATTTTATTAAAATACTCAAAAACGGCCCAGTTTTGTATATTAAAACTGAAACGATATAATTAGTCTTTTGCATGTCTGAATGTCGGGTTGGTTAATTGCGAACTGATTGAATGCTTTTACAAAAGAAAATGATACGCTAGTAAGCGTGGACACCTCCGTTTACAGAGGAAACTCTGGCGAAATTTTTCCAGAAAATATAACACTTAGAAATGTTTTTTTGGTGACAAGTGTTATAAATATATTTTTAACTTGTTTTCCAAAATATAAATGTAACACCTCGAAAATTCAGGTCCTATAAAGTGTTGACACGTGTCATATGTTTGAACGTGTGAAAGAATGTTATGAAAGGACTAAAGTTGGCAAACATGAAAAGTATATGAAAATACGAGTTCTAAATGTCAACAGTGAATAAATATATTGTACATTAACCCTACATGATGTTTATATCACCAAACGAATAAATCATGGATCATACGAAGCTAAAAGTGAGAGATTACAAACCACAGGGGTTAAATGTGTCAACATGTTTAAGTTATACCTCTGAGTGACCTTTTGACAAACCCGAAGCTTTGTAACGGTTAATTATGCTCACTAGAATGCACGATATAAATTTCATAAAGTTTCGTTATCATATGAGAAAGTTATGATCAAATTCGTATGCGAGGGGTTAAAACGTCAACGTTGAAAGTTAGGACTTTTCGGGTAACAATAAAGTTAACCGGGGACTTAACAAAATGGGTAAATGTCTTGAAGCCCCTAAACATCAATTTGGACGGTTCAAGGTGCAAGAAACAAAAGTCTAATCGAAGTTTGAAGAGCCAAGGATCAAAACGCAATAAATCTAAAAATTCAGATTCTGTGCAGAAGGGTGTCGCGCCACGCGAAGCCCCAGGGGGGGGGGGTCTTCGCGCCACGCGAGGGCCTATCTGATACGATTTTTCTTGTTTCTTGTGTGTCCTTGCCTTTGTACTCGATTTTTACCCGATCTTCCACATCTTTCTTGGCCCATAGGCACCCCATAAACACTTAGGGACATGTGTTGATGATTCATGGTCCATGTTAGACTTATGTGTCAACATTTTGTGGTGATTAAACCACTATATAAAGACCTCTAAGTTGCAAACATGCTTCACACATTCATTCTTGCAAATCTGATCATTTGTGGAGCACAAGATCACCTTCCAAGCCTTTCTAGTCGACCATTGGTCACTTGTAAGTATGTTTAACCTTCGTTAATCGAGTTTAGCTTAGTTATTTAGCTAAAAGTCAAACCGTCGTAATTAACGGTTGACTTTAAGATTAATCACTAATGGCTCAGTGATTAGTCGAATTGAAAGTAGTTATAAGTTGGTAATTATGTGGGTAATAAACCCTCAAAAGGGTTCCCCCTGATTCCCACTCTAACTAGGTCAAATGTCGGGTCAAACTTGTTAAGAAAAAGTCAACAGGATACTTAAATTCAAATTTATGCATGATTAGCAATGTAGAATACATACAACCTGTTTGATCATTAATATAACTTGGTAATTAGTGTAAGAACATGTCTAAACATGTTCAACCCGACAATTTACTGTTTAGACCCGGTTCGGAACCGAAAGTCGCAAAGCTTTGACTTCAGTTCTGACCCGTTTTGGTATGATGTAGAAATACCTAAGAGCTTCATTTGGACCAGGTTACATGCTAGTATAACCCTCTGTGATTATACACCATGGTTCATTAGTTAACCGATTAATACGCATGATTCCGTTAATTGCTCATATGTTGACCATTATGCCCTTTTCACTTTAAAACGTGATTTGAGAAAATGTAAAAGTGTAGAAACCTTAGTTATTGATATATAAACTTGTATGCAAAGTTTGACATCAGTTTGAGGTGTAGATTGAGAGTTATGCTCATTAGCGTAATTAAGAAGCTTTATGTTAATTAAACGGAGTAATTAACGTATAACCTAGTTAAGCCTACTTTTTGATATCAAACTTATTACCCACTGATGTAATATGTTATTTTGGGATTTTTGAAGATTTTTAATTAATCTTAGGCTGAGCATAACTTATAGTCGTAGGCTTAATCCGGTAATTGTCGGTTTTGCCCTTACGGGCTATAAAATGAGTTTTACATATCTAATTGACTCGAAACCTTTTGCTACTAATTACATATGATAAATAAATTATTTTAATCCTTCTGGAATAATAAAAATATCAGCTTTATGTATAGAACCCGGAAATGGCTTCTAATCGCCTTTTTAAGCGTTTTTAACGCATAGTATGTACTAGAACTATTTTAAACATACAAGGGTTGATACCTACTGATATTTTGGGCAAATTATAATATTTTAACAGTAAGCAAAAGTTGTTTAACTCAGACTTCAGTTTTGAGCTTTACGGCTTATGTGAAATTACCAAAATGCCCCTACGGTGCATAGTTTGGTTATAATTGATAAATTTCACATATATACTTTACCCTACTGTTATAACTTAGAAAACTAAGTATTTTTGCTGATTATATCAGACCTGCAACACAGGTTAATACTTAAACTCTTTTATAACCTTGAAAATGACCAAACTACCCCTACGAGGCATAGTTTGGGTTTAAATTTCGTTTTGGGCATAATGGAAGGTACCCTACTGATATCGCAACATATTTGAAGCATATTAACTTAGGAAACCTGTATATGGCTCTTATGAATACCCGTTACGCTTATTACGCGTTCGATTCGGTTTATGTAACTAGTTTGCATAAATTAGCCGAAACGGGTCAAACCTTATCGGTTTTATCTCAAAATCCAGAATGTGTATGAAATACCCATATTAAGCAAGTCTCCGAACTTGTTGGGTCTAAATCACATTCTATTCCGGTCTTCGCCTAATCGTGCGTTTGAACCGTATCTTTCGGTAAGACTAACCGGTCTAAGCTTAGGCTTAATTAAAGACCCGTTAGCATCCTAATTGGTTAATTATACCATCTTTCCAGACTAGAGCCTTCCGGTAAATTGTACCTACGCTTACTTAAGTGAATACGACTGAGTTATTATAATTCTTGCTATTTAAGACAGGAGCTAGCTCAGGTAAATACTCTTAACTTATTTTCCCTATTACGGGCTTGGGATACGGTAATATAAATACCGCATGGTCAGGTATGGGATTCAAAGACCAATAAGTCGGGAAATCCAAATAACCTGTTTTTTTAATTCGTATTGCTTGACTGAAACATTGGGGATTAATGCGACCGTGTCCTGGATATCCTTGACTCATAAATTGCAATGGCCACGACCTAAGCACGGGGTGTAGGCATACACCTGACAGATGCCATATGTTTATTAATTAATTATACCCAATAAGGGATTCCCAATAAGGGAATAGTGGTGTGTCGGTTAATCATGAACCGGCATAGAACCGGGCCCCGTATGTAGAGCAAGTTATGTAAAACTGATAACATGAAATATAGTTTGTCCCAAGTATACAAGATTAATTTTGCCTCTGAGCATTTTAATCAAATTATAAAAGGTTAATTTTGCCTCTGTGCATTTTAATCAAAGTGTCAAAATATTTTGTGCCTGGTGCATCTAAATCAATTTTCTTAAACTCTTTTCAAATGAGTCAGTTGAGTGTATTTACCAGTGAAAACTGACGTATTTTCAAAAGTCTAAGTGACAGGTACAAGTACGTAATAGGCTGGAAGCTGCTCAGGACGTTAATAAAGAATCTTGCAAGTTCTAGACGTCTAAAGTCTGTTGAACTGTGACAACCCGCCCTAAACCAGGTATCCGTACAACTTAATTAATAATTAATTACTACTTGATTACTGTGCTTGATTGAAACTAGCTGATAAACTGCTACCTGCATATTGATACATGCACTTACTCGCATCATACTGTATTTGCTGTCACTACATTAATTACATACTGAACCCTAGTGACAAACATGATGCACAAAAAGCACAGTAGCACTAAACGGATACACAGTGAACATGCTGATGTGACCAGCATCAGGCAGACACTGCCTCTAAGGCCTGTTAAGAGCCTCATATATTTTGACTACACTGGTAGTGAGTGTAGGGATAGAAGGGTTATGGTACCGCGTCTCTAGGGATAAGATACACTGATTCGGATGTGCCAAAACGTACTTTAAAGTACCAAACACAGCACTTTAACAATTTAACCAGCTTCTAGCTGACTAGTAAAGTGCCAGTACATGAGAAAATAACACTAGACACTTTCTAAAGTGTCGGGAAAACAAGTGTGTCACTAAAAATGTAATAACGACACTTTAAAGCTTTATTAAGCGCTTTAACGGATTACTATCCAACTGAACAACCGGACTTTACCCGGAACATGAAAATATTGTTATTTTTATTATTACTCTTTTTCTGAGCCAGGTAGGGTCCCTGATTACCCTAACACCCGTCATAACACGCAACATACAACTAACCGGGTTAAACACTTAACCTACCTAATTAACTAAACTAAACCCCTAACTAAACAAGCTTGGATCGAACTAGCCCCACCCCATGCCATAACCGGCCCCATGAACCAAGGGGACACAATTGTACCTAGTTGATTTGTTTAAGGAAGATTGTCTAATATCAAGGTAGCACATGGACCAAGGGTTAACAACACTTAGAATTTCCTATAAATACCCACTAATACATGAGATCATTTCACCTAACACCACTCATCAAATTACTCTCCCTCTCTTTCTTTGTGGCTCACGGCCTAACACACCAAACACACACATCATATTTTCGGTTTTGATCTCATCATTCCAACACCATTCACGCGTTAAGGTTCACGTATTAGGAGCTTTGGTGCAAGCGGAACACGAAGGACCACTCCCGTTAGCTTTTATCCACCACTTTTTCGTCACGATTCTTCCCTAGCCCCGAGCTAGAGGTATATTGTTTAAAACTCTTGTTTGAACTCATCTAAAGTGGTTAAAAGGATTATTGTCGGTCGAATCTCGTTATATTGAAAGATGATGCATTAAAGTCTACTAAAATCACAAAAATGGTGGTTAATAGCATATAACTTGTGTAAAAGTCGTAGGACTTGAAATTTGTGCTTATTGTGACCCGATCTATAATGTGGTAATTCGAATCTTCGTTTAACCCGACTTTGTAAAATCATGTATCATCACATAAGCTTGTTTTTGAAAGATACAAGGGTTAAAGGTGAAACACTACCACATTTTAGAGACATGAACTTGTGTAGAAATATTTTTCTTGTGTAAAAGTATTTTAACCGGTAAAATGGTGTTTAAAACTAGCGGATCTATGTATCCGCAAGTGGTATTTCTGAAAGACCACACTTTAAAGAAATCATGTTTTTCTAAAGATGAATCTTACACTAATAAATATGATTTTATAAACCACAAGTGTGTAGACACTTGTGAAATGGAAAGATCCGACAAAGAAGTATATTTGTCACTTGTTACTAGAAATTGTAAAGACGGTTTTCTCTAAACATGAGGTTTTTACAAGATTAAAGTTACTTTTTATAAAGATCTACATATATAAAGGTGATTTACATTAAAGATGCGGAAAAACTACAAGTTCATGCGATTATGCAAATTTACATACTTGTCGACTAGTTTGATGTGTCGGAAATTGTTGATTGAATAAAGAAGGTTGTTGAATGGATTTGTTAAAAGAAAATGATACGCTTGAAAGCGTGGCCACCTCCAGTTACAGAGGAAACTCTGGCGAAATTTTCTAAAAACCTAACACTTAGACTTTTTATACAACAAGTGTTAGAACTATCTTTGGACATGTTTTCAAAACATAAATTTCGCCAGTACTACATTTTACTAAATATTCGGAGGTGGGATTTTCACAAAGATTAACGTGATAAATATATTTGTCACAACACTGTTTATGATTATTTTGTGAAATACATAAATATTATTTTAGAATGAAAATAATATTTACAAGCGTTAATGATTCCAAAACTTGCGAACGTTTCTACAAACATATAAGTTACACCGGTAATTACATTACCACAAGATTGACAAAACGTAACTTACGCACATGTATTGTATCCCCCATCCTTGGGAAGAAGAATAACTACCAAGTGTATACGGAACATAAACACGAAATAGTTGTCTAACTATTTCCCAAAGACATAAACTATAAAGCTAAGGCACGGCCGTCCGTCTAATAGAATTAGCACTTGTAGGTCGTTGCACAGCTTACTGTATTGGAGACACTTGGTAGAGACGCGCATTCACTGTGAGTTCATGTCCCCCTTTTCTCTAACTGTTTTCAGTTTTCTTAACTGCGGGGGTGAAATACATGTTACTTTGTTTACAAGTACTATTATACACGGTATGATTAACGTAAGGAGGTTTTAGATCATGTGAATGGGTAGTTAGAACACCGAGGGACTTAAGCGGTAGATCTATCTGGGTGTAGCGAGCCCAACCCCTGAGCCCGCATACTGGACCGGGTGGTGACTTAGTGCCCCAACGCCAAATACGCTAGGTTTGTATCTTCCTACTTGCATCTCACAACATGCTAATGGCCTTGCAAACCATTGGTGATCACAAGTCCTCTTACACTGCTACATACCAGGAAACTTTTATACTTACAAGTGTTTTACTTACTCACTTGCACATGAACTCGCTCAACATTATTGTTGATTTTTCAACTTACATGTATTTCAGGATTTAACGAGATCTGGCACGGTATGGCACGTTTTCCGCTGCACTAGTTTCCAAGGTCATCCGGGGTTTAGGGGATGTGTCTCTTTCCTGGACAAGACACAGTCCTTAAACCATGTTTATGTTATGTCTCAGTTTGTAATGTTTGTTGAACAAGATTTTGGTTGTCAGGGTATGTTAAAACAATGGCATTGTGTTTGGTTTTCAAAACTTAATGGATGATCTTGCATGTTTTTAACTCATATAGCTTGGGTATGATTAAGCTATGGTATTAAGAAGTCACACCAAAATTAACCACGCTTCCGCAAAGCCAGGGTGTGACAGCTTGGTATCAGAGCTCTGATCATAGCGAACTAGGATTCTCTCTCGAGTCTAGACTATGATCACTAGGGCTCTCACGAAAACATTTTACTGCATACCACTTAAGTCCAGATCCACAACTTTTTACAAACAAATGTTGAGCACACTTTATTTATTATTCTAGGATCAGTCTGGGAGGCTGAGGTAGAAGTATTGGCTAGTGGGACTAGAAGTGTAGACTAGTGGGACTAGAAGTGTTGGCTAGAAGTATTGGCTAGTGGGACTAGAAGTGTTGGCTAGTGGGACTAGAAGTGTTGGCTAGTGGGACTAGAAGTATTGGCTAGTGGGACTAGAAGTGTTGGCTAGTGGGACTAGAAGGATAATTTGAATGTTACGTGGTGACTACATGTTTATATGACTATATGATTGATTATTATACGTATATGTGTTTGTGTTACAAACGTCATGCTTTCATCAAGTACTAGAAAGACGGACACTACAAATCCCATGACCATAGTATCAGACGACATAGATCATCAAAGCACGAGGTGTACATTTCTGATACTACCGACACAGACAACGAAGACTCTCAGCCCGCTGTGAGCTGCCTGAAGTCGTAGCAGAGCCTACTAATGGCTACCTTGTTGGGAATTTGCCCCCTTCCGCTTATCTCGTTGTTGATATGCCCCCGACGTTGCCTCTGAAGACGATGTCGAACTACTAAGAGGAGGACCCACTTGAGGGCGAGGCCCTATTGCTGCTGGTATTAGACTACTGCATGCGGACGCTCCGTAGGGGAAACTCATGTCCATTCCCCTACCCCAGACTCATTTGAGTTTCTAACATCCGCATCTTCGCACGTACAGGGAATGCAGCACTACTTACACGACGCTGACCCTGATAGGGCATCATTAGCTGCACCGGATCCCGCTCACAGTTTTGAGTTTGATCACGATATTGAGGACAATCCTGTTTTTCCGCCTGATGTTGATCCAGACCATGACATTGAGTTCATGCACTTAGACCAGCCTTTGGGGGATCCTGTAACCCCTGTGATCGTTGATCCAGCTGATTTTGAGATGGAGCTTTCGATTCGAAGCTAGCCGTGGCCCCTGAGCCAGGCATTGCTCCTGACCCCGCATTGGAGTGTGACCCTGTTCATGCCAATGCACCGGCTGTTGCTCCTTGATTGATCATCTGCTTGGATGAGAGAAAATTTGGGGTAACTGTGCAAGACAATTTATTATTACGGGGGCCCACGTAATAACGATTTGTAGTGCACAGGAATCCTGGTGGACTCTGCAGGTCAAGCTGATGATAACCCATGCAGCAGGAAATAACCTAAACACGAATGACCAAGGCGATGTAGCCTCGAGTTCATTCTATTACAAGCAACAAGCCAAATTGGCCAGCCTATGTGAAGGCTCGGGAATTTACTTCCCCACTCATACAGTGAGTATATTTACGTGTAAAATTGGGCGATTTCATGATGGCTTATGGTGCTATGTATCTCATAAGACACTTGACACGTTGTCTAGCCCGCATTATTCCGACAAGACGGAATGTCACCCGGACGTGACACGAACACCAGTACGTTGTCAAGGACAGAAGCCGAGCTGCAAGAACGCATCTCACAGGCAAATGCACAACCTGAAGCCCTCCGCTCTAAGTACAACGATGGCATTACTGGAGATAACTCTCCAACTGGCTGCACCTATAAACAGTTCATGAACTGCAAGCCTTTAAACTTTGACGAAACAGGAGGCACCGATGCATTTGTTCATTGGTCCGAAGAGACCAACTCCACTCTAAGAACGGGTAACTGTTCGCCCCAACGGAGTGTTACCTACATCTCGGGGATATTTCTGGATGGCACCCTCTTTTAATGGAACCTCCAGGTTCAGACCCTTGGCACAGACGCTACTTATGCACTGAGCTGGGATGAGCTCAAGGAAACGATTGAGAAGAAATGTTGTTTTAGGACTGAAATTCAGAAACTTGACGTGGAGTCCTGGAAATTGAGAATGGACGAACCAGAAATTCCTGAACTTGTCCAGCGATCGCACGACTTATCTAGGGTCGCCCCCCCCCCTACTTAGTCAAACCGGAGTTCAAAAGGATTGAACGATTCACTTGGACACTTGCACCCCAGATCAGGGGTATGGTTACTACCTCGAAGCCTCGACCATTGCAGAGGCTAATTTATTTATAACATGAGGTGTTATGTGGATGAATTATTGATAGCATGAGATGTTATGTGTTGATATTGTTAATGCATACGTACATTTTGGTTGCGATGACCTAACCTACGTGAAACATCTTTTAGGAAATGCCTCCAAAACGGGGTGTACGCATACCCACCAACGAGGTGGAACTTCAGGGAATCATTGCTGCAGCCATCGCACAATACGAGGCCCATCACTCCGAGCGCAACGGAGGTACCTCAGGAAATAACCCACCCAATGGCTGCACCTACAAGCAATTCTTAGACCACAACCCTCGAGAGTTCGACGGCACCGGGGGTGCCTTAGCCTTCGTACGCTGGGTTGAAAAGACAGATTCTGTTTTACGATTGAGCAAATGCGACCACGAACATCAAGTCAAGTATATAACTGGGCTATTGGTGGATGAGGCTCTGTCATGGTGGAACCATCAAATTCGGACGATGGGCGAGACTGCTGCGCATGCTATGACGTGGGACGAACTGAAAAATTTGATGCGTGAAAGATATTGCTCGAGGGCAGAAGTCCAGAAATTGGAAACAGAACTGTGGAACTTGAAAATGAAAGGACCAAAGATAGCAGAGTATGTGCAGAGATTTAACGAATTATCACAAGTTGCCATACTCCTGGGGACACCAGAGTATAAGAGAATTGAACAGTTCATAAGGGGATTGGCACCTCAGGTTCTAAGCCTGGTAACAGCATCAAAACCCTCCACGGTCACCGAAGCTATCAACATAAGCATAGCACTCACGGAAGAAGCAGTTAGACAAGGAAAATTTTCCACTGCGGAGGAGAAAAAGGAAACTGCTATAAAGGCATTTGGGGATAACAAGAGGAGGCTCGCAAATTTCAAGATGGTTACTCGGGTTAGTAACAAGAAGAAGGCCAAAAAGGGAAAAGATTACAAGGGTATCCTACCTAAGTGCGACAATTGTTTACGTTACCATGTCGGGCGATGCAAATATGGAAATTGTGGTAACTGTGGCAAGGTGGGACATGTCAAGGAAACTTGTTGGCATAATACTGAACTTAGTAATGGGGGCCAAGACGGTAGTGAGAATCACGAAGGGGACAACGACAATGATAATTGTCAAGGCAGGATGAGTGATAAACAGAAGCGTGCTCGAAGATGTTTAAACTGTGGAAGCAGAAAGCATTTCAGAAGATATTGCCCGAAAAGCAATCAGACGCAAGGATGAAAGCTCCCCATCGGAGCTAGGGAGGCACGCCAGAGATCCAAGCATGGATAGCGGTACGTCCCACATTACTCAATATTATGCGTCTGTATTGCCAACTACTGTTGCGAATTTTACGATTCACAATTATAGTATTCAAGGACATAATTGGTTTACGTAGTGAGTGGGTAGTTATTCCAGTACCCATTAGAACTAGCTTAGGGGAAGCTAGTGGAAGCCAACGCAGTAACTGGAATCGGCACGATAGAACCCGGAGAGCGTAAGTTTACGCTAGATCTATTGCCAGTTGAGTTTGGAAGTTTCGACGTGATGATTGGGATGGACTGGTTGTCGAGCAACCATGCGGAGATTGTCATCCGCGCCCCGACAACGAACGAAGAAATGATCGTGACTCATGGAGCCGGATACGCTCCTACGGATTATCAGACTAAGAAGACCCAAAAATTCTCGCACAAGGGATGTGTTGCATTCTTGGCTCATGTTATGGGAAAGGAAGTCGAAGAACCAAAACTCGAAGATATCCTTGTGATTGGAGAATACCCTGAAGTCTTCCTCGAAGACTTGCCGAAATCATCTCCTCACGATTAATCGAATCCCGCGTCGATTTAATTCCGGGCACTGCACCCGTAGTCGATGCATCATAGCAACTTACATTTTCGGAGATGCAAGGATTGACAGAGAAGTGTTGGCAATGGTTAGGGAAGGAAGATAACAGACCAAAATTTCCTTTTGGGGTAACCCCATTTCTACTCGTCAAAAGGAAGGATGATGATTTTCAAATAAACATCAACTACAGAGAATTGAACAAGCTGACGATTAAAAATAGATACCCTCTGCCAAGAATCAATGATCTGTTTGATCAACTGCAAGGCTCAAGCTTTTATTCAAAGATCGACTTACGATCTGGATACCATCAATTAAGGATACAGGAGGAAAGTATCCCGAAAACAGCCTTCCGAACTCGTTATGGACACTACGAGTTCCTCGTTATGCCGTTTGGTCTGACAAACGCACCTGCAGTCTTTATGGACTTGATGAATAGAGTTGGCAAGCCATACTTGGGCAAGTTCGTGATTGTGTTTATCGACGACATCTTGATTTATTCAAGAACAAAGGCTGAGCACGAGCAGCATCTTAGAACCATATTGGAGCTGCTAAAGAAGGAACAACTGTACGCCAAATTCTCTAAGTGCGAGTTTTGGCTACGCGAAGTCCAGTTTCTTGGACATGTGGTTAATGGAAATGGAATCCATGTTGATCCCACAAAGATCGAGGCAATCAAGAATTGGGAAACGCCTATGACGCCAACCGAGATTCGACAATTCTTGGGTTTGGCTGGCTACTATAGAAGGTTCATCGAGGACTTTTCAAAGATCGCTCAACCTCTGACGCTCCTCACACAGGAGGATAAGATGTTTGATTGGGGAATCAAACAGGATGAAGCGTTTCAGATATTGTAGGACAAGCTTTGTAACGCGCCAATCTTAGCTCTACCAGAAGGTACTGATGATTTTGTGGTATACTGCGACGCATCGCGTCAAGAATTGGGTTGTGTGTTGATGCAACGCCAAAAGGTCATTGCTTACGCATCACGCCAACTGAAAGTGCACGAAAAGAACTATACCACCCACGGCTTAGAGCTTGGCGCAGTGGTTTTTGCACTAAAGATCTGGAGACACTACCGGTATGGTACGAAGTGCACAACCTTCACAGACCACAAAAGCCTACAACATGTATTTAACCAGAAGGAGTTAAATATGAGGCAAAGACGATGGGTTGAATTGTTGAACGATTACGACTGCATCACCCAGGGAAGGCGAATGTAGTCGCCGATGCCCTAAGTCAGGATCAAGCCCATAAGGGTTAGAGCTTTGGAAATGATTGTACGAACCGACCTTCCCTTGCGCATTCGTGTTGCACAAAAGGAAGCTCTCAAGGAGGGAAACCTTGAGGAAGAATATCTCCGCGGAATTGGGAGGCTTTTGGTACCAAACGAGGAAGGGACGATATGTTTTGAGAAAAGGATTTGGGTTCCTCTGTTTGGTGGATTAAGGGAAGTTATTTTCGACGAAGCGCACAAGTCACGATACTCTATCCACCCTGGATCGGATAAGATGTACCAGGATCTCAAAAAAAAATTATTATTGGTGGCCTAGGATGAAAGGCAACGTTGCTATTTACGTGAGCAAATGTTTAACGTGCGCTAAGGTCAAGGCAGAATACCAGAAGCCTTCGGGACTTCTGCAACAACCAGAGATTCCCAAAAGGAAGTGGGAACAAATCCCCATGGATTTTGTTACGAAACTGCCAAGAACGCCAAGAGGCCATGATATGATTTGGGTGATTGTTGACCGCCTAACAAAATCCGCACCCTTTCTGCCAATCAAGGAGAAAGACAGTACTAGTAAACTCGCGGAAATTTACATGAGAGAGATCATAGCACGTCATGGAGTACCTCTCTCGATCATCTCTGATAGAGACGGAAGGTTTGTGTCAAAGATATGGCAATCCTTCCAAGAATCTTTTGGCTCACAATTGAATCTGAGCACTGCATTCCATCCGCAAACTGATGGCCAGAGCGAGCGAACGATACAAACTTTGGAAGACATGCTGAGGGCATGTGTTATGGATTTAGGCGATAGCTGGGATAAACACTTACCTTTGGTCAAATTTTCATACAACAACAGCTACCACACCAGTATTGGTGTCGCGCCATTTGAGGCCCTATACGGACGCAAGTGCCGATCACCACTATGTTGGTCTGACACAGGTGATAGGCAGCTTGCTGGTCCCGAGATCGCCCAAGAGACGACAGACATGATCGCGCAAATACTTAAACGCATCGGAGCCGCTCGCCACAGACAAAAGGGCCTACGCGGATCCAAACCGGAAGCATGTGGACTTCCAAGTCGGAGAAATGGTGTTATTGAAAGTTTCACCCTGGAAGGGGGTGGCGCGCTTTGGAAAGCAAGGGAAGTTAAATCCGCGCTACATTGGTCCTTTTAGAATTCTGGAAAGAATTGGGACAGTAGCATACAAGTTGGACCTACCTGCTGAACTAAATGGCGTTTACGATACATTTCATGTATCCAATTTAAAGAAAAGTCCAACTCAAATTGACGTTGCCATTCCTATCGACGAGATTCATATTGACGACACGCTCCACTTCGTTGAAGAACCTGTTGAGGTCACGGATTGGAAAGTTAACAAGACTCGCCGGAGCAGTGTCAAACTCGTCAAGGTACGTTGGAATGCCAGACATGGTCCTGAATTTACCTGAGAACGTGAGGACCGGATGAAAGAGAAATACCCCCACTTATTTCCTAAGAACCCTGCTTCTACAAGCAGAACTTAAATTTCGAGACGAAATTTTTTTAACGGGGGGAGAATGTGACAACCCGCCCTAAACCAGGTATCCGTACAACTTAATTAATAATTAATTACTACTTGATTACTGTGCTTGATTGAAACTAGCTGATAAACTGCTACCTGCATATTGATACATGCACTTACTCGCATCATACTGTATTTGCTGTCACTACATTAATTACATACTGAACCCTAGTGACAAACATGATGCACAAAAAGCACAGTAGCACTAAACGGATACACAGTGAACATGCTGATGTGACCAGCATCAGGTAGACACTGCCTCTAAGGCCTGTTAAGAGCCTCATATATTTTGACTACACTGGTAGTGAGTGTAGGGATAGAAGGGTTATGGTACCGCGTCTCTAGGGATAAGATACACTGATTCGGATGTGCCAAAACGTACTTTAAAGTACCAAACACAGCACTTTAACAATTTAACCAGCTTCTAGCTGACTAGTAAAGTGCCAGTACATGAGAAAATAACACTAGACACTTTCTAAAGTGTCGGGAAAACAAGTGTGTCACTAAAAATGTAATAACGACACTTTAAAGCTTTATTAAGCGCTTTAACGGATTACTATCCAACTGAACAACCGGACTTTACCCGGAACATGAAAATATTGTTATTTTTATTATTACTCTTTTTCTGAGCCAGGTAGGGTCCCTGATTACCCTAACACCCGTCATAACACGCAACATACAACTAACCGGGTTAAACACTTAACCTACCTAATTAACTAAACTAAACCCCTAACTAAACAAGCTTGGATCGAACTAGCCCCACCCCATGCCATAACCGGCCCCATGAACCAAGGGGACACAATTGTACCTAGTTGATTTGTTTAAGGAAGATTGTCTAATATCAAGGTAGCACATGGACCAAGGGTTAACAACACTTAGAATTTCCTATAAATACCCACTAATACATGAGATCATTTCACCTAACACCACTCATCAAATTACTCTCCCTCTCTTTCTTTGTGGCTCACGGCCTAACACACCAAACACACACATCATATTTTCGGTTTTGATCTCATCATTCCAACACCATTCACGCGTTAAGGTTCACGTATTAGGAGCTTTGGTGCAAGCGGAACACGAAGGACCACTCCCGTTAGCTTTTATCCACCACTTTTTCGTCACGATTCTTCCCTAGCCCCGAGCTAGAGGTATATTGTTTAAAACTCTTGTTTGAACTCATCTAAAGTGGTTAAAAGGATTATTGTCGGTCGAATCTCGTTATATTGAAAGATGATGCATTAAAGTCTACTAAAATCACAAAAATGGTGGTTAATAGCATATAACTTGTGTAAAAGTCGTAGGACTTGAAATTTGTGCTTATTGTGACCCGATCTATAATGTGGTAATTCGAATCTTCGTTTAACCCGACTTTGTAAAATCATGTATCATCACATAAGCTTGTTTTTGAAAGATACAAGGGTTAAAGGTGAAACACTACCACATTTTAGAGACATGAACTTGTGTAGAAATATTTTTCTTGTGTAAAAGTATTTTAACCGGTAAAATGGTGTTTAAAACTAGCGGATCTATGTATCCGCAAGTGGTATTTCTGAAAGACCACACTTTAAAGAAATCATGTTTTTCTAAAGATGAATCTTACACTAATAAATATGATTTTATAAACCACAAGTGTGTAGACACTTGTGAAATGGAAAGATCCGACAAAGAAGTATATTTGTCACTTGTTACTAGAAATTGTAAAGACGGTTTTCTCTAAACATGAGGTTTTTACAAGATTAAAGTTACTTTTTATAAAGATCTACATATATAAAGGTGATTTACATTAAAGATGCGGAAAAACTACAAGTTCATGCGATTATGCAAATTTACATACTTGTCGACTAGTTTGATGTGTCGGAAATTGTTGATTGAATAAAGAAGGTTGTTGAATGGATTTGTTAAAAGAAAATGATACGCTTGAAAGCGTGGCCACCTCCAGTTACAGAGGAAACTCTGGCGAAATTTTCTAAAAACCTAACACTTAGACTTTTTATACAACAAGTGTTAGAACTATCTTTGGACATGTTTTCAAAACATAAATTTCGCCAGTACTACATTTTACTAAATATTCGGAGGTGGGATTTTCACAAAGATTAACGTGATAAATATATTTGTCACAACACTGTTTATGATTATTTTGTGAAATACATAAATATTATTTTAGAATGAAAATAATATTTACAAGCGTTAATGATTCCAAAACTTGCGAACGTTTCTACAAACATATAAGTTACACCGGTAATTACATTACCACAAGATTGACAAAACGTAACTTACGCACATGTATTGTATCCCCCATCCTTGGGAAGAAGAATAACTACCAAGTGTATACGGAACATAAACACGAAATAGTTGTCTAACTATTTCCCAAAGACATAAACTATAAAGCTAAGGCACGGCCGTCCGTCTAATAGAATTAGCACTTGTAGGTCGTTGCACAGCTTACTGTATTGGAGACACTTGGTAGAGACGCGCATTCACTGTGAGTTCATGTCCCCCTTTTCTCTAACTGTTTTCAGTTTTCTTAACTGCGGGGGTGAAATACATGTTACTTTGTTTACAAGTACTATTATACACGGTATGATTAACGTAAGGAGGTTTTAGATCATGTGAATGGGTAGTTAGAACACCGAGGGACTTAAGCGGTAGATCTATCTGGGTGTAGCGAGCCCAACCCCTGAGCCCGCATACTGGACCGGGTGGTGACTTAGTGCCCCAACGCCAAATACGCTAGGTTTGTATCTTCCTACTTGCATCTCACAACATGCTAATGGCCTTGCAAACCATTGGTGATCACAAGTCCTCTTACACTGCTACATACCAGGAAACTTTTATACTTACAAGTGTTTTACTTACTCACTTGCACATGAACTCGCTCAACATTATTGTTGATTTTTCAACTTACATGTATTTCAGGATTTAACGAGATCTGGCACGGTATGGCACGTTTTCCGCTGCACTAGTTTCCAAGGTCATCCGGGGTTTAGGGGATGTGTCTCTTTCCTGGACAAGACACAGTCCTTAAACCATGTTTATGTTATGTCTCAGTTTGTAATGTTTGTTGAACAAGATTTTGGTTGTCAGGGTATGTTAAAACAATGGCATTGTGTTTGGTTTTCAAAACTTAATGGATGATCTTGCATGTTTTTAACTCATATAGCTTGGGTATGATTAAGCTATGGTATTAAGAAGTCACACCAAAATTAACCACGCTTCCGCAAAGCCAGGGTGTGACATGAACAATATTTATGTTTTAAGATCCGCCTGTGGATCCTTTACTTTTCGTTGTAATACTTGATATTACTTTATATTCGGATTGTAATAATATTTATCTTTTGCTTCCGCTGTGCATTTATATATTGTGTTGTTTGACTATGATGATATCAACTACGTCACGATACTCCCCTACCGGGCCCACCGGTGACACGTGGAAATATCGGGGTGTGACAGGTTGGTATCAGAGCCAATATTGAGTGAATTAAACACTAGTCTTTCGTGTTTAATCTCAATAACACAGTAGCACATTCCTTGACCTTTTGAGTCTAGACTTAACTTAGGAATATTCTCAATCCTAATCTGGAAATTTTGCTTCCAAATTTTTTTTTGATACGTCGCCAAACGAAGAAGCCGTAATAGGAGTTCTCCACATCCGGAGCCTTGAAATGCTGAGCTTCGTACCACGGCTAGAATGAAACGAGCATCCAAGGAGAAAGCATTCAGAAATAAAATGAAGAAGAAACTCCTTTTGCTGAAGATCGTTTCCTTAATAGTCCTCAAAAGGACATATTTATCTTTCAGTCCCTTCGAGGACAACATCATTCCTTTCAAGTCCCGCTTAGGGCAACTTTATACTTTTACTTTTATATAATGGAATGATTAAATTTAAACTTTCATTCTAAACATGAAATAAGAAATAAATGGAAAAATAACATTCCTTTTTATATGATCTACCATTATAATAAAATGGCAAAAACCTAAAAAGGACAAGACCTAGCTCATGTATCATTTTAAGACAGGGCCAAGACGGTAGTTCCACAATTAGATTCAGATTCTTGTTAACACCTCAAATTAGGATTGTTCTGCGTTAAATATTCAAGAAATCTTGTTGGATCGTTGTATGACCCTATTGAGTCATTCGGAAGAGTTTTACATCCAGTTTAAAGGCGGAATCAGTAAACCGGACACGAATACAGCTTATACTCTTTAATCTGTTGCTTGTATTGATAATAACACTGTTTACAACCTGAACAGAAATTGGCAGCACTTCGTTACACCTTCAGAAGTCGCGTGTACCAAGTGAAATGACCACAACCCTATATATAGACAACTAGATTTCGCTTGAATCTTGCCTGAAGCGAAATCTCTGAAGCGAAATCCTAAGCCTGAAGCGAACCTGTTGATTTCGCTTGAACTGGTTTCAAGCGAAACCTTCAAGCTAAACCTATACAAACCCTAATACAAACCCTGTTGTGTGTACATTCACCCTATCTAAACACAAGACTTGATTATGACGTAATCAACAGACATATAGTGCACCAACAGACTCCCCCTTGGATGTTGATGAAGTCTTTGGCTTCAAGTCTTTGTCTTCATCATTCTTCAAACCTTGTAAACACTTTCCTCAATCTTTATCTTCAACTCAGACTCCCCCTTTCACAGACTCCCCCTCTCGATATGCTAGAATTTGAGATATCTGAATCAAGCTTTATCATTTAGCTTCCGTGGGAATTCCTGAAACCTGCAATCACTCATCCAACTATGAGTAACAACTTTTTAGACTATCCAGGAATCGTAACCTGGCAATTCCAATCAAATTCTCTAACCCACTCCCCCTATCAACAAACTGCATAGATTTGGCAGTATTAAAGAATCCAACTCCCTCACAGTTAATCATCCAAGTTCAAACTAATGACCTTGGAGATATCACAAACTGTTTTTGAAATTTTTGATTTTAAATCAAGTTTCAAATTAATGAACTTGTTTTATTTTCAGAAACACAAACAACATACTTAGATTTTAAAACTCAGCACTCAGACATCAGTTGTCGAAAATAAAGTAGAATCAAAAATCTTTTTGTATTTTCTGAAAACATAAAGCAGTAAAGAAATATGTACAAACATATTTACATACAATATTTTTGTTTTGAGTATGCATCAGAGGATCATATCAGTTTATGACAAGTCACAAGTACCGTTAAGCTACATTTCATACTCAGACTTAAACAATTTACCTCGATTGTCGATATACTGGTCCATCTTAAATTCTCACACAAATTTCAACTTATTCAGGATACGATTTAGATGAATTAAAAACTTAGATCATTCATATGTCCCACCTCTTGAATATACTCCCGTATCCAGAATCTCAATAATCAGTCTTACAGATGAAAATACTACAATGATATCTGTATATAATTTAGGTATGCGAGGGCCGAGGGATCTCAGATCGATACTTCCGTATACGCAGAGAGATATCAGCTTCGACTTTTCGGTGTGTCCCCTTTAGAGGATCTTTTTGCTTACAACAGCAGCATATATCAATTTAATTGTTTCAGCATGCTGAGGGTTTAATGCTGTGTTTCAAGCATTTCAGCAAGTATTAGCCAGGGACTAGGTCAGAACTACCGTTCAGCAGAAGTCCCGGAATAATACCCCAGACATCATAGAGTATAAAGACCTAGTATATCAGATTACGAGACCTTTCAAACAAGATTTCAGGGGTTACCTATATATCCAAGTAGTGTTCCCCACGAATTCACAAGTTTGAATTTAGGTTTATATCCCGAATAAATCTACTAAATGTGCGAAAACCTATCGACACATCATCAGTAAGATTGTTTAACTCTTTTATACTTTCCATTTCTTTAGCGTACTGTAACTATCTACTGATGTACTATCATTTCCTCTTTTTACGCAAAACTCAATTTTTAAATTTTATCATGTTTTTGTATTTTCTAATGACAATTTTTCTCCCCCTAAAATGCAAAACCATATAAAGAAAATTTGACAACCAACACTGATAGCTTTGTCTCGCCATCCATTTTCTGCTTCAAGTGCTCTGATTTGCAGAAAATATAACGTACCCCCATGATATACAACACATTGATTTTTACAGTTTGAAAACCGTTTTTTCAATCTGATGAAAGTAATCATGTTTGTTCAGCCGTGAGGGTTTCGGCATATTCAATCAACATACAATCAAACAAAATAAAAAACAAACATATTTTTGGTTTTTCAAATTTTAACAAACTAAAAACATATTTTTGGTTTTTAATTTTTCAAATTTTTAGGGTTTTGAAAATATTGTTTATTTATATACAGAAAATAAACTGAACTCCCTGTTCAACCAAACCAGGGTTCAGCAATCTCTTCCTGTGCCAGGTTGCTCCAACTACCATTCTCACAGTCTTCAGCTTCGTTGAGCACCTGCACATTCAAACTTTATCAATCATTTGAACAATTTAGCCCAGGTCTGTTGGACCTTAGGCATTTCAATACAATAATCATTCAATTTTGGAAACTCTTTGTCATTTAAAACTTGTTCAATTTTGACTTCAACTTTCTCATCTTTTACCATCATCACTTGTTTCTTAGCACTCCACACTTGACCTTTCGGAGTACCTCTTTTGTAAAAATTTGTCTCTTTTTGAACCTTTTGATTTTGAACAACATTTTTCGGTTTCCAAAACTCTTGAGGTTTTGTCATATCAACAGATTTTATCCAACTCTGTGTTGTTCTCAATCTGGGTGTGTGAGAATTCCAGATCTGTCTTGAATCAGACCTAGTCTGTTTTGGTTTCCAAGTTTGATTTGAAGCAAACTTGTTTGTATTGTACCTCCAAGTTTGTTTCGAATCAAATCTGGTTGACCTAGATTTCACATCCTCAGATTTTTGTTTTTCAACATCAACAGGCTTTGGATTTGGACACTTTCGTGCAATATGTCCAATCTGATCACATTTAAAACACACTTTCTTTGAAACATCCTTAGCCTGTTGTTGTTTCTTTTTCATAGCATCAAACTCTTCATTAGACTGTTGTCCAAATTTGAGTTTTTCCTCTTCTTTCAAACTTTTCCCTTGAACAAAATTCATCTTTTGTTGCAAATCCTGTTTTTCACTTTGATTCCAATTCCGTTTCTTTTTATAACCCAAACCAGCCTTCATGTTTTTCTTCTTAAAACCAGGTTTGTTATAAAAAGATTTATGACCTTTACCAGCAAACTTTGAAATCTCAGACTTCTCAATCTCAACCATTTTGAAAACTTTATCAACCTTTTCTGAAATCACATTCTGAATCGGGAATACAACATCTAAGAATAATTTGTCCGATCCAATCATGGTATAAACCAATCCTTTTGAATCATCATTCAAACTTTTCTCGGATTTTGTGTTTTTCGAATAACCATCATAAAAATTTCCTTCATCTTCATCCTGTGATTCAGACTTACCTTTTGTAGACTCATCTTTCAAAACGCTTTCAACAACCTTACTTACCACCTCTGAATCATTAGCATCATCAGATTTGGAGTAAGTCACATCGATACTTTCAGGTAACTGGTCAGCTATGTTCAAACCCTTTGCCACCTTTTCCTCATCATAAAAAGTATAATTGTTTCTCAATGGTGGTGGTACCTGATGAAACTCTGAACCAATACCCTTTTTGGAATTATCAGTATCTTTGTCATCTGGTGTGATGTTGAAAATGCGTTCGAGAATGTACGAAGAGTTATGATAACTTTGAAGTTTTGTAACAATCTTTTCTTTTTCAGCCAAGACTTGTTTAAGATTTGCAATTTCATCAACACATTTGTTTAATTCAATTTGCTTTTCTTTAAACTTCCTTTCATACATTTCTTTAGTAACTAAAGTTTCAGACAGTCTTTGATCAAAACTTTTGACTTGGCTCTTCAAAGTATCATAAGCTTCTTGTACTCTCTGACTCGACCACTTGAAAGAATCATACTGTTTTTGTAAATCTTGAAACTTAGATTCTTTTTCAACACAATCGACACATTTTGTAGAACACATTTGTCTATAAACATCATTATCCTTTTCAAGACCTTGACATTTCTGTGTCAAATTTTCAACTTTTAGTTTCAAAATTTCTTCTTTCTCAATCATTTCTATATATTTCATTTTGAAAACATTTTCAAGTTTGCTTGTTTCAATATCTTTTGTTTTGATTCTATCATCTTTTTCAGTACAGACTTTGCACATTTCTATGCAATTCCTGCACTTGTTTACTTTTTCATCAACCATTTCAACATTAGATAGATCAGAAGATTTTCTAACCTCAGTCTCATTCAGCACCGGTTCTTCTGATTCATCTTTCAGATCGTTCTCCTTTTCTTCTTTCTTAGCTTCTGCATTCTTCTGTTCTTCTTCAGCTCTCTGTTCCTCTCCAGCAAGCTTTGCGACAGTCTTCACTTCTTCAATCATCTTCTTCAGTTCTTCTTCTTTTCTCTTCTTCATCTCTACCACCTTCGGTAAACTTTCTTCAAAAACTTCTCTAATCTTCTTCTCCAATTCAGGCAAATATGCTTTATCAGATAACCTTCGTGTGTTGAAAGTAGCCTGCTTTGGAACCAAATTTATAACAGCTTCGAAATCCACTTTTGATGGGTCAACAACTGGATTACCCCGTGGATCCATGTAACATTCTAACTCTTCATTCCATCTTTTTGCTCTCTGAGCTTCTTTGAATGGTTCGTTTAATTTTCCAATTTCCCATCTTGCATAGTCTGCTTTCCAATATCTATCAGGATCACTTTCTCCTGTCATTTTAAATCTTCTTCTTGATATTTGCGCCTTGTAAATCACCTCGAATCAAGTGCAAACAAACAAACAAACACTTAGTAAAATTTTAAGTTTTGAAAATTTAACAAGTTCAAGCGAAATACTTGAAATGAAATGACTTCAAGCGAAATCAGGCCTCTAAAACTTGTTCAAGCGAAATCTTATATGAACTAGTTCAAGCGATAACCACTATTTCGCTTCAAATAATTTGAAACTTCAAGCGAAATCCCAGATGATCTATTTCGCTTCAACAACACTAGTTTCAATCGAATCAGCTTCAAGCGAACTCCTCTATTTCGCTTCAAATGTTTTCAAGCGAAAACCAAATCCAATATGATTCAAGCGAAATCTACTATTTCGCTTCAACTAATCAAACCTTCAAGCGAAATAGTCCAATAAGTCAAATCTCAAGCGAAATCAATCCATTATCTTCGAAATACTTTCAAGCGAAATTCTGTTTTAGATCAATTTTAATGAGTTTTAGTCTGAATTTCAGTCCGAATCTTTATAGGCTTTGTTAAAACTCAGTTTTACACGTTATACTTGAAAATTAGACCATTTCGACCGTTGGAACTTGTTCAGATCTGAAAAATGTAAAAAGAAATGAGTAGAAAGAAGATAATCCGGTAGAATCAAGCTGTAGTAGTATGAACTCCTCGTCCTGAGCTCTGATACCACTTGTTGGATCGTTGTATGACCCTATTGAGTCATTCGGAAGAGTTTTACATCCAGTTTAAAGGCGGAATCAGTAAACCGGACACGAATACAGCTTGTATTGATAATAACACTGTTTACAACCTGAACAGAAATTGGCAGCACTTCGTTACACCTTCAGAAGTCGCGTGTACCAAGTGAAATGACCACAACCCTATATATAGACAACTAGATTTCGCTTGAATCTTGCCTGAAGCGAAATCTCTGAAGCGAAATCCTAAGCCTGAAGCGAACCTGTTGATTTCGCTTGAACTGGTTTCAAGCGAAACCTTCAAGCTAAACCTATACAAACCCTAATACAAACCCTGTTGTGTGTACATTCACCCTATCTAAACACAAGACTTGATTATGACGTAATCAACAGACATATAGTGCACCAACAAATCTTAAAGGTAAAACCTAGCCTAAATGTCAATGCGGACATGGCCAAGATGGTAAAACCTAGCCTAAATGTCAATGCAGACATGGCTAAGATGGTAAAACCTAGCCTAAATGTCATTGCAGACATGGCCAAGACGGTAAAACCTATCCAAAAGATTCCAATCCCTATTAACATCTGTAAGTATGTTAACATTTTTGGTAAACTGTGAATCATTAAAGTCACACAGGCCATCTTTTTAAAAAGGGGGTTAATCTAAATTCCCTTATTTGAAATAATCATCCATTAGTGGTGAAGTGCCTACGGGCTATAACGTATTGTCCATCTGAGACACTGACATTGTGATCTTTATGATTCCTTGTCTAAGGTGGTGAGCTATGCTCAAGCCTAATAGTCTATATGATCAATGCGATCATGACTAATATCATGTAACATCCTAGTGATGTTTTGCCTACGGCCTATATTATATTGTCCATTCGTGACAAAGACAGTTGTGATCTTTTATGATTCTCTGTCAAAGGTGGTGAGCTATGCTCAAGCCTCATAAATCTATATGATCAGTGCGATCATGACTAATATCATCAATATGATGATCATTCTATTAACATCCTTAATGATGAAGTGTCTACGGGCTATACGTTATTATATTGTCAATACGACAATGACAGTTGTAACCATTATGGTTCCCTGTCTAAGGTGGTGGGCTATGCCCAAGCCTCATAGTCAATATGATCAATACTATCAGGACTACTATCATCAGTGCGATGATTATTATTTTTCTTAAAACATTGTTTTGTAATGTCAATTGATATGCCTATGGGCCATACTTATTGTCCTAAGGGACAGAAGACAGTTGATGTCTTTGACCCTCTGTCAAGAAAAGGTAATGAACTTTGATTCAAACCTTACTGCCTCGATTCTCTGAAATCATGGCCTATATCACCCTATAAGATGATCATATTATAAACATCCCTTAGAAGGGAAGTGCCTACGGGCTATACTTAAATGTCCTCTGAGACTAAAGACAGTGGTAGCCTACAACTCCCTGTCAAGAAAAGGTAATGAACTTTGATTCAAACCTCAATGCTTTGATTCTCTGAAATAATAGCTTATAATTCATAAATGTCCATGTGACTAGGCCTTTCGTGCCACTAGTAAAACTGTTATTGTTTTTATAATTAGGATAAATTATAATATAAAATCCTAAAATAAATATGATTCATAAATTAACCAAATATGGTCTCTGTTTACCATGGTTAATGAATTACCCTAAGGGGCAATTCCATAATGAACTCCCAAATAAACTATTGTCCTTGTTTTCTACAACAGTTCAATTAAGATGGCTAACTCTGACGAAATTAATAGCCATCCAGTGGAGAATATTGATAACGCCCGGATTAATTTAACGGGTGCTGAATTGAAAGCGTTGGTAGACGACGCTGTTACAAGGGCCTTAGAGCGACAGTATGAAGAGTATAGTGGGACTCGTAGTAAGACCCTATCAACACCACATACAAAGCCACCCCCCAATAAGGATGAACCCAAGAAGGAAGATGACGAGCGTCACTCTTCTAATCATCACAGTGATCCGTCTCAATAAATCATACTGAATCAAAGACCCCGTGATGAGGGTTGCTCCTACAAGTACTTTGTTTCATGTAAACCCCGAGATTTCACTGGGGAGGAAGGAGCTGTTGATTGTATGACGTGGTTAGATGAGATGGATACAGATGTGGATATCAGCGGATGCGCTGAGAGGGATGTGGTCAAGTTCGTGTCGCAATCATTTAAGGGTGAGGCCCTAGCCTGGTGGAGATCGTTGATTCAAGCCACCGGGAAGATCCCTTTGTACAACATGACTTGGGATCAATTCGTTGCTCTTATCAAAGAAAATTACTGTCCTCAACATGAAGTTGAGAAGATTGAGACTGAATTCTTGACATTAGTCATGGAGAACTTAGATTGTCAAGCATACCTCACAAGTTTCAATACCAAGTCTCGATTGGTTCCTTATTTGATCACACCAGAACCAAAGCGAATAGCTTGCTTTATTGGGGGTCTAGCCCCAGAAATAAAGGCAAGTGTGAAAGCATCGAGACCTACTACATTCAGGTCAGCGGCAGATCTGTCGCTATCTCTCACACTCGATGTGGTTAGAAACAAGACTGCCAAGGCTTCTGAAGATGGGAAGCGTCAAAGGGAGGATGATAACTCCCAGAATCCTAAGAAGAGCAAATCCGAGCTCAACAATAACCAACCGGATTCCAACAAGAAGCCTACATGCAAAACCTGCAACAGAAGACACTGGGGACAGTGTCGATCAAACCAAAAGATAAAGCAATGTGGCATCTGCAAAAGAACTGGTCACCAGTCCCACGAATGTAGGGACATAAAGAATGCAAACTGTTTCAGCTGTGGCGAAAAGGGCCACATCAGTACTAATTGTCCTGAGGCCGCCAAGGAAGGAGCAGCTAATTCTGGGAAGGATAAGAAAGGAAACGCCTGAACTACCGTTTGAATGACAGAGACAGTACATATCAATAATAGCATCAGGTACGTCCCGTACCATTTAGCATTGATTGTATCTGCTAAGTATTTTACGTTAATGCAAGGGATAATAAACCTTTAGTAAACCATAAGCTTAGCAAGCTTTTGATTACATTCATAAGAACTTCAGATATTAAAAACAAGGTATAATTTACCAGTGGAATCTTTAATGATCCTCTCTCCCATCCTCGGAGATAAATCCTTTCACAAGAACCTGGAATACTTTTCCCCAGAAAAGGTACGACAATATATATATTACTTTATTTTATTATTTTCTCATTATTTTTATATCGCCTGCGAATGCCAAACTATGTTTGATAAGAGTACCATATGAGGATTGGCGTATCCTAGTGTGTCCCATAGATTGCTTCCATGCCTGATCAGTATGGAGGTTTAATGCATGGAACCCCTGAGATATCCCAATGGTCATATTGTACTAAGGTCGACTAGTAGTATTCAAAGAAGATATCCAATATAAAATGTCCTTATAAGTATCTCTACTTAGGACATCCTTGCATTTGTAAAGAGAATGTGTCATATATCTGACACCGACATCGATAGATGAACCAAAGCCTGAGAATACAGACATCTCTAACATCTCTGTGTGTGTCATGATTATCTTCTTTATAAGAATTTCCATGTTTACCTTCTGAGAGGCAAATGCATGTTAGGACGAACATCCCGCTTAGGGCTACAATTATTGTAAAAGCCTTATATCTGTTAGTATCAACGGAATAGGAAGAACTAAGAGCCAAATCGATAAGCTTTTAGAGAAGACTTCATAAAGCCAAAATTCGAAGTCCTAAGAACTCCGATTTATATAAATAAGAAAGACGGGTCGTCTTGCCTATGCATTGATTACCGCAACCCTATTTAGGCAACAATTAAGAATCGCTATTACCTGCCCAGGATCGTCGATTGGTTCGACTAGCTGTAAGGATTAGCTATTCTTTGAGATTAGTTAAGCAGTGGTTGGAATAACCATTTCACCATAAAATATGTTTTTTTTTTCTATAGCAATTATTATGTAAGTATCAAGGCTACTCTTTTGGAGACCTTGTATGGGTGGAATGTTAAACATCTATTGTTAAATAGAGAATTGGTAAGTCCAATTGTCAGGATCTGAAAGTTGTATAGAAACAACGAATAAGATCATACAAACCCCTAATTATCTATAAGTTGCCATTATTTCGGCAGAAAAACAAGGATTAATGAAGTTAGCAAACCTCCTAAATTCCTGTTAAAGAATAAGGTTCAACAATAGATATCATCCAGGAAGGGTGTGCTAAATTTGTTAAATTATCAGGCTAGTTAAGTTCTGAATATATGGAATCATTCGAAGGAAATCGAATGTATCAAGATCAAATAGCTTATAAGCTAAAACCTATTTAAGGAGCTTGGCAGAGCTCGCAATACATTGCACACTAGTGACTGAAGGATGTGTTTCGCCAATAGGTCAAGAAACACTGTCACATAATGATATGAAGATCTATGATTGTATAAGCAACCTGTGTCGATTAAGGATCGACAGGATTAGAAGCTCCAAAAAGATACATGTACCTATTTTAAAGGTCATTTGTAGTGCCATAGAGGTTCAAAGGTACTGGGGAAGATTAAACCCAATATAAGGTAGAAAATACTTCCTTTACTTTAACAAATCTCGAGGTCGAGATTTCTTTTAAGGGGGTGAGGATGTAACACCTCGAAAATTCACGTCCTATAAAGTGTTGACACGTGTCATATGTTTGAACGTGTGAAAGAATGTTATGAAAGGACTAAAGTTGGCAAACATGAAAAGTATATGAAAATACGAGTTCTAAATGTCAACAGTGAATAAATATATTGTACATTAACCCTACATGATGTTTATATCACCAAACGAATAAATCATGGATCATACGAAGCTAAAAGTGAGAGATTACAAACCACAGGGGTTAAATGTGTCAACATGTTTAAGTTATACCTCTGAGTGACCTTTCGACAAACCCGAAGCTTTGTAACGGTTAATTATGCTCACTAGAATGCACGATATAAATTTCATAAAGTTTCGTTATCATATGAGAAAGTTATGATCAAATTCGTATGCGAGGGGTTAAAACGTCAACGTTTAAAGTTAGGACTTTTCGGGTAACAATAAAGTTAACCGGGGACTTAACAAAATGGGCAAATGTCTTGAAGCCCCTAAACATCAATTTGGACGGTTCAAGGTGCAAGAAACAAAAGTCTAATCGAAGTTTGAAGAGCCAAGGATCAAAACGCAATAAATCTAAAAATTCAGATTCTGTGCAGAAGGGTGTCGCGCCACGCGAAGCCCCAGGGGGGGGGGGGTCTTCGCGCCACGCGAGGGCCTATCTGATACGATTTTTCTTGTTTCTTGTGTGCCCTTGCCTTTGTACTCGATTTTTACCCGATCTTCCACATCTTTCTTGGCCCCTAGGCACCCCCTAAACACTTAGGGACATGTGTTGATGATTCATGGTCCATGTTAGACTTATGTGTCAACATTTTGTGGTGATTAAACCACTATATAAAGACCTCTAAGTTGCAAACATGCTTCACACATTCATTCTTGCAAATCTGATCATTTGTGGAGCACAAGAGCACCTTCCAAGCCTTTCTAGTCGACCATTGGTCACTTGTAAGTATGCTTAACCTTCGTTAATCGAGTTTAGCTTAGTTATTTAGCTAAAAGTCAAACCGTCATAATTAACGGTTGACTTTAAGATTATTCACTAATGGCTTAGTGATTAGTCGAATTGAAAGTAGTTATAAGTTGGTAATTATGTGGGTAATAAACCCTCAAAAGGGTTCCCCCTGATTCCCACTCTAACTAGGTCAAATGTCGGGTCAAACTTGTTAAGAAAAAGTCAACAAGATACTTAAATTCAAATTTATGCATGATTAGAAATGTAGAATACATACAACCTGTTTGATCATTAATATAACTTGGTAATTAGTGTAAGAACATGTCTAAACATGTTCAACCCGACAATTTACTGTTTAGACCCGGTTCGGAACCGAAAGTCGCAAAGCTTTGACTTCAGTTCTGACCCGTTTTGGTATGATGTAGAAATACCTAAGAGCTTCATTTGGACCAGGTTACATGCTAGTATAACCCTCTGTGATTATACACCATGGTTCATTAGTTAACCGATTAATACGCATGATTCCGTTAATTGCTCATATGTTGACCATTATGCCCTTTTCACTTTAAAACGTGATTTGAGAAAATGTAAAAGTGTTGAAACCTTAGTTACTGATATATAAACTTGTATGCAAAGTTTGACATCAGTTTGAGGTGTAGATTGAGAGTTATGCTCATTAGCGTAATTAAGAAGCTTTATGTTAATTAAACGGCGTAATTAGCGTATAACCTAGTTAAGCCTACTTTTTGATATCAAACTTATTACCCACTGATGTAATATGTTATTTTGGGATTTTTGAAGATTTTTAATTAATCTTAGGCTGAGCATAACTTATAGTCGTAGGCTTAATCCGGTAATTGTCGGTTTTGCCCTTACGGGCTATAAAATGAGTTTTACATATCTAATTGACTCGAAACCTTTTGCTACTAATTACATATGATAAATAAATTATTTTAAGCCTTCTGGAATAATAAAAATATCAGCTTTATGTATAGAACCCGGAAATGGCTTCTAATCGCCTTTTTAAGCGTTTTTAACGCATAGTATGTACTAGAACTATTTTAAACATACAAGGGTTGATACCTACTGATATTTTGGGCAAGTTATAATATTTTAACAGTAAGCAAAAGTTGTTTAACTCAGACTTCAGTTTTGAGCTTTACGGCTTATGTGAAATTACCAAAATGCCCCTACGGTGCATAGTTTGGTTATAATTGATAAATTTCACATATATACTTTAACCTAATGTTATAACTTAGAAAAATAAGTATTTTTGCTGATTATATCAGACCTGCAACATAGGTTAATACTTAAACTCTTTTATAACCTTGAAAATGACCAAACTACCCCTACAAGGCATAGTTTGGGTTTAAATTTCGTTTTGGGCATAATGGAAGGTACCCTACTGATATCCCAACATATTTGAAGCATATTAACTTAGGAAACCTGTATATGGCTCTTATGAATACCCGTTATGCTTATTACGCGTTCGATTCGGTTTATGTAACTAGTTTGCATAAATTAGCCGAAACGGGTCAAACCTTATCCGTTTTATCTCAAAATCCAGAATGTGTATGAAATACCCATATTAAGCAAGTCTCCGAACTTGTTGGGTCTAAATCACATTCTATTCCGGTCTTCACCTAATCGTGCGTTTGAACCGTATCTTTCGGTAAGACTAACCGGTCTAAGCTTAGGCTTAATTAAAGACCCGTTAGCATCCTAATTGGTTAATTATACCATCTTTCCAGACTAGAGCCTTCCGGTAAATTGTACCTACGCTTACTTAAGTGAATACGGCTGAGTTATTATAATTCTTGCTATTTAAGACAGGAGCTAGCTCAGGTAAATACTCTTAACTTATTTTCCCTATTACGGGCTTGGGATACGGTAATATAAATACCGCATGGTCAGGTATGGGATTCAAAGACCAATAAGTCGGGAAATCCAAATAACCTGTTTTTTTAATTCGTATTGCTTGACTGAAACATTGGGGATTAATGCGACCGTGTCCTGGATATCCTTGACTCATAAATTGCAATGGCCACGACCTAAGCACGGGGTGTAGGCATACACCTGACAGATGCCATATGTTTATTAATTAATTATACCCAATAAGGGATTCCCAATAAGGGAATAGTGGTGTGTCGGTTAATCATGAACCGGCATAGAACCGGGCCCCGTATGTAGAGCAAGTTATGTAAAATTGATAACATGAAATATAGTTTGTCCCAAGTATACAAGATTAATTTTGCCTCTGAGCATTTTAATCAAATTATAAAAGGTTAATTTTGCCTCTGTGCATTTTAATCAAAGTGTCAAAATATTTTGTGCCTGGTGCATCTAAATCAATTTTCTTAAACTCTTTTCAAATGAGTCAGTTGAGTGTATTTACCAGTGAAAACTGACATATTTTCAAAAGTCTAAGTGACAGGTACAAGTACGTAATAGGCTGGAAGCTGCTCAGGACGTTAATAAAGAATCTTGCAAGTTCTAGACGTCTAAAGTCTGTTGAACAATATTTATGTTTTAAGATCCGCCTGTGGATCCTTTACTTTCCGTTGTAATACTTGATATTACTTTATATTCGGATTGTAATAATATTTATCTTTTGCTTCCGCTGTGCATTTATATATTGTGTTGTTTGACTATGATGATATCAACTACGTCACGATACTCCCCTACCGGGCCCACCGGTGACACGTGGAAATATCGGGGTGTGACAATAAATTTCGCCATGATTTTTATTACAAAATAACCAAGTGTCGGAGGTGGATTTTCTTAAATGAAAACTTGTTAAATATATATTGAGAATATATATTCATTACTAAAACTCTTGTGTGATTAATTGTTTATTTTGAGAAATAGTTATATTATTTCTAGGGTAAAAATAATATAACTGATAACGCCATGATTTTACGACTCCATAATAACACCAATGCTCTCACCAATAAATATTTAAGTTACACCGGAACTGTTATTACAACGCGAACTTTAAAATGTAACTTATGTATTCTCGGAAAATACTCTTAAATGTGTATTTTGATAAAAGTATTATCTTGGGAAATTGTATGGAATAAAATATAATATTTTTGGGAAAAATATATATATTTTGGAAATTGTGTGAAGTAAAATATAATATTTTTGGGAAAAATATGTATATTTTGGAGAGAAAATATTTTAGATAAGTGGGACTTAAAATATATTTTCGGAATTATAAAGCATACATGTATAAATACCCTCATCCTTGGGAAGGAAATACGCATATACAATACTTGAGAAGTATAACTCTAAAATAGTTGCCTAACTATTATTCCAAAACCAAACATAATCATTATAACTTGGAATAATACCAGAAACGTAACTCAAAGACATAAATACTAAGACAAGGCACGACCCGTCCGTCTAATAGACGTTAGACCATTGTAGGTAGTCGTGTTTGCTGAGGAGATTTGGGTTACGAGTTACAAGTACTGAAGACGCAATACAGTGAGTTCATGTCCCCCATTTTCTCTTAACTGTTTTAAGTTTTTATACTCCGGGGGTGAAATACTTGTTACGATTATTACGAACTTTTACTTACACGGTATGGTTAGCTTAAGGAGGGTTACTACTTAGATCATGTGAGTGGGTAGGCGAGAACTGGAGGCCATTAATCCTCTTTGTAGGACCGAGGGTCATTAGCGGTAGATCTATCTGGGTGTAGCGAGCCCAACCCCTGAGCCCGCTTAGTGGACCAGGTGGTGACTTTGAGCCCGACGCAAAAATCTGCTAGGTTTGAGTCTTCCTACAACACTTCACACATATCATTGGCTTTGCAACCCAATGGTGATCTTTTTTTTTTCCTTAATTGCTACATACTAGGGACTTTTATACATACTTACAACATTTTCAAATGTTTATACAAACTCACTTACGCATGAACTCGCTCAACTTTATGTTGACTTTTCAAACTACATGTATTTCAGGAAACTAACGGATCTGGCACGGTATGCACGTATTTTTTTAAGCCGCGTTTATTTTGAGAAATAGTTATATTATTTCTAGGGTAAAAATAATATAACTGATAACGCCATGATTTTACGACTCCAAAATAACACCAATGCTCTCACCAATAAATATTTAAGTTACACCGGAACTGTTATTACAACACGAACTTTAAAATGTAACTTATGTATTCTCGGAAAATACTCTTAAATGTGTATTTTGTTAAAAGTATTATCTTGGGAAATTGTATGGAATAAAATATAATATTTTTGGGAAAAATATATATATTTTGGAAATTGTGTGAAGTAAAATATAATATTTTTGGGAAAAATATGTATATTTTGGAGACAGAATATTTTAGATAAGTGGGACTTAAAATATATTTTCGGAATTATAAAGCATCTATATCTATATCTATATAAATCTATATAAATAATATATGAATAAGGTTTGGGACACGTGTCAATTTGTGGTGCAACCTCAATAGATTTTTGGCGGGAAAATGTGGGAGAAATGTTATTTCTACACGGGATCCGAATGGAGATAACCATACCCGCATATTTTGACCCGGGTATATAATGAACAAAAAAACCCTAATCATTCTAATACGCCGTTCAATCTCTCTGCCGATTCTCCCCTGCCTTCGATGCACAACCTCTAGAAGGCAAACCCTAGAGATTATCCACAACTGTGATCCGCATAATTGTCCAGTTCACCACATAATCGTTGCCATCTACATGGAAATTTCTCTGTAGATCTCTCACCGCAAAATTCCGATTCCGAAAAACACCGTCGATAGCGATGGAAGACAACGATAGTTGCAGCAGCAGAGCGGTGGAATCGCCGAAAAAGAGCAAACAACGACGCCAGAAACTGGAGGTGTCTAACGACGTTCTCAGTTGATTGTACGATATGAATTATGAAGATACTCAACAGACTGATTTCGAAGATTAGCTATGGAATCACTTCAATCGCCTTCCTCCTAGGTATTCAATCTGTTTTAATTCAGTATTTATTTTGTATTTTGATCATAATTTTGTTAGTAATGAAACGAGTGATATGGATTTTATTGAACATAATTATCACTTTGGAATATGGATTTCGTTGTTAGGGTTTCAAGTGATGTCGATTAATCAGTTCAGGTTCCTTTATATTAAATTGTATTAAAATGTGAATATTATGTTATACAGTTGCCATTTTTCTTTTGTGGGATTGTTTAAGATATGAAATTAGGTACTTGATATTGTTGAAAGAAATGCAAACGTAGATGAAATATATAAAAGACTTGGTGAGCTCTTGATGTTAAAGACTTGATAAGTATAATGACAAAAATTACATAACTAGAAAAATTGTCGACGAAAGTTCTTTAAAATATTGACATGCTTGCTGACATGATTTTTACATAATTGTAGAACTGGCACAATCGACGGTACGATGGTACATGGAAGGATGAAGGTGTTCTTCGATTAACAATCAGGTTTGATGTCTACCCTCATGTCTTTGTCAATTAAAGTCTGATTAGTCTTTTTACTAATTGAATTCATGAATATGTCACATTTGTCATCCGTTAGGTTTTGTATGGTGATGTTGTTTCACATGGAATCTGTAAACCTGATTATTAAAGGTAGGATGTGGTTGAAGAATGGTTTAGGTAGGATGTGGTTGAAGAATCTATAAATCTGATTACCACAGGTGTTTATAATGTTGTTTCATTTGAATTCTTGAATATGTCACATTCAGTCATTGCTTTTTTGCATTGGTGTAGGCTGTTTAGTATTTGGGTCTATAAAACTTGGTTTGAAAGAGTCATTTTTCACAGTTTCGTGTTTCGTAGCAGGTTCTTAGCTTGATCATATCTTGTGATTTAAGGTAACATTATTGCTTGGCTAATTATTCCTCTTCTTCAATCATCGCCACCACAAACCTAGCTTCAAAAGATTGTCTTCAAACCAAGTTTATGGTTCCGATTTGTAGTTACGAACGTTTGATTTTGTAATTTTCATCTTCACCTTCAAAAATCTTGGTTTAATTGATGTTAGGTTATGTGTAGACAAGATTTAAAACAACAAACGTGAAGATGTAGACGTGTCCACCCTTTCGCTCATCAAATTGCTATTTAATTTATCAGGTTTACACTTATTCCCTACTCACTTCCTTTTTAATCCAATCAAATTGAATGTTTGATTTTTATTGGTGAATGTTTTTTAAAGTTTACTGACTAATTTTGAACTGATGTGACTGTTGATTGGAAATTCAGAACCGAGCATGTATGAAGTTTAAGAATATAGTGTAGCGCCTACAATGGGTCAAAACAAAGTAATCAACTTATGTCCTTTCTACAATGGGTCATAACAAAGTTTCTACTAGCATTCACAAACGATAAAAGTATCTATTTTTCATTTTCAAATAGAATTCTTAATAGGAACTCTTTTTGTTTTGTATAGAAAGTGTGTATTGGAGAACGTTGGCGAAGTCTTACATGATATTGGTGATAGGAGGCACATCCAGAATGCAGTTTACGGGTTCCTGCAATTGTGACTGCTCTCGAGAAGGTGGAGCTCACACCGAAGGTAGTTTCCAAGAATCATTTGTTTTACACTTTATTTAATTTCTATATAACTGGCTTCGGAACATGCATGATAGAATGAAATTTTGTTATAATGATATGCAATTATTATGTTTGCAGTTTTGAGGATCTGAGATCCTTCAACTTCAAGATGTTAGAACTGCTACTGTTGAAGATATTGCAAGTGTACATTCCAGATTATATGTTTTTGGGCTTGGGAAGGTAACAGATGTTCATTAGACGTAGCAATTTCGACATGTTTACTTAAAATCGGGTCGGTTTTTGCTTTATTTAGACGTGCATTCGATATCTATAGGCAATGGAGCAGGCTTCAGACCAAGGCTTTATACACACTGAAGGCTCTGGACCCACGTACGCCACTGCCACAATAAGATAATTCCATCTAACGTGCCTCCTTTAAACTAGTATGCACATTTATGCTGATTATACATTAACACCATAAACAATGCAGACATTTCAAGAGTCCTTGATCGCTGCTGGATCAGGCCTATCCTTGGTTGATCATGTGGTAGTGCCTGTTTACGATTTAAAATGACCAAAGTCGACCCATTTATAAGTAAATGGCTCATAATTGCCACATCTAGGATTATTGTTTGATGTCACTGATAAAAGTTTTTTATTTGATGAAAATGTAGGTGGCAGCATCAAAAGTCAGTCAAACCCCCGCAATTGGATTCGCCTTAATACGACCGCCTGGACATCATACGGTTCCTAAGGGTCCTATGGGATTTTGTGTAATACTATCAGACATTCAGACATAGTGTAGCGCCTACAATGGGTCAAAACAGGGTAATCAACTTATGTCCTTTCTACAATGGGTCATAACAAAGTTTCTACTAGCATTCACAAACGATAAAAGTATCTATTTTTCATTTTCAAATAGAATTCTTAATAGGAACTCTTTTTGTTTTGTATAGAAAGTGTGTATTGGAGAACGTTGGTGAAGTCTTACATGATATTGGTGACAGGAGGCACATCCAGAATGCAGTTTACGGGTTCCTGCAATTGTGACTGCTCTCGAGAAGGTGGAGCTCACACCGAAGGTAGTTTCTAAGAATCATTTTTTTACACTTTATTTAATTTCTATATAACTGGCTTCGGAACATGCATGGTAGAATGAAATTTCGTTATAATGATATGCAATTATTATATTTGCAGTTTCGAGGATCTGAGATCATTGAACTTCAAGATTTTAGAACTGCTACTGTTGAAGATATTGCAAGTGTGCATTCCAGATCATATGTTTTTGGGCTTGAGAAGGTAACAGATGTTCATTAGACGTAGCAATTTCGACATGTTTACTTAAATCGGGTCGTTTTTGCTTTATTTAGACGTGCATTCTATATCTATAGGCAATGGAGCAGGCTTCAGACCAAGGCTTTATACACATTGAAGGCTCTGGACCCACGTACGCCACTACCACAATAAGATAATTCCATCAAACGTGCCTCCTTTAAACCGATATGCACATTTATGCTGATTATACATTAACACCATAAACAATGTAGACATTTCAAGAGTCCTTGATCGCTGCTGGAGCAGGCCTATCCTTGGTTGATCACGTGGTAGTGCCCGTTTACGATTTAAAATGACCAAAGTCGACCCATTTATAAGTAAATGGGTCATAATTGCCACATCTAGGATTATTGTTTGATGTCAATGATAAAAGTTTTCCATTTGATGAAAATGTAGGTGGCAACATCAAAAGTCAGTCAAACCCCCGCAATTGGATTCGCCTTAATACGACCTCCTGGACATCATGCGGTTCCTAAGGGTCCCATGGGATTTTGTGTGTTTGGTAATGTAGCTATTGCAGCCCGATATGCTCAACGGGCCCGTGGACTACAACGTGTTTTCATCATTGATTTTGATGTCCATCATCGGAATGGGACTAATGATGTGTTTTATGATGATCCAGACATATTCTTTCTTTCAACTCACCAAGTAACCAACAAACATACATTCATTCATTTATTTATAACTTATTAATTACATATTTTATGTTGTTTTAGGAGGGAAGCTACCCTGGTACAGGAAAAATCGATAACATAGGATGCGGGAATGGTGAAGGAGCAATGCTTAATTTGCCGTTAGCAGGATGGTCAGGTGATATTGCCATGCGGACCATGTTTGATGAGGTCATTGTACCGCCTGCCCAAAGATTTAAGCCCAATATAATTCTTGTATCAGCAGGGTGATTTTTTTCAACCAAAATCATCTTGACTCATTTTGCAATGTTTTGACTTTTGACACACTTTCATCAAGTGTTTTGACTATCAACCAATTACTGATTTCGTTCAGGTATGATGGACACGTACTGGACCCGCTGGCCAATTTGCAGTTAACAACAGGAACATATTACATGTTGGCATCAAACATCAAGAAGCTTGCAAAAGAGTTGTGTGGCGGTCGATGTGTGGTTTTCTTGGAAGGAGGATACAACCTTAAATCTCTGTCCGATTCAGTTGTAGATTCTTTTCGTGCGTTTGTTGGAGAACCGAGCATGGCTGCAAACGTTGATGATCTTGGTTACTTGTACGATGAACCATCTTTTAAGGTAAAACAAGCTATTCAGAGGATCAAATATTTGCATTCTCTATAAAAAAAGCTATGATCTTCTCAATTTTTGTGTTGCAGACTTGTATATGTTTAGTTTTGTATAGGAAAACGCACATAAATAAACTTAATTTACTAATTTATCTTATTTTTCTTTAAAACGTAGTGTTGGAGGTCCTTTATCATTGGGATGAAACAATTATTTTAGAAAAAAAAATCGTGAAACTGAAAATGATTTGCTTACACGAGTTGACATGAGTATGACTTGTGTTACTTGATTTTTGTTTTTTTTTTTTTGCATATTAAAAACGCTAAAATTATGAAGTTACATTAAGAACTGCTACCGTTGAAGATATGCAATTTTTTATGCTTGCAGTTTCGAGGATTTGAGGTCATTCGACTTCAAGATTTTAGAACTGCTACTGTTGAAGATATTGCAAGTGTGCATTCCAGATCTTATGTTTTTGGCCTTGAGAAGGTAACGGATGTTCATTAGACGTAGCAATTTTGACATGTTTACTTAAAATTAGGTCGGTTTTTGCTTTATTTATACGTGCGGAAATCTGGAGAAGACTCGAGCCGTAAACACGTGTTTAGGTCACAGCTGGCAGCTTTTGATTCGGCATGGTGCGCGTTTCTGAATAGTTTTGTGGTATGGAAGGTTAAGGATGCTGAGTCATTAGAGGAGGATCTGGTGCAGGCTGCATGCCAGATGGAAATCTCGATGATGCAAAAATGCAAGATGACACCTGAAGGAGATAACGATGTTGATCTTGCACATGATATGAGAGCTATTCAGAAACATATTTTAATTTAGTTCTTTCTATGTCAATGAATTATGAGAATTGGAAAAGTGGAGAATTTTTTTAACATTTTTGAATGCAGGTTACACGGAGGATTAGAAACTGTTGAGGGCAAGAGTAATGCATTTGAGTAGAGATGCAGGGATAGAGTGTATGAAGAATGCTCTTTCCGATGTGAGTTCAGCACAACGAGTCTGCTATCCGTATCATTCACTACACTCTTTGTGTTAGTCAAAGGTAAATTTCATAGTTTATAATCACAAATGCATTTCATCGACCATCTGGTGTACGTTTATTATAAGAATTAGGAGATGTCAATTTTGATTCAACCGCTCCCCATAATCAAAAGTTTAAGCAAGAAGAATATAACATTAAAGCAAATGTTGGTTAAATATTAACATTTGAAAGTTGCATGTTACCTGAAACTTGAGAGTTGAAGTCTTGAACATCGGAATGCCCTTTAATCGGAGTTGTTCAGCATAATAAAGTGTTTGCTTCACATCTTTCCAATCGAGTAGATGATTCTAAGTAATTTACATGCCACCAGTTATTGGTCAGTATTTGTTGTGTTTGTGCATCACATAATAACAAAGATTCTTCTTTTAATAGGTTTTCTTTATTAGCGTTGAGATGTTCGTGTCATATTGAAGGTTTGTAGCCTTTTTACTGAAAACTTGCTGGCTATTTAAGCCTGTATTTCATCATGCGAGAACTGTGTCCGCATCATCCGAAGTGGTAGAAAGCCCCTTAATTCAAGGAAGAGCTTTTGCGCCTCTCTCCAGATTGCATCGGTATCATTTTAATTGTTTTGGGCTGAAAATACGTACTTAATTGCTTTACTTTACAAAACCATGGTACGCTCACATGTTGATCCAGTTTGAGAAATTGATTATGAAACCCCTGGTTACATCTGGACGAAAATTGGCATACAATACCAATGGGTCAAGGTATCGCTTATATTTAGTTATGTAACATTTTAAGTTATATTTATAAATTTCTTTGGTTTTTTATTCGGTGACTTTTTTATTTGCTTGCTATAGGCAAATGCGCCCCAATAAGGCAGGTCTTAGGTAAGAGCAAGATGATATTAGGGCTGCTAGAAGGAATTCCAACGATGTTTAAGAGGGAACTTGAAGTGGTAAGTATTGAGTAATGGTCATAGTTTATTCAGTGTTTGAAATTTTGATTGTCATGCGGGTTGTTATTGATTTTTAAAACATATATTGGTGTTACCGATTTCAGTTTAAAATGAAGCCTGAATTGCACTATGGCGATGATGACTGCTCGGATTCTATTTCAGATAGCTTTTCAAAGGATGCCCAACTTAACTTTGATATCGAGTTGATCGAGTTTTCTAAGATCAAGGCAAGAACTACAATTGGTTATTTATAATTTTTGTACACTAAATTCACACTATACGGACCTAACTTTGATGTGAAGCTGTTATTTGAAGCACACTTATAAGTTGCCAATGTCTAAACTCTAAACTGAAATTGATGCAAAAATTACTTGCAGGCCTTGTTTTTTTATAAGTTGTCAATGGCGTGTTGTGAATAAAAATGAACCCGGATGGTGACGTTTGTGACGTTTATGCTTATGTAGGTTGTGTTTATTTAGTTTTTGTTTGTCGTGAACCCGAAATTGGCAGGTTTAAATATGAAAAAAAAAACTGGAAAATAAAATAAATAAAAAATAACACTTTTAGGGGCGACAAAAGTCGTCGCTATTGAGGTAGACCATTAGCGACGATATATTAGCAGCGACATATGTCGCCTCTATGGAGTCAACCCTTTAGTGACGATATATCAGCACCCGATAACCTTGACTTTGGTGTTGATTTGGATTCTTGGGTCGCTTTAGTGTTTAGTGGCACCTTGCACATTAGAGTTAAAATGGTATCTTATTACAATAAATTTCAGTCTCAAAAACCACAAAGATCATACTTGAAACATTTATATCCTGTCACCTATTTTTACCCACATCAATTTGTAGAAACTTGTAGAAACAATAGCCATCATGTTTGATCAACATTTTGAAACGCTTACCACATGACCAACTCAACTCAAAGTGAAAATCCATTGGCAAAAAGAAGAAGGTTATTGAATAACTTTAGGTACGTGTAAATCTATTAATCTTATAACGCTTGCTGTTGCAATGTGAACATATTAATTCTATAAAAAAGAACTCGCAAAAATTGATCACATCCGAGCGTTTCCATAAATCTATTATTTCTATAAAAAAAGTACTAGCTATTAATGTTTTCACTCAAATTGTAGATTGTCGTTGCCACCACATCACGTGGGAGGCCTAGCATTATTCTAAACAATGTTTTCGCTTAAACACAAGCATGAAGCTTCCGACGCAACACAAACACCTCCATGAATATTTGAGTCAAATGTTTGCAATATATATAGTTATTGATGATGTGTAAATGTGAATGTGATTAATAGGTGGGTGCACAAACATTAAATCCCCATGACCGGTTTTGAAGTACCATAACCGAAAATTTAGATTTTAGTTATGACCTAACTGAACAGAACCTTCTCATGCACATCCTTAGAATTACAACACCTGTATGTATAAATAATTTTTACTTCACCTAAATATTTTTGTCATTATATTTAAATTTTTGGTTATATTAATTTAATCACAAAATATTATAATTCACGGGATGTTGAAGAAGTAATGTTTCCTGTGGATTTAAACAAGTTGATTGGAAAGATGTTTGCTTTTAACATTGAGATAACAACTTATAATCTGACTAACTTTGATGAAATGTATGTTGTTACATACATGACCGATGATGAGTCAATTATTAATGAGCTCAAAGAAAAGATGAAGATTACTAAAGTATTTTGTTTATAAAAATAGATGATTCATATTAATACAATAATATTTATAGTTTATGTAATTCTATTATTAGTAACTTAATTTTGACATTTGTCTCAGGGAAACAATAAAGAATTTATCCAAAGGAAAAGTAATATTTCAAGCGTTAAGATTGATGATGCTAATACCAGTTCTGATATCAATAAAATCAACAAGCGTAAACTGATTGACGTCTACAACTCTTCAACTCCAAGTAATGTCAAGGATTCGGAGAAAGTTAGCAAGAAAGAAACTTAGCTCCTATCTCTATGAATTTAAAACAGTTTTTATGATTTTTACGTTTTAACTAATGGTTTTTTGAATATTTCAGTTTGCTTGACGTGGTTGTTTGATCTTTATATGCTTTTATATATATATGAACAAATCTATCCTTTTTAACCAATATTTTTTTTCCTTTCAATTTAATCAACTTATCATTTGTGTTGTAAGGATTTCATCACAATGATTAGAGTACTAAGTTTTACATTAATCGATGAGTCTTAATAAAAGAAAAAAAAAACAAAATACATATAATTTCCTAAAACACGTTTATAATATGTTTATGAATTTTATTAGTTGAAAAGTCAACTAAAAGAATAATATAATATAATTTAAAAACAAACAATATAACATTTTGTATGAGTTTACGAAACATTTTTTAACTGAGATCTCATTGAGAATTAAAAGGTTATTAGCGTTACACGAAACTATGAATACACACGGAGACAAATTTAGGATACTGATAAAACGGAACAAATAAGTTATCGTGGGAAGGGAATGAAGATACTAATGGCTTTGAAAATGTTGTTTATATACATTTTATTATTAAAAACTAAATTTTCCTAACCCGGGATGTTCCCGGGTGATAGCCTAGTACATGTATAAATACCCTCATCCTTGGGAAGGAAATACGCATATACAATACTTGAGAAGTATAACTCTAAAATAGTTGCTTAACCATTATTCTAAAACCAAACATAATCATTATAACTTGGAATAATACCAGAAACGTAACTCAAAAACATAAATACTAAGACAAGGCACGACCCGTCCGTCTAATAGACGTTAGACCATTGTAGGTAGTCGTGTTTGCTGAGGAGATTTGGGTTACGAGTTACAAGTACCGAAGACGCAATACAGTGAGTTCATGTCCCCCCTTTTCTCTTAATTGTTTTCAGTTTTTATACTCCGGGGGAGAAATACATGTTATGATTATTACGAACTTTTACTTACACGGTATGGTTAGCTTAAGGAGGGTTACTACTTAGATCATGTGAGTGGGTAGGCGAGAACTGGAGGCCATTAATCCTCTTTGTAGGACCGAGGGTCATTAGCGGTAGATCTATCTGGGTGTAGCGAGCCCAACCCCTGAGCCCTCTTAGTGGACCAGGTGGTGACTTTGAGCCCGACGCAAAAATTTGCTAGGTTTGAGTCTTCCTACAACACTTCACACATATCATTGGCTTTGCAACCCAATGGTGATCTTTTTTTTTCCTTAATTGCTACATACCAGGGACTTCTATACATACTTACAACATTTTCAAATGTTTGTACAAACTCACTTACGCATGAACTCGCTCAACTTTATGTTGACTTTTCAAACTACATGTATTTCAGGAAACTAACGGATCTGGCACGGTATGCACGTATTTTCAAGCTGCGTTTGAATAAAGAAGTCATCCAGGGTTTAGAAGGTGTAACCTCTTCCTGGACGGGTTACATATCTCTAAACCTAGTATTGTTTAAAGTCTTTTGCTAAGTCTTTATAAACTCAATTAAATCAAGTTAAGGTTTGTAACTTATTTTGTGATTATTGAAAATGGGATTTTTCTAACTTTATTAATGGATGAATATCTCATGTTTTTATCATATAGTATGGTTATGATTGTTGCTATGGTATTAAGAAGTCACACCAAATAAACCCACGCTTCCGCAAAGCCAAGGTGTGATAGACCCATTTTTCAACTATAAATAGCTTGGGTCATGAGCAGTTCACTGATGTCGAAAACATTTCTCAAAAATGAAGTTTGGCTGCCTAAATTCGAAATTTACTTTTACAATAGCGAGGCGCTGCTACTATACAGGGTATTAACTCGATCGCTGCTACGATTCAATGTCCGATTGATTGAAACTATCCGATGGATGTTTAAGTGCTGCCCACATTAGGGCCATACTTTGTCATTAGTCGTGAATTTGACGGATGTTTAAGTATAGCACTTTGTCATTCGTTGTGAGGGTTTTAATCTCGTGAGTTATCGTAAATGCTGTATTTGTTACTGACCTAGTTCGTGTGCATTGTTATTTAAATTAGGTTACAAGGCTAATCAGTAGGCTAAACTCTGCCCGTTTAAATCTGCAATGTGAGTCATTCTCTTTTATCAAAAGTATTTTACAATACTCCAAGTTATTTTTAAAGGTTATAATTACAGGGATTAAGTCGTGGTTATCTTAATCACTAGCTAGTGGGGTATTGTGCACATTACTAATTTCTCACAGTTAGGCTAATAAATCCTAACAATGATAATCATCACTACTTAGGGAAGGACCAATAGTGGTATGTCCATCGTCACCAGGTGACACGGCGCCAGATAAAAATAAGATAGAAGCCATTGTAATCGCTCTTATGCTGTAATTTATAACTATGTGTCATTTTATCAAATTGAGTGACTCGCTAGTATTTCCTCGCTGATAAAATATTTTTAAAACATGTTTCAGGCGACCTGCTGTAAATAAAGGAAAACGTGCTACGGAGCACTAACAAGCTTGAAGAGGTAGCTCAGTTAAAATGAATAAACATGTTTTATAAATCAGGGAATTTCCTAGTAAAATTCCTCTATTGTAAATTACGGGGTTTATCCCGAAGTATGAAATAAAATAATCGGGCATTTTCAAGTTTTAAAAGATCCTGATAAATCTTCCGCTGTCGCATCAATTTAATAAATACCACGGGTTCCTGTCCCGCGGCTCCTGACCGGGTTAAACCGGGGCTGGGGCCGTGACAGGAAAAGGTGGTATCAGAGCCACTGATTTAAGCCCATTAAGTATTTAGAAATACTTAATTTTTCCTGATTACCATTTTGTGACTATGTGTTTTTAACTGACTACTTGTTAGTTACAGTATGGGTAAGCAAAGAATTGTGGACATCTATCGTCAATTAGATAGTTCACCAAAAGATAAGGGAACTTCATCCCAATCAAATTTCTCAAGATACTCAACAGATACTGAGGAGGGAATATTTGTTTGTAAAGCACAGTTTGAGAAACCACTTACCCCTAATAAAAGAAGTTGGATTATTAGAAAAAGTCAAGAAAAAATCAAAAAGTCACAACCAAAAGAAGTAATAATTAATAAGGAAGCCCAGAAAATAGGCAGTAACCCACCATGGGAAGATGAATTAGACGAACAATGGGCAAATCTCTACATGTTAGCCACTATAGCAGTAAATGCTAACTTATAGTTTAAATCACCAAACCAGTATCAGCACCTATATCACCTACAAACCAGAAACTTTAATATAATAAATGACCACTAGTATATTTCGAATTTTAGTTGTACTAAAAATAAATATTTTGTTTCAATAAAATGGTTTATTAGATATTCGTAATTAATATTAAATTTTATGCTTTCCATTCTGTGATTTTGTGAAAATTTAATTTAAAAAATTTTAACCTAAAATTTTGTGTGTTTCTTCATAAATGCTAAACAGCATGAATGAATTGTCTGAAGCTCTTGAGAATCTCAATCTATATCCTGTTAACGTGGAAGTTTCCAAAGACTTTACCGGTTATTGTGCCGACTTAGAAGAACCTATGCAATTTCAAACCCAGCCACCTGAAAAACCCAAACCCAAGAAAAAAAGAAGAATTGTGGGCTGGAGGCGTGTGCGTAGGAGAAAACCAACGACACGAAAAGTTGTAAAGAATGAGGATCCCAAAGGTAAAGGCAAGGAAATAGAGATTGGAGAAAGTTCAAGACAAGATCAGGAAATGCCACCCTGGGAAAAGTTGGATCATAAACTAGCACTTCATGACCTCATCGGACCTATCGGTGAAAACCTCTTTAATTACCCAGCTGAAGCGCAACTTCCAGTTGACCTAGAGCCCGAAATCCCAGATCCTATTATCCACACCCAACCTCTACCAGCAGAGTTAGAAGAATGGTGGACCACCGACTGGCAGTTCCAGAATCTCCTAAATAACCCTGATACCTTTTTCCCTCAGTTTGACCCAGAACCTCCACTACACCCACCTATGAGCATGGAAAATTTGGCAGAACTCCGTCATTATGGAGAGGAGCTGATTGATGCAGGGAATCGAATCAGGGAAGTAGGAGAAAGAATTTCGTGGAAGTACGACGAAAGAGAACGTCGTTTCTGAAAAGCCAGCTTATGGGATAGAGTGTGGTTGTAGGAATGTGTGTTTAATAATAATAATAATAATCATAAAATATAATTATGTGAAATAACTAAAAATAAAACTTTTGTAAGATAACCAGTTTGTACGGATGCCTAATATATATAAAATATCGAACGTCGAAAGATCGACAGTTTTGGCTATACTTGTTAACGTGATTATGTGCAATTATTTTGTTATGTGGGGTTATTAATTATTTTATACTAATTACTTATATATATTAATTACCACATGGCACACGCTGGTAATGAACTCGATAATGAAGTTAATCAATCTGAGCATAACAATGAAGATCAATTTCTGAATAGGCAAGATATCGAGAATATAGTTGCTCAAGGAATAGCCAATGCTATTCCAACAATACTTGCTGCTGCTCGAAATCCCGTTGAACCTCAACAAATTATTCCTAGCAAACGTACACACGGTGACAATTTCAGTAATAGTGTAAACGGAGGCGGTAACCATACTAATAACAACAACGATGGAATGCAAGCCCCGCTCCTTAAGAAAATGAAAGCTGCAATGCCTGGTTGCACTTACAAGGAGTTTCTTGCTTATAAACCGGTTGAATTTGCAGGCAACGAAGGGGTGACTGCTGCGCTGCGTTGGTTGGAGAAAACCGAAGCAGTAATTATGATAAGTAAATGTGTCGAGGAAGACAAGGTCATGTATGCGTCGCATCTTTTTAAAGAAGGGGCGCTAGGATGGTGGATGTAGACTGTCGAGGGTATACTTCGACATTCTTCAAATATGCGAGAGTGGTACCAACCCTGGCTTCGCTAGAACCGGTACTTATTTCCCGCTATATTTGGGGATTGATTGGTGAAATTCGAGATATCGTCAAAGCTGCGAGACCTCGCACTATTGACGATGCTGTGGAATTAGCCAACACTTTGACTGACAGACTAGTACGTACGCAGGAAGAAAATAGAAAGAAGGAAGTAGCCCAAAAGGTTACCCAGGGATTCCGTATGGGTAATCGTAGCAATTTCAAGAGAAAGGGAACCGGAAAATCTTCCATTGTTCCATTTTGCAATGCCTGTAAAAGGAAGCATTTTGGAAGATGCAAATGGTATTGCAATTTCTGCAAAATCCCGGGGCACCAAGAAGAAGATTGCAGGAAGAAGAAAGCAACAATCTGCTACAATTGCGGAGAAGCTGGACACTTTAGGCCAGACTACCCGAAATTGGTCAAACCAGCTGACAATAAAACCAAACCTGTAGAAGGAGCTACCAAAAGAAACGCAAGAGCCTTCCAGTTGACTACTCAGGAAGCAGAGCTAATCCCTGACGTAATAGCTGGTACGTTCCTAGTTCACGACGTATATGCAAAAGTATTATTTGACTCTGGTGCAAACCAAAGTTTTATAAATACTTCATTCTGCCAAGCTCTTAACCTACCCCTAAACAACCTTAGACAAATTTTTACAGTCGAAACGGCAGATGGGAATTCTGTTAACATAGATAAAGTTTTGCGGGAAGGAAAGATAGAACTCTTAGGGCACAAATTCTCTGCAAACCTGTTACCTATGAAGTTAGCCGAATTCGATGTGGTATTAGGAATGGATTGGTTAGTAGCCAATCATGCTCGAATTCTTTGTGATAAGAATTCCATAGAAATACATACACCCACAGGAGAATTGGTGTTAATTACATGAGATAAGCCACGAAAGCCACTGAAATTCATTTCAGTAATGAAGTTGGCCAGTTATTCAAGAAAACAAGAAGTAGTGTATATGATTTCAGTAATCATTAACACTAAGGGTAAGGAACTCAAAGAAATTCCAGTAGTATCAGAATACCCAGAGGTATTCCCAGAAGAACTACCTCGATTACCACCTGATAGGGAAGTAGAATTTAGAATTCATCTAATTCCTGGAACTACACCGATAGCTAAGGCACCTTATCGGTTAGCACCCATCGAAATGCTAGAATTGAAAAAGCAGTTAGATGAATTACTAAGCAAATGATTCATACAACCTAGTTCATCCCCGTGGGGAGCTCCAGTGTTGTTTGTGAAAAAGAAAGATGGGTCAATGCGAATGTGTATCGATTATAGGGAATTGAATAAGGTTATAATTAAGAATCGATACCCATTACCTAGGATTAATGATCTTTTCGATCAACTTCAAGGAGCTAGATACTTTTCTAAGATAGATTTACGCTCTGGATATCATCAATTGAAGGTACAAGAAGAAGACATACCTAAAACTGCTTTCAGAACCAGGTATGGTCATTACGAATTTACAGTCATGCCCTTTGGACTAACAAATGCTCCAGCAGCATTTATGGACATGATGAATAGAATCTGTAAACCGTACTTGGATAAATTTGTAATTGTCTTCATCGACGATATACTTATTTATTCCAAAAGCCAGGAGGAGCATTGTGAGCACCTGCATGCACTCTTAACTTTGTTAAGACATGAAAAACTTTATGCCAAATTCTCGAAGTGTGAATTTTGGCTGCAAGAAGTACAATTTTTAGGTCACATAGTGAATCACGAAGGCATTCACGTAGATCCTGCTAAGATAGAAGCGATTACTAAATGGAAGGTTCCGCAATCAGCTATGGAAATTAGAAGTTTTATAGGGTTAGCTGGATATTATAGACGGTTTATTAAGGATTTTTCCAAGATAGCTGTACCATTAACTAAGCTAACCTGTAAAGCAGTTAAGTTTGAATGGGGACCAAAACAAGAAGAAGCTTTTAAGATATTAAAGCAGAAATTAACAAATGCTCCCATTTTAGCTTTACCAGAAGGAACAGAATATTTTGAAGTCTACTGTGATGCTTCTAAGCTAGGATTAGGATGTGTGCTAATGCAACGCAAGAAGGTAATTGCGTATGCATCAAGGCAATTGAAAAAGCACGAAGAAAACTATACGACTCATGATTTAGAGTTAGGAGCCATAATTTTTGCCCTTAAGATTTGGAGGCATTATCTGTATGGAAGTAAGTTTACTGTCTACACAGACCATAAAAGCTTAAGATACATATTTGGGCAAAAAGAATTAAACATGAGGCAAAGGAGATGGATGGAAATCTTAAGTGACTACGACTGTGATATTCAATATCACGAAGGAAAAGCAAACGTAGTTGCTGATGCTTTAAGTCATAAGTATCATGAGAAACGACGACGAATTCGTGCTCTTAGATTAAGTTTACAAATAGACTTAATGGAACAACTAAAAAGCATTCAAGAAACATCAATCAAGAATGAGGCTGAAGGAATGAAAGGACGAGTAAAGGAATTAGAGCAAGGCAGTGATGGAATTTGGAGATTCCATAAGAAACGAATTTGGGTACCTAAACAGGGAGAGTTAAGAAATAAGATTTTAGAAGAAGCCCATAAATCTAGGTATACCATACATCCTAGTAACAATAAAATGTACCAACATTTAAGAAATAACTTCTGGTGGATAGGAATGAAAAAGGACATAGCCAGATATGTTTCTAAGTGTCTTACTTGTTCACAAGTTAAGGCAGAACACCAGAAACCTTCAGGTCTACTACAACAATTAGAAATGCCTGTATGGAAATGGGAACTCATAACAATGGATTTTGTTACTAAGTTACCCAAAACCAGATAGGTAATAACGCGATTTGGGTAATTGTGGATCGATTAACCAAATCAGCTCATTTTCTACCTATGAAAGAAACCTTTAGCATTGAAAGGTTGGCAAAGTTGTATGTAGATAAAGTAGTATCCTTACATGGAGTTCCACTCTCCATTATATCAGATAGGGATAGTCATTTCACTTCCCACTTCTGGACAAGTTTCCAAGAAGCAATGGGAACACGACTAAATTTAAGCACTGCATAACATCCTTAGACGGACGGACAAAGTTAAAGGACAATCCAAACCCTGGAGGACATGCTAAGGGCATGTGTGATAGATTTTGATGGAAACTGGGATGACCACCTACCTTTAATTGAATTCTCCTATAACAATAGTTATCATTCAAGCATCGAAGCTGCCCCGTTCGAAGCACTATACGGATGTAAATGCAGAACTCCAGTCTGCTGGGCAGAAATAGGAGAAAGCCAATTATCAGGTCCTGAAATAATACAAGAAACTACCGATAAAATCACTCAAATCAAGGAAAGACTCAAGACGGCTCAAGATCGCCAGAAAAGTTATGCAGACAATCGACGCAAGCCGTTAGAATTCCAGATTGGAGACAAGGTACTCTTGAAAGTTTCTCCTTGGAAAGGAGTAGTTCGGTTCGGGAAGAAAGGAAAGCTAAGTCCAAGATACATAGGACCATTCCCAGTAATCCAATGTATAGGACCAGTCGCATATCGCTTACAACTACCAGAGGAGCTAGCGGGAGTACATGACGTATTTCATGTATCCAATCTCAAGAAATGTCTATCTAACGAATCCTTGGTAGTACCTCTTCAAGATGTAGAGGTAAATGAAAAGTTAAAATTTATTGAGAAGCCACTTCAAATAGAAGACGGAAAGATCAAGTTTCTCAAACACAAAAGATTGGTATTGGTCAAGGTCAAATGGGAATAAAAAAGAGGACCCGAATACACTTGGGAGCTGGAATCGGAGATGAAGCGAAAGTATCCTCACTTATTTCAATAAATCTCGAGGACGAGATTTTAAATAAGGTGGGGAGGATGTAAGGACCTTCAAAATTATCCCAAAAAGACCCGTAAATAAAAACCCGGACCCCTGAAACCCTAATCCATATAAAAAAGTAAGAAAATCAGATTTTTGATCTTCAGGCGGGCCGTGTAAAGGATTAAGCATAGTCTATGCGGGCCATGTCAAAACCCTGTTGACCAGATAAGCGTTCCCGATCCACGTGTCACCCACGTGGCATGCCTACCAGTGACACAGATGCCCTAATCTACGACTAGACCTCCACGCGGGCCGCGTAAGGGTCAAGCATGGGTTCACGCGGGCCGCGTGAGACCCATTTTTCAGCTATAAATAGCTTGGGTCATGAGCAGTTCACTGATGTCGAAAACATTTCTCAAAAACGAAGTTTGGCTGCTTAAATTCGAAATTTACTTTTACAATAGCGAGGCGCTGCTACGATACAGGGTATTAACTCGATCGCTGCTAAGATTCAATGTCCGATCGATTGAAACTATCCGATGGATGTTTAAGTGCTGCCCACATTAGGGCCATACTTTGTCATTAGTCGTGAATTCGACGGATGTTTAAGTATATCACTTTGTCATTCGTTGTGAGGGTTTTAATCTCGTGAGTTATCGTAAATGCTGTATTAGTTACTGACCTAGTTCGTGTGCATTGTTATTTAAATTAGGTTACAAGGCTAATCAGTAGGCTAAACTCTGCCCGTTTAAATCTGCAATGTGAGTCATTCTCTTTTATCAAAAGTATTTTACAATACTCCAAGTTATTTTCAAAGGTTATAATTACAGGGATTAAGTCGTGGTTATCTTAATCACTGGCTAGTGGGGTATTGTGCACATTACTAATTTCTCACAGTTAGGCAAATAAATCCTAACAGAGATAATCATCACTACTTAGGGAAGGACCCAATAGTGGTATGACCATCGTCACCAGGTGACACGGAGCCAGATAAAAATAAGATAGAAGCCATTGTAATCGCTGTTTTGCTGTAATTTATAACTATGTGTCATTTTATCAAATTGAGTGACTCGCCAGTATTTCCCCGCTGATAAAATATTTTTAAAACATGTTTCAGGCGACCTGCTGTAAATCAAGGAAAACGTTCTACAGAGCACTAACAAGCTTGAAGAGGTGGCTCAGTTAAAATGAATAAACATGTTTTATAAATCAGGGAATTTCCTAGTAAAATTCCTCTATTGTAAATTACGGGGTTTATCCCGAATTATGAAATAAAATAATCGGGCATTTTCAACTTTTAAAAGATCCTGATAAATCTTCCGCTGTCGCATCAATTTAATAAATACCACGGGTTCCTGTCCCGCGGCTCCTGACCGGGTCAAACCGGGGCTGGGGCCGTGACACGAATCCCTCGATTCGATCGCTGATAAGTGTTTCTAACATTCAAATTTCGTCAATCGTTGAAGAAATATGAAGAAATCGGCTTCGATCTATGTGAGAAAATTTTGAATTGCATTTTTACGATCTGGGTTTTTGAATCGAGTCATTGCGTTTTACAAAGTAATGAAAAAACACCGTTTTTTGTATTTTCAGTTTATTGGGTGTAAGGACCTGCAAAATTGTCCATAAACGACCCGCAAGTGAAAACCCGGACCCCTGAAACCCTAATGTGCATGAAAAACCAAGAAAATCAGATTTTTGGTTTTCAGGCCCGCGTAAACTGTAAGCTTAGGCTTACGCGGGCCGCGTCAACTTAAAGTTGACCGGATAAGCATTCCGGGCCACGCGTCGCACACGTGGCGGACCTACTGATGTCACGCTAGCCCTACACGTAGACTAGGGGCCCTCGCGGGCCACGTAAGATACATCAAAGGGTTTACGCGGGCCGCGTAAAACCCATTTTTCTGCTATAAATTGCTTGTGCATAGCCTGATCATCTGTGCTTGAGAAAACTTTCAAAATCACACTTATTCTGTTCGAAAATCACATTCGCAATAGCAAAAACGCTGCTACGATCAAGGGTAATAACTCGATCACTGCTACGATATAATGTCCGATCGATTGAAACCGATCCGATGGATGTTTAAGTGCTGCCCATAATTGGGGTATACTTTGTCATTCGTCGTGAGAGTTTTGATTTCGTGAGTTATTGTAAATGTTGTATTAAGTTACTAACCTAGTTCCGTATGCATTGCTGTTTAAACTAGGTTACACGGCTAAATCAGTAGGCTAAACTCTGCCCGTCTAAACTTGCAATGTGAGTCATTCTCTTTTTATTAACAATGTTTTACAATACCTAAATTATTTTCAAAAAGTTATAATTACAGGGATTAAGTCTTGGTTATCTTGAATCACTGGCAAGTGGGGTATTGTGCACATTACTAATTTCTCACGGTTAGGTTCATCAACCTAAGAGTGATAATCATCACTACTTGGGTGAAAGGACCCAATAGTGGTATGACCATCGTCACCAGGGTGTGACACGGCGCCAGATAAAAATAAGATAGTAGCCATTGTAATCGCTCTTATGCTGTAATATATAACTATGTGTCATTTTATTGAAATCGAGTGACTCGCCAGTATTTCCCCGCTGATAAAATATTTTTAAACATGTTTCAGGTGACCTACTGTAAATCAAGGAAAAGTGCTACGGAGCACTAATAAAGCTTGAAGTGGTGGCTCAGTTAAATAAATAAACATGTTTTGTAAAACAGGGAATTTCCTCGTGAAATTCCTCTATTGTAAATTACGGGGTTTTGTCCCAAATTATGAAATAAAATAATTGGGCATTTTCAAGTTTTAAAAGATCATGTTAAACTTCCGCTATCAACTCAATACCACGGGTTTCTGTTCCGCGGCTCCTGGACCGGGTAACACCAGGACGGGGGCCGTGACAGAAAAAGGTGGTATCAAAGCCACTTATTTAAGCCAATTAAGTATTTAGAAATACTTAATTCCTCAAATTGCCACTCTGTGATTCTGTGAAAATTTAACTTGCAATTGTGTTTTTTCTCTATATCTGCTAAACAGCATGAATGAGTTGTCTGAAGCTCTTCAGAATCTCAATATCCATTCTGTTGGTATAGAAGTTTCCAGAGACTTTTCCGATTATCTGGCCGACCTTGAAGAACGTATGGAATTCCAGGCTCAAGCCCAGGAGAAAACCAAGATGAAAAAAAGAAGGAGAATCGTAGGCTGGAGACGCGTACGGAGGTAGAAGCCAGCTGCACAAAGGATTAAAAGAACTGAGGATCCCAGGGATAAAGGCAAAGGAAAGGAGATCGAGGAAAGTTCAGGGCAAGCCCAGGAAATGCCACCCTGGGAAGAGCTTGATCGTAAACTGGCAAATTGTGACCTCATTGGACCTTCCAATGAAGACCTTTTCAATTACCCAATTGAATCACAACTTCCAGTTAATTTGGAACCTGCTATCCTAGACCCCATTGTCAGCCACCAACTTCTACCAGGAGAGCTGGAAGAATGGTGGACAAGTGATTGGCAATTTCAGAATCTCTTGAATAACCCTAATACCTTTTTCCCTCAGTTTGACCCTAAGCCTGCACCAAACCCACCGATGAGCACCGAGAACTTGGCTGAACTCCGCCACTATGGCGAGGAGCTGGTGGATGCAGGAAATAGAATTCGGGAAGTGGGGGAGAGGATATCTTGGAAATACGACGAGAGGGAACGTCGTTTCTGAAGTGCCAGCTGACAGGGATCGTATGTGGTTGTGTGTTTAATAATAATAAAATAATAATAACTATTAATAAAAATATAATCATATAAAATAACTTAAAATAAAACTTTTGTGAAATAACTGGTGGGTATGGATGCATACTAATATATAAAAATATCAACGTCGCAAAGTCGACAATTTTGGCTATACATGCTAACATGATTATGTGTGATTAGTTATTGTGACTGATTATTATTTATTTTGTGCCAATAATTCACATTTATATATTGATAATTATCAGATGGAACACGCCGTCAATGAGCCAGTTAATGAAGTTAATCAATCCGAACAAAACCATGAAGATCAATTTCTTAATAGGCAAGATATAGAAAACATTGTTGCTCAAGGAATAGCCAATGCTATTCCAGCAATCCTTGCTGCTGCCCGAAATCCAGTTGAACCTCAACCAATTATTCCCAGCAAACGTACTCGCGACAACAATTTCAGTAATAGTGTAAATGGAGGCGGCAACAATAATAATAATAATAATAATGATAATGATGGGATGCAAGCCCCATTTCTTAAGAGAATGAAAGCTGCAACGCCTGGTTGCCCTTACAAGGAATTTCTTGCATGTAAACCAGTTGAATTTGCAGGAAATGAAGGGGCGATTGCTGCACTGCGTTGGTTAGAGAAAACCAAAGCAGTAATTAAAATAAGTAAATGTGCCGAGGAAGACAAGGTCATGTACGCGTCGCATCTTTTTAAAGAAATGGCACTCGAATGGTGGAACACCGTACTACAAGCTAAGGGAAGTGATGTGGCGTATGCCATGAATTGGGCAGAATTTAAGAGTCTAGTAGAAAGAAAATTATGTCCTGAATATGAAAATGAACAAATGACAAATAAGTTCCTGAACCACCGGCACTACGTCAAAACTGGTCTTTAGCCACACTTTTTCAAAAACAGGCCTGCCACAGTTTTGATTATATGTGTGGCTAAAGGTCATTTGTAATATTTTAAAACACTTTTAACCACATATATTATTATTAGTGTGACCAATGAATAACAAGTCAAAACATTTAGCCACACAGTTGATTATTAATATGACCATTGCATAACAAATCAAAACTTTTAGCCACACTTTCAGAAAAAACTGTGACATTTACTAGCCACAACTAGAAAAGTGTGGCTAAATGTAACCTATTGCCACTTTTTTATGTTTGATTTCTTGATTCATGTGACGAAAACACATCTCTTCAAAATCTTTAGTCACACGTTTAATAAAAATGTGACAATCACTAACCATAGTAGAAAAGTGTGGCCATTTGTAACTATCTGACACAATTAATTTTTAATATTGTGGCTAAAAGATAATACACATAGTCACATATAAATTTATGTGACTAAATGTGACCAACTGTCATAATATTTAAAAAGAAAAACGTGTTTGTGTGGCTACACTGGGTAAATGGACACAGTAAAACTTATGTATGACTAGTCATTTCCTTCTTCCTCAAAACTCCCAAAAATCCCCACCTCCACAAAACCTAATTAACCCCCACCAAGTTCAGGAGATATACATCGTGTCTCCACAACAACCACAACTTCCACAAAACCCTAACTAGTTTTAGTTACCACTTACCATCAACGCTCTCCTCCCATCTGTTCTCCTCCACTGCCAAAATTAAGAGTATGATTCAATTTGAAGCAAGCTAGAATGAGATTACTTAGATCGATTTTCACTTTCATCCTCCTCGGGATGCAGGCGAGGTAATTCAGAAACATCTTTAGTGGAGACTCAGAGAGATCGAAAGTCAAATGGTATTTTATTTTTTACTTAGAAGGAGTATTGTAGTTTTAGTTTACAATTTGATGTAAATTATGTTAAACATGAGTGATATTGATATGATTAAAGCCCTAAGATGTTAATTGGACTTGATATTTGGGATTATTGTTGGTCATATATGGATTGTGAGTTTGAATTGGAGGTTAGTGAGCCCTTGGTTGTGGTTATTTAAACCAGTTTTGGTGGTTTGTAGGTTAATTAGGTTAAATATGAGTGATTTTGTTATGAACTTATTGATTATAACTCTAAGATGTTAATTGAATATTCAGCTGATCCCACCCACACATTTCTAACACTTTTAACTTTCTTTCTTTCTTTCAGGAATTTCGATGCAGCGACTGGTATCTTAAGTCCTCTTACACAAGACCAAACTACTTACGCCGCGTTAGACGCTCTTTGTTTGATTCACATTTTTTGATGTTTTTTAGCAAAGACTTCTCAAACAAGGTTTTTCATTCTCTTTCTATATTCTAATTATTTGCTAGTTGGCCTAAATGAACATATATACATTACCTTGTTGCTAATGGTTGCTGGTGCATTCCTATCCAAAGCCACAAATATCAAGTAATTTGTTGTTTTTTAGCATTTTGTATAATTTTGGAATTAGTTTTGCGGTAAACAAGATACATGATTGCTGCTTATTGGTGTTGAATTTAATCTATTAGCTTACATTTTATTGGTTGAACGCTGATTGGATGAGTAGGGTGACCTGGAATCATGTTTGTTTGTCACATGTATGTTATTAGTGTTGGATATTAGGAAAAAGTGCTTTCATTTTGTTAGTTAGGATACACATGTATGCCACTACCCCATCTGCAGGAGGGTGGTGGTCATAGACAGGATTAGTTGGTTTGGATCAGCCCTGGCAAAGTAAACCCACACATCTATTTTTGGGTCTTTATGGGCGGATTCTAAAGCCTGATGGGTTATATTGGGTTAGCTATTATTCTTAAAGGGGTTAGAATGGGTAACTTTAAAAGTGGGAAAAGAAATAAACGGGTCAGGATGGGTTGTTATATTTTACACAATGGGTCAGGATGGGTTTCATATCTTTACCAATAGGTTAAATTTTTTTGATTTTTTTTATTTATTTATAATTTTAGCCTATCATGCCCAAATCCATCTTGACAAAAACCTATCTTGACCTAAACTCATCCTAACCCATTTCTTAATAAACCCATCCTAACCCATACCCATGCCTGTTCATATATCATAAATCGATATGAATGTAACCTTCAAATTAAGTTGAGGAAACTTAAGTAATAGTAAAATGCTTAAACATAGCAAGTTTAGACCTGGCAAACGGGTCGGGTCGGGTTGGGTCGGGTCATGGGTCAAAACGGGTTCGGGTCAAAACCGGTTAATTATAAAAAAGGGTTGTTTTGGTTCGGGTCAAAACAGGTCCGGGTCGGAACGGGTCTGGGTCAGAACGGGTCCGGGTCGGGTCGGGTCAGTTTTTTTTAACAATATAACTTTGGTGATCATACTTGACACGTTAACTATTATTAAAAAAAACTAAAACTTCTGAACAAAAAGTGAGTCGAGCCGACCCCATCTGTTGTAACTTGTACCAAAAAATTACTCCTTTTGACCCGTTACCCGATCCACTTAAACTTACAGTATCACTTGTGCCAAGACTGATTGCCAAATCCCATCCTCGCCAGTGACAGCAAGAATATGAGCATTTTTACTTGTCTGCAAATTTGTACAGCATTATAAATGAGAAAAAAACAATTGAGCTTTAAGCTCTGATACCGTAATTTTGAAAAACTAATCTACAAAGTGTGATATATGAAACTGTATTGTGTTCTCTTGATGACTACTATACACTAATCACTTATTATGACTACTTGTTGGATTATAGAAACGACAGTATCTTCAACAACAATAAGCATTCGATGGATGATCGAGGGACAAAAGTCGATAGCAAGAGATGTTGGCATCGATTTACCTCCACTGCCAGCAAATGACAGTGATGATGATGACGATGATGACGTGGAACTACCGCAGCTGCAGCAACAACAGAAGCAGCTTATGCGGTAGCTGCAACAGTTTATACAGCAGCAGGGGCGGCAGGTGGTGTTGATCCGGTGGCTAGTTGAGTCACAACAGTGGATAGCAAGGGATGCAGGTGACTATTTACCTCACAGCCAGCAGATGATGATGGCACAGAACTACAGCAACAGCAGCTTACGCAACAGCTTAAGCAACAACTCATGCACCAGCAGGAACAGTTTATACATCAGCAGCGCCAATTTATATCGCAGCAGCAACGACGTCCGGGGGCATTGTTCAGTTGGATAATCTAGTCAAAGCGGCGGGTAGTGAGGCATGTGGGCATCGAGTTACCTCCACCGCCAATGCCACTATAGGATCCACCAGCACTTGAGAAGGAGCCGCATCTGAATCCAGATCCCGACACCTAGTCTGATGGCCGGCTATATCTTTTGTTTCATTTTGTTTTGATTGTACTGTTTGTATTTTTTCCATGGTTATCGTTAGAGTCCTTTCGGCCTTTCGAGTACCCTAGCCAATCAAACATCATATCCTAATCTAGTAATATTATCAATCATTTTTCATTTTGAAGTTACCTGTGTAAAATTTAAACAAAAATATAATCACAACATAAGTAAATTAATCCAAACTAAATGAAATTAATCCAAAACAGAAACCAACTTCAACTTGGTCAACAAAGTCACTTCATGTAACTTCACAAATTAGTTCGGATGATGCAGCCTTATTTTCATAACAGTAGGGTTCGGATGATATATATATATATATATATGGCAGCGGTTATAATATTATCATTCAAAACATTACAATTCAGCACTTTTACATATTATTCACTAAATAAAAAACAAAGAAAATGACTAATGTAATGATAACCATGACATAGTTCAATCGGCATTACGTAAAACTACACCGTTACAGTCGGTTCTGTAATAATCATCGCGGGATTCATTACCCATGTCAAGTGGATCTACACGTGGCAATATATTATCATTCAGAGGAAAAATTACAGTACTAAAAGTGGGAATGGGTAACTTTAAAAGTGGGAAAAGAAATAAACGGGTCAGGATGGGTTTCATATCTTTACCAATAGGTTAACTTGAAACTCCAAACCAAAATCGTAAATCGCTTGCAGCACCATCGCTGTTTCAATTTCATCTTCTCAACTGCAATAGTCATTCCGCCATTGATACGTATCCTCTCTCGATCTCATAGTTCTACTTTTCTCCGATCCCAACAAGATTTTAATCTCTAGATCAGTAATAATCAGTCTGTCTGTTGTTAATTTTATCGAATCTGTTTGTTCAGATCCATATGTGTAATCTGAAACCTGTGTGATCCCTTAAATTACACAAATGCTAATTCATATTCGTATGAATTCAATTCTAGATACAACCTTAACATTCTTACAGTTCTCTGATTTTTATGTGTGTGAGTCACGACATTCTAGATCTAATACGTTTTTATGAGTTATGAATGATTGAAGTGTATGAAATTTTGTATAATTGAAGTGTATGAAATTGGGTGAATTAGAAGTTTTAATCTATTTATAATAGGGTATCCATGTGTAGCAGCTTCTGAATGTTTAGGAACTGGAGAAGAATCTTCAATATGGATTGAGCTGACCAAATTATATTAGATATTTCTTCTTGGAAGCACCGACCAAATTTTAGAAAGAAGCATGGTTTTGAGTTTTTGACCCGAATAGGATCTTTGCCTCATCATTTAAAGCAGTATGTACAATCTTTGCCCAAAAGTTGGCTTGAGTGCTTGACCCGTCTAGAACTTTAGGCTGTGTTTTTTATAGTAACTTGTTTGTACGACTTTTGTACACCAGCTCGTGATACAGAAGGTTAGAATGATGTGTTTGACCTGTTTATAATTTTAGGCTCATCTTTTATAGCAGTTTGTACCATCTTTGCCCAACAGTTGGGATCAACGGGCCAGAGCTCGTGTAACAAAAATTAGTTTCATGGGCTTGACCCGTCTAGAACTTTAGGCTCTGTCTTTTAAACTAGCTTGTACAACTAGTGTTTAACAACTCATGATACAAAAGGTTAGAATGATGAGTTTGACCCGTTTATAATTTAACCCGGTTCCAAACCAGTTTTAAACGGTCCGGTTCCAGTTCTCATTTCTGGAAAATTTATTCATTCTCTTTATTGTATATAAAGACAACTTTTGTCAAACTGATTTCTAGCATCATGGAAGTTGAAGAAGAAAGCGATTTCTCGGATAGGGATTTGATAGGTGAATCTGAAAGCGATTTCTCGGATATGGATTTGACAGCACACAAAACAAAAACACCAAAGAGGGGGTTGACCAGGTTACCAAAAATGCGAACAACATTTACAAACTCGGGTGGAAAAAAACACAAAGTTACATTTGATGATTTGGAGAAGTTTTCTGGGGAATATAGATCAGAATTTTCAAGTTTTTTGGGAGACCTAGTAAGAGAATATGTCGGATTTAGGTTTTTAGCATGGAAAACAGTGCCAACAGAAGTAAAGGATAAATTGTGGGAGGAAATAACGGTCAATTCTTTTCTATTAATTATAAATGTATTTTTACATTTTCATGTGACTAACATACAACTTGTATTATATATTGCAGCGTTTTTATGACATTGATGCATGTCGTAGGCGTTTTGTAATGACTCGGCTTGGTGACCTGCTTCGAAATTTTAGAAGAAAAGTGTATGCGGGATACATAGTACCTAACTTAGGTAAACCAAAGAAACTTGCACGAATTCCTAAGAGGTATCGTTCAATGGTGGAGAAAACAGACTGGGACAAGTTTGTAACATATACACAATCAGACAAGTTTAAGGTTTTAATCTTTTATTCTAATGTTCATCATTATTTATTTTAAATATAATTTTAAACTCTAATGAAATAATTACAAATTTTGTTGTAAGGATGTGTCAAATAAGAGAAAAACAGCACGATCAAAATACGTTTATGATCATCACTTGGGACGAGGAGGGTATGCTTATCTAAGAGACAAACTGGTAACTTCATTTCTTCAATTAAAGTTTTTTTGTGTGCTTATAATGATTTTTTGTTTGTATGTCTGATGTGTGTGTCCGTTATATTTGTTGTATATATTACAAGGTACAAAATAACGAACTTTCAGTTGATGAGATCCCCTCTCGTGCTTTAATGTGGAGGAAAGCAAGGGAAAACAAAAACGGAGAATACAAGAATGTTGATGTAAAAGACATAGCTAATAAAATAGTAAGTTCAACTTTAAACTTTTTTGGTTTATTTTTAATTACTATAATACATGTTTATTTGTTAACAATTTCTACAGATTGACACTGAAACGCAAATTAAAGATGGATCCGTGAACCTTGATCCGGGCACGGATGCACTCACATTAGTATTTGGCAAAGAAAAAGGTGGGTATTTAAAAGGTGTTGGTTATGGAGTGACTTCTAGTAGATATTGGCAGAGTCCTCGAACAAAAGGATCATCAAAAGAACGAATTGCACAACTGGAGTTTCAACTACATAACGAGAGACTTGAGCGTGGGAAAAAAGATGAACAAATTAAGACCCTTTCGATGCAGATGGCAGAAACAAATAACACACTTAATCAAGTTTTAGCTCATCTGGCTGCACAAGGACAAACATTACAAATATGTTCATTATCTGCAGACAAAATGTCACAAACACAAGTAAGTGACTTATTTTATTAGCAAATTAATACCTTAATAGTTTTCAAATGTTAACCATTGTTAGCTACCATAAATAGCAACCTATTTATATACATTTACTATGTGCATTAGAATTTTAGAAATTTTCCCTGTTTTATCGAATCGTATTATCTGTATTGCTTCCTTGTTACATTTTGTAGGTAAATTCTTTGGATAAACATGACGGATCAAAGCATAAGGCCAATGCTACCGCATCTAAAATAGTGCAAAAAGAAATGGCACCAACGGTAAGTATGATAATTTCATTTTTTTTTATAATTTCCCATGTAATTATTGATATTTCATAACACATTTAATTGAATTGTAGGTAAAATCTATGAACAATAGTACTGGATCAAAGGACAATACTAATGTTACCACATCTAACATATCAAATAAAGTAGTGCAAACAGAAGTCACTTCTCATGCTAACACTTCTAAAATGGTGCAAAAAGAAATGATAACGGTAAGTGTTTGACAATTTCGTATTTTTTATAGTTTTTATGTGTGATTGTTGATTTTCTATAACTTAATTAATTCAATGTTTTTAGGAAAATGTGAAAACTAGAAAAAAAGATGTTTTGTCTACGCATGAGACTTCACTTCTTGGGACATCATCGCAGTTGGAATCACAAGAAAATATACATAATACACATTCAACAAATGTCCTAGAGGTATGTGTTACGAAATACATATTTATATTGATTTTAACCTTAAGATGTTAATATAAAATATTTTTTTTTGTAGATCAAGTGTACTCTATATACTATAAATATGAACAACTGTGTGGCTTATGGTACAATTCATTTGTCAACGGGAAAACAAAGCATTCATGGAGTTCCACTACAAGATAATTGCTATAGAGTTTCTATTGATAAAGTTGTAAAAGAAGCAACATTTTTACCGGTAGAATCATGTGAGGTCAAAACAGTTGGGGATGCACTAAATACTTTTGTTGCTTGGCCAAAATACCTTGTCAAAACTAGCCAAAAGGTTTGTTCTTTATTAATATATGATTAATTACTCTAGCTATTGATATTTGTTTTCATGTTTTTTGCTTCAGAAACCAAATCTATCAAGCATTCAAACACAAAACACTACAACTCAAGTTGCTAAAAAGCAAAAGATATGTTTTACAACGCTAGATGGCATCAAAAAACAGGGAGCAAGAAGAACAAGAAAAACACTTTAAACTAGTACTTATTTTATGTTTACAATCATTTCCTTTTGCAACATTTGTAGATAGTTTTTGATTAGAAGTTTAGTTTTTGGTATTATCGTGCACAGATTTTGGTTTATTAATTTTAATATTATTTGGTTTTAGGTTTTCTCATGTTTATTATTGTTTTTGATTATACAAAAAGTTGAAAACAAAACAACTAGTTATAGGAAAATGGCTACACAGAAACACAATATACATGTGTGGCTAAAGGTTAGCCATAAGCCACACTTAAAAGCACAAAAGTTCATGTGGCTTTACATAAACATTAGCCACACCATTGTCATTTTATCTTTTTGTGTCACAAAATCATAGTAAACGTTATGTAAAAACAAATTATGTGTGACCAAAGATTAAACAATAGTCACATAGTAAAATTACAAATTTTCATGTGGCTTTACATAATTACTAGTCACATCATCGTCACTTTGTTTATTTTGCCGTGACGAAATGTTAGCAATTGTCATGGGTAAAAAAGATTATGTGTGACCAAAGGTTAGACAATAGTCACATTTAAAATTACAAAATTTCATGTGGCTTTACTTGATCATTAGTCACACCATCGCCATTGTGTTTATTTTGGTGTGACGAATTATTAGCAAACGCCATGGGTAAAAAATATTATGTGTGACTAAAGATTACACAATAGCCACACTTAGAAAGAAAAAAAAAATTCATGTGGCTTTACATAACTTTTAGCCACACCATCCTTATTTTGATTTTTTTATGTGACAGAATGATAGCATCTGTAATGCACAAAATGAATTTGTGTGGCCAAAGGTTATATGATAGCCACACATAAAATCATAAAGTTTTATGTGGCTTTACATAATCATTAGCCACATTATCCTTACTTTATGTGACGAAATGATAGCAAATGTCATGAGAAAGTAAATTATAAGTGACCAAATGTTAGCCATTGCCACACTTAAAACCACAAAACTTCATGTAGCTTTACATAAACATTAGCCACGCTATCATCACTTTATTACTTTTGTGTGATGGAATAATAACATATGTCATGTGAAAAAAAAATGTGTGACCAAAGGTTAAACAATAGTCACACTTAAAATTACAAAATTTTATGTGTGACAAAAGGTTAGACAATAGTCACATATAAAATTACAAAGTTGTTTTTAGTGTCTAGAAATATTTTTTAGCCACAGTTATAGTAAACAGATGTGACTAAATAATAAAACGGTCACACTTACAGTGAGTTCATATGGCCGTTACAAACATTTAGTCTTACTTAATAAATGGAATGCTTAATTACAACAACTCTTTTTGCCACATTTTTTTTAATTGATGTGGCTAAAACAAACTTTTAAGTGACTATATAATAGAAACAACCACATTTACAATAAATTCATGTGGCTGTTGTTACCCTTTAGCCACACTTATTGTACAGAATGTCTGATTTCCAGCAAGAGACAGTGGTACCCTTTAGCCACACTTTAAAGTTGCTACGGCCACTAAACGTGAATGTGGCCGTATGATACCTATAATGACTGGACCTTTGGTCACACTTGAGTTGGAAAAAAAGTGTGACAAAAGGCGTATGGCCACTCTTTTTTTGTGTGGCCGTAAGCCTTTTTTGGCGTAGTGCGGATGGTGGATGTAGACTGTCGAGAGTATACTTTGACATTCTTCGAGTATGCTAGAGTTGTGCCAACCCTGGCTTCGCCAAAACTGGTACTTATTTCTCGCTATATTTGGGGTTTGATTGGCGAAATCTATGATATTGTTAATGTCACGGCCCCAGCCCCGGTTTGACCCGGTTTAGGAGTCGCAGGACAGAAAATCCCGTGGTATTATTTAATTAAGTTGACAACGGAAGATTTCAACAGGATCTTTTTAAAGCTCAAAATGCCTGATTATTTTATTTCATAATTCGGGATGAAACCCCGGGTAATTTACAATCAGGTGATTTCACTGGGAAATCTTTATTTCATAAAACATGTTTCTTTATTTACATTGAGCCACTTTCTTAAGCTTGTAGTGCTTCACGGCACTTTTCCTGGATCACAACAGATCACCTGAAATATGTTTGAAAAAGGTTTTGTCAGCAGGGAAATACTGGTGAATCATTCTTACTAAAATGACACTTTGTTATAATTTACAGTATTAAGAGCGATTACAATGTTTCCATATATCAACCAACTACCCACAGTATTTGTCACTCGACCATCCATTGGTAACCTCATTGTCCAATGGTGTCTGTGACTATGGTCATATCACCCCTTAGCTACCCCGTTGTCCAATGGTGACGGTTATCAAGTAATGTATACAAAACCCCACATACCGGCTGTAATTTGGTGATTACAAAGACTTAATCCCTGTAATTATAACCTTGAAACAAGTAGAGTTTTGTAAAGTATTTTGATAAAAAGAGAATGACTCACATTGCAGATTTAATGGCAGAGTTTAAGCCTACTGTTTAGCCTTGTAACCTAAATTAATAATATGCACACGAACTAGGTTAGTAACTAATGCAGCATTTACGATAACTCATGAGATTAAAACCTTCACAACGAATGACAAAGTGCGATACTTAAACATCCATCGTATTCACGACGAATGACAAAGCATAACCCTAATGTGGGCAACACTTAAACATCCATTGGATAGTTTTAATCGATCGGAAATTAAATCGTAGCAGCGATCGAGTTAATACCCGGTATCGTAGCAGTACCCCACTAAAATTGAAAGTAATTTCGACTTTGGAGCAGCCTAACTTCGTTTTTTATATTTGATTTCGACAACAATGGACTGCTCAGGTGCCTAGCTATTTATAGCTGAAATTGAGGCCTCACGCGGCCCGCGTAAACCTTCGACTTACCTTTACGCGGCCCGCCTAGCCGCCTACTCTACGCGTAGGTTTGATGGGTCATGGGTTAGGGTTGCCAGATGGGTTATACGTGGCCCGGATACTTATCCGGTCAAACCTCGTCTTGACGCGGCCCACGTAAACTTTCCTTAAGGCTTACGCGGCCTGCGTAAACTTTCCTTAAGGCTTACGCGGCCCGCCTGAAACCCATAATTCTTGTTCTCTTGATTTTTAGTGAACAGTATGGTTTCAGGGGTCCGGGTTTTCACTTGTGGGTCAGTTTAGGACATTTTTTAGAGTCCTTACCTCCTCCCCACCTTATTTAAAATCTCGTCCTCGAGATTTACTGGAATAAGTGAGGATATTTTCGCTTCATCTCCGATTCCAGCTCCCAAGTGTATTCGGATCCTCTCTTTGAATCCCACTTGACTTTAACCAGTACTAGCCGCTTGTTCTTGAGAAACTTGATCTTCTGATCTTCTATTTAAAGCGGTTTCTCTACGAATTTTAACTTTTTATTTACTTCTATATCTTGAAGAGGTACTACCAGGGACTCGTCAGATAGACATTTCTTAAGATTGGATACATGAAATACGTCATGTACTCCGGCTAGCTCTTCTGGTAGTTGTAGACGATAGGCAACTGGTCCTATACGTTGGATTACTGAAAATGGTCCTACGTATCTTGGACTTAGCTTTCCTTTCTTACCGAACTGAACTACTCCTTTCCAAGGAGAAACTTTCAAGAGTACTTTGTCACCAACTTGAAATTCCAACGGCTTCCTTCTAATGTCTGCATAACTCTTCTGGCGATCTCGAGCCGTCTTTAACCTTTCCTTGATTTGAGTGATTTTATCAGTGGTTTCTTGTACTATTTCAGGACCGGATAATTGACTTTCTCCTATTTCTGCCCAGCAAACTGGAGTTCTGCATTTGCGTCCATACAGTGCTTCGAATGGGGCAGCTTCGATGCTTGCATGATAACTATTGTTATAGGAGAATTCGATCAAAGGTAAGTGATCGTCCCAATTTCCACCAAAATCGATTACACATTCTCGGAGCATGTCTTCTAGAGTTTGTATTGTCCTTTCACTTTGCCCGTCTGTTTGTGGATGATATGCAGTACTCAAATTTAGTCGAGTTCCCATTGCTTGCTGGAAACTTGTCCAGAAATGAGAAGTGAAACGACTATCTCTATCCGATACAATGGAGAGTTGAACTCCATGTAAAGATACAACTTCGTCTACATACAATTTGGCTAACCTTTCCATGCTAAAGGTTTCCTTCATAGGTAGAAAATGAGCTGACTTGGTTAATCGATCCACAATTACCCAAATCGCATCATTACCTTTTCTGGTTTTGGGTAACTTAGTAACAAAGTCCATTGTTATGAGTTCCCATTTCCATACAGGCATTTCTAATTGTTGTAGTAGACCTGAAGGTTTCTGGTGTTCTGCCTTAACTTGTGAACAAGTAAGACACTTAGAAACGTATCTAGCTATGTCCTTTTTCATTCCTATCCACCAGAAATTATTTCTTAAATCTTGGTACATTTTATTATTTCCTGGATGCATGGTATACCTAGATTTATGAGCTTCTTCTAATATCTTATGTCTTAAATCTCCTTGCTTAGGTACCCAAATCCTTTTCTTATGGAATCTCCAAATTCCATCACTTCCTTGTTCTAATTCTTTTATTTGTCCCTTCATTCCTTCAGCATCATCCTTGATTGCTGTTTCCTGAATATTCTTCATTTGTTCCATTAAATCTAACTGTACATTTAATCTAAGAGCACGAACTTGTCTTTGCTTTTCATGATACTTACGACTTAAGGCATCTGCAACTACATTCGCCTTTCCTTCGTGATACTGAATATCACAGTCGTAGTCACTTAGGATTTACATCCATCTCCTTTGTCTTATGTTTAACTCTTTTTGCCCAAATATGTACCTTAAACTTTTATGATCTGTATAGACAGTAAACTTACTTCCGTACAGATAATGTCTCCAAATTTTAAGGGCAAAAATTATGGCTCCTAACTCTAAATCATGAGTCGTATAATTTTCCTCGTGATTTTTCAATTGTCTTGAAGCATACGCAATTACCTTCTTGCGTTGCATTAGCACACATCCTAATCCTAATTTAGAAGCATCACAATATATTTCAAAATCTTCAGTTCCTTCTGGCAAAGCTAGAATTGGGGCATTGGTTAACTTTTGTTTTAAAATTCTAAACGCCTCTTCTTGCCTAGGTCCCCATTCAAACTTAACCGCTTTACAAGTTAGCTTAGTTAATGGTACTGCTATTTTGGAAAAATCCTTAATAAACCGTCTATAATATCCGGCTAACCCTAGGAAACTTCTAATTTCCATGGCTATTTGTGGAACCTTCCATTTGATAATTGCTTCTATCTTAGCAGGATCTACGTGAATGTCTTCGTGATTCACCATATGTCCTAAGAATTGCACTTCTTGTAGCCAAAATTCACATTTCGAGAATTTGGCATAAAGCTTTTCTTTTCTTAACAAAGTTAAGAGTGCATGCAAGTGCTGACAGTGTTCTTCCTGACTTTTGGAATAAATAAGTATATCGTCCATGAAGACAATTATGAATTTATCCAAGTACGGTTTACGGATCCTATTCATCATGTCCATGAATGCTGCAGGCGCATTCGTTAATCCGAATGGCATGACTGTAAACTCGTAATGACCATACCTAGTCCTGAAAGCAGTTTTAGGTATGTCTTCTTCTTGTACCTTCAATTGATGATATCCGGAGCGTAAATCTATCTTAGAAAAATATCTAGCTCCTTGAAGTTGATCGAATAGATCATCAATCCTAGGAAATGGGTATCGATTCTTAATTGTAACCTTGTTCAGTTCTCTATATTCAATACACATTCTCATGGAACCGTCATTTTTCTTTACAAACACACTGGTGCTCCCCAAGGGGATGAACTAGGTTGTATAAATCCTTTACTTAACAATTCATCTATTTGTTTCTTTAGTTCTAACATTTCAGTGGGTGCTAACCGATAAGGTGCCTTGGCTATCGGTGTAGTTCCAGGAATTAGATGAATTCTAAATTCTACTTCCCTATCGGGTGGTAATCCCGGGAGTTCTTCTGGGAATACATCTGGGTATTCTGAGACTACAGGAATCTCCTTAAGTTCTTTATCCTTAGTACTAATGATTACGGAAATCATATATACTATTCCTTGCTTTCGTTCATAACTAGTAACTTTCATTACTGAAATGAACTTCATGGGTTTACGTGGCTTATCTCCTGTAATCATGATTACTTCTCCGGTGGGTGCACGAATTTCTATGGAATTCTTATCACAAAGGATTCGAGCATGGTTGGCTACTAACCAATCCATTCCTAACACAATATCGAATTCGGCTAATTTCATAGGTAACAGGTTTGCAGAGAATTTATGACCTGGAAGTTCTATATTTCTTTCCCGCAAAACCTTACCTATTTTAACAGAATTCCCATCTGCCGTTTCGACTATACAAATCTGCCTAAGGTTGGTTAAGGCTAAATTAAGAGCTTGGCAGAATGAAGTATTAATAAAACTTTGGTTTGCACCAGAGTCAAATAATACTTTTGCATACACGTTGTGAACTAGGAACATACCAACTATCACATCTGGAATGAGTTCTGCTTCTTGAGTGGTCAGCTGGAATGCTCTGGCATTCTTTTTAGTAGCTCCGTCGGCCGTCTTGGCTTTCACTACGTCAAAAAAGGGCTATAGCCACACAAAAAAGGTGTCACCATATGTCTTCCGCCACACGAATTTTTTTCAGCTCAAGTGTGACCAAAGGTCTAGTCATCGTAGGTATCATATGGCCACATTCTGTTTTTATTGGCCGTTGCAACTTAAATTTGTGGCTAAATGGTACTAAAATTTCTTGTTGAAACCAAGGAAAAATGTGGCTAAAAGGTAGCAATGACCACATTAAAAGTAAATTCATGTGGCCGTTTCTATTATATAGTCACATATATTTGCTAAAAAGATTGTTTTAGCCACATCCATTAAAAAAAGTGTGACAAAAAAGGTTGTTATAACAAAATATTTTGTCCATTAAGTGTGGCTAAGGTGTAGCAACGGTCACATGAATTTTCATAAAGTGTGGTTAAAGGGTATTTACGGCCACATGAATTTACTTTTAGTGTGGTCGATTCTATTATATAGTCACGTCGATTTGGTCTAAGTGTGGCTAAAAACTTTTACTAGACACGCAAAACATTTATGTAATTTTAAGTGTGACTATTGTCTTACATTTGGTCACACATCTTTGTTTTTACTATGACGTTCGGTATCATTTCATCACACAAACAAAAAAATAAAGTTACTGGTGTGGCTAATTTTTATTTATAGTCACACAAAATTTTGTAATTTTAATTGTGGCTATTCTTTAATCTTTGGTCACACAAATATATTGTGGATCTATGTAGTCATTTTTGTGTAACTAGCCTTTTTGTTTTCAGATTTTTTTTAAACAGCTGGAAACATTAGAAAACCCAAAAAACAAAATAGTATTAGCAATAATAAATCAAAATCCATACATAAATTTTCAATTAAAAACACAAAAGGCATAAACTTTTAATCCAAGGTTATCTACAAAAGTTGCAACCGGAAATGACAATACACATAAACTACAAACTATTTCTAAGCTATTTTTTAATACAACACGGATTTTAGATGAAGTCATCCATCATTTGGTTCTTCTGTTGCAGTGGCAATGAGGTGGATGAAGTTACCACGGTAGTTGATGGTAAAAGTGCAGCTGATGTTGATCTTGAAACTTTGCTGCTGATGTTGATGTTGAACAATAGTGCCTCTTCCAAAAGAGCTACAAAGCTTATCTCGAGAGCTCTCTTCTTGCTCACCAAATCCTCTTTCAATATGGTGTTTTGCCTGGCCTGCATATAAACATTCATCAATCTGTGAAAATTAAAAAGAATATTAGATATAATCAATAATAAGTTTACCACCTCTGCTTCGATTCTCTCTTTTACTTTAGCTTTACTGGTCTCAAGCCTCAAAATTTCAGCCCTTCAAAATACCAAAAAGTTCATAATTACTGAATACATCAACAAGAACAAGTACATGAATCTTCATCACAAAGCAAGCACAAAAAGCAACTAAAAACTTACCAATTTGTCACTCCATCCAAGAACAAGTATTTGGTTGCTTTCAATTACTTCAGTTGGTATAATTTCACAATGAATCTACCTTATCTATAGCATGTGAAACGAGCTCGAGCATTCGAATCAGTAGAAACAAAACGATCAACTGGCAAATACAAACCAACAATCATCGGTCACAACGCATAATCACCAACACTACTAGAATTAAACACAAAGGTACCTACTGCCAAGCGAAAATATATACGTAGAGTCTTTGATCATGCGAAGAGAACGAGCACCCATCGCCTTTCAATCCAAATCCACTACCGCCAAATAATCATCAAACACCCTTGAATGCTACCGTCAGACCACCGCGCCATAACCATCGGACTAGGTTGGGAAACGAGAACAAGCTGTTGAAAATAATTTATCGGACGCCTATGATAACGATTGTTTGTTGTTGTTCTGAATCGGGATATCTTCCAATCGTTCTTCAATTGTATCAATCTGCGAATTCTCATCCACTGCTTGTTGCTCCTCATCGGCGATATGCATCGGTTCATCATCATCATCAACTTTATCGTATATATTATTTGCAGAAGATTGTGTTTGTGTGGTGTGAGAGAGGAAGTTAGCGGCGGCTTTTCACATTAGGGTTAGTGAGATGGGAAATAATAAAAGCACAAGTAAATTTTAAAAGCTTTTAAAAAATTCAAACTCTACGCGAATTTCAAAACCTCCAAAATTTTTAAAAGCTCTAAAAAATTCAAACTCTACGTGAATTTCATAACCTCCAAAATTTTGGTATAACTAAAATATACCATTTATATTTATGTTAACGTAGCGCAATTAATATGATGGTTGAAAAAATCTCGGCTAGCCTATGTAGTAGTCGATTAATCGCTAGTCCCAGGTTCATCGAGTAATTTTTATATAAATTAACACATATGAATTTATAAAAAATAAATTGAAATTATATATTTTTATGTATTTAATATATAAATTACAAGTTATGTATATAATCTACTATTATCCATTGTGATCCATGAAAGCCCAATACGGTCCAATAAAACATGTACGATTTACTATTTTCTATTTTCCATTGTGATCCATTAAGGCCCGATATGACCCATTAAGACGTGTTTGATCTACCATTGTCTATCGTGATTCACTAAAGCAATATGGTCCCTTAAGACATGTATTACCCACCATTCTCTATTGTGATCCATTAAGGCACATTATGGTCCATTAAGACATGTGTAATATATTGTTGGCTATCATGATCTACTAAGCCCGATATGGTTCATTAAGACATGTATAATCTACTATTGACCATCGTGATCCATTAACGCCCAAATGATGAATTCAGACATGTATGCTCTACTATTGTCCATTGTGATCCATTAAGGCCCAATATGATCCATTAAGACATGCACGATCTACTACTGCCCATTGTGATCCAATAAGGCCCAATATGGTCCATTAAGACATGGTCGATCTACTATTGTCCATTGCAATCCATTAAGGCCCAATATAGTCCATTAAGACATATATGATCTACTATTGTCTATTGTGATTCATTGAGGCCCAATATGGTCTATTAGGACATGTATATGATCCATTAAGACATGCACGATCTACTATTGTCCATCATGATCCATTAAGACATGCACAGTCTACTATTGTCCATTACGATCCATTAAGACATATATGACCCACTATTGTCCATCGATCTCCATTAAGGCCCAATATAGTCTGTTAAGACATGTATGATCCATTATTGGCAATTGTGATCCATTAAGGCCCAATATGGTCTATTAAGACATGTTTGATCTACCATTGTTCATTGTGATCCATTAAGGCCCACTATTGGCCATTGTGATCCATTAAGGCTCAATATGGTCCATTAAGATATGTTTGATCTATAATTGTTGATTTTGATCCGTTAAGGCCCACTATTGGCTTTTGTGACCCATTAAGTACCAGTTTCGAAAACGCAAAAAAGTGGGTACCGAAAACAATTCGGTACGGGAAATTCGATACTTGTACTAACATGGATAAAATAAAAATTTATATACACGTAACAAATATACATACACTAACATATTATTTAGAGAAAAAAATACAGTATAGAATATATAATATCTAATAATAGTTTGAATTTTTAAATATGTAGTAAGATTTTGTTTTTTGTTTATTAATATTAAATAATATAGTTTTTTAATGAGAATTTATTTGAGAGAGAAGTTTTGGGGGGAAGTTTAAGATTTTGGATGAAATATTTTGGAGGGAAAATTTTATGGTGAAATATTTTGGAGGGAAGTTTAAATGTTATAATAAAATATTGGGGGGGGGGGGGGGATTTTAAGATGCAGTACATTTGGTCACACATTTTTTACATAACATTTAATAACATTTCGTCACAAAAAATAAATAAAGTGATGATAGCGTGACGAATGTTTATGTAAAGCCATATGAAATTTTGTAATTTTAAGTGTGACTATCATATATACTTTAGTTACACAAAATAATATATATGGCAATATGTCTTAGATTTTAGCCATATTATTAAGCATATAATGTGGTCGTAGATCACATTTGACCATACTTTTCTAGTGTGGTTGTTTTTTTTTTTCTTAACGTGTGGTTAAAATTTATGAATTTATATGTTTTTAGTCACATGAAACAAATATTATGGCCGTAGATCACATTTGGCCATATTTTTTTAGTGTGACCAGTGTTGTAAGAATCGCTAGGCGCTAGTCGGGCGGTGGGGTACCGACTAGCGATTAATCGGGATTAATAGGGATTAATCGGAATTAATCGGATTGAGATTTTTATAGGTAATTTTTAGTTACATATATACACACACATTTTTATATGTAGTTTTTTAAAGTAGACATGTTTTAACCCCTCATTAACTCATTTTTTTAAGTAATTGGATGAAATTTATATGGTTTGGTCAAAATTTGGCCGGCATTTAGCCAAAATTTGGCAAGAATATGACCGCCATTGACTGCCTAGCTATTAATCGGCCATTAATCGGTGAACCTCCGATTAGTGATTAATCGGCGACTAATCGGAGACTAGTCGGGATTTTTACAACCATGAGTGTGACTAATAAATGTCACAATTTTTTTACTTAAAATGTGGCTGGAGGTTTTGAATAAATATGTTATTGGTCACTTGAAAACAAATAGTGTGATCGTAGATAACATTTGGCCACACGTTGTTACTGTGGCTAATATATGTCATAGTTTTTTTCTTAAAGTGTGGCTAAAGGTGTCAATTTTTTATCACACGAAACAAAAGTATGTGGCTATAGATAACATACAGTCACACATTTCGAGTTGTGGCTAATAAATGTCATATTATTTTCTAAAAGTGTGGCTAATGGTTCTGAACCGGTATAAATGGTCACATTAATAAAAAAAATGTGTGGCTAAAGGTGTTTTAAAATGTTATGAATGACCTTTAGTCACACATTTTTTAAATGTGTGGCAGGGCGGTTTTGCCAAAAGTGTGGCCGTAGCCCCTTTTTCACGTAGTGTTTATTGTCTGCTGGTTTGACCAATTTAGGACATTCTGTTTTGAAATGTCCTACTTCTCCACAGTTAAAGCAGATTCTTGTTTTCTTTCTGCAGTCTTCTTCACGATGTCCTACCATTTTGCAAAAGTTGCAGGTTATATTGCATTTTCCGTAATGTTTCTTTCTGCAATTCCTGCAGAACGGCGGAGTTGAGGATTGCCCTGTTCCTCTTTTCTTGAAGTTGCTACTATTACCCATACGAACTCCTTGGGTAATTTTCTGAGCCAGTTCCTTTTTCCTATTTTCATCTCTTGTGCGTACCAGCTCGTCAGTTAGGGTGTTAGCTAATTCTACCGCATCGTCAATAGTGCGAGGTCTCGCAGCTTTAACAATATTACGGATTTCGCTAATCAATCCCCAAATATAGCGAGAAATGAGCACCGGCTCTGGCGAAGCCAGGGTTGGTACTACTCTCGCATACTCGAAAAATGTCGAAGTATACCCTCGACAGTCTACATTCACCATTCGGTGGTTTAGAAATTTATTCGCCATTTGTTCCTTTTCATACTCGGGACAGAATTTTCTCTTAATCAAACTTTTAAATTCTTCCCAGTTCATGGCATAAGCCACATTTCTTCCTTTGGCTTGAAGTACCGTGTTCCACCATTCTAGCGCCCCTTCTTTAAACAAATGCGATGTGTACATGACTTTGTCTTCCTTGGCACATTTACTTATTGCAATTATTGCTTTTAGAACTAGGTATGGTCATTACGAGTTTACAGTCATGCCCTTTGGATTAACAAATGCTCTTGCAACATTCATGGACATGATGAATAGGATCTGTAAACCGTATTTGGATAAATTTGTAATTGTCTTTATCGACGATATACTTATTTATTCCAAAAGTCAGGACGAGCATTGTGAGCACCTACGAGCACTCTTAACCTTGTTAAGAAAAGAGAAGCTTTATGCCAAATTCTCGAAGTGTGAATTTTGGCTACAAGAGGTACAATTTTTAGGACACATGGTGAATCACGAAGGTATTCACATAGATCCCTCCAAAATAGAAGCAATCACCAAGTGGAAGGTCCCGCAATCAGCTATGGAAGTTAGAAGTTTTCTAGGGTTAGCCGGATACTATAGACGATTCATTAAGGATTTTTCTAAAATAGCCGTGCCATTAACTAAGCTAAACTATAAAGCAGTGAAGTTTGAATGGGGATCTAGACAAGAAGAGGCTTTTAAGATTTTAAAGCAAAGGTTAATAAACGCCCCAATTCTTGCCTTACCAGAAAGGACAGAAGATTTTGAAGTTTATTGTGATGCTTCTAAACTATGATTAGGATGTGTGCTGATGCAACGCAAGAAGGTAATTGCGTATGCCTCAAGGCAATTGAAAAAGCACGAGGAAAATTATACGACTCATGACTTGGAATTAGGAGCCATAATTTTTGCCCTTAAAATTTGGAGACATTATCTGTACGGAAGTAGGTTTACTGTCTATACAGATCATAAGAGTTTAAGATACATATTTGGGCAAAATGAATTAAACATGAGGCAAAGAAGATGGATGAAATTCTAAGTGACTACGACTGTGATATAAGGAAAGGCAAATGTAGTAGCAGATGCCCTAAGTCGTAAGTATCATGAGAAACAACGATGAGTTCGTGCTCTTAGATTAAGTTTACAATTGGACTTAATGGAACAACTGAAGAATGTTCAAGAAACAGCAATCAATGATGATGCTGAAGGAATGAAGGGAAGAATAAAGGAATTAGAGCAAGGGATTGATGGAATTTGGAGATTCCACAAGAAAAGGATTTGGGTACCTAAGAAAGGAGACTTAAGAAATAAAATTTTAGAGGAGGCCAATAAATCTAGATATACCATGCATCCTGGTAATAATAAAATGTACCAAGATTTAAGAAATAATATCTGGTGGATCAGTATGAAGAAGGATATAGCTAGATATGTATCTAAGTGCTTAACTTGCTCACAAGTTAAGGCAGAACACCAGAAACCCTCAGGTCTACTGCAACAATTAGAAATGTCCGTATGGAAATGGGAACTAATAACCATGGATTTTGTTACTAAGTTACCCAAGACCAGAAAAGGAAACGATGCAATTTGGGTAATTGTGGATCGATTAACCAAATCAGCTCATTTTCTACCAATGAAAGAAACCTTTAACATGGAAAGACTAGCAAAATTGTATGTAGACGAAGTAGTATCCTTACATGGAGTCCCACTCTCCATTGTATCGGATAGGGATAGTCTTTTCACTTCACATTTTTGGACAAGTTTCCAAGAAGCCATGGGGACACGATTAAATTTAAGTACAGCCTACCATCCCCAAACAGACGGACAAAGTGAAAGGACGATCCAAACCCTGGAAGACATGCTCAGGGCATGTGTGATAGATTTTGGAGGAAACTGGGACAACCATTTACCTCTAATTGAATTCTCCTATAACAATAGTTATCATGCAAGCATCGAGGCTGCCCCATTTGAAGCACTGTATGGACGAAAGTGTAGAACTCCAGTTTGTTGGGCAGAAATAGGAGAAAGCTAATTATCGGGTCCTGAAATCGTACAAGAAACCACCGATAAGATCACCCAAATCAAGGAAAGACTGAAAACGGCTCGAGATCGCCAGAAGAGTTATGCAGACAATCGACGCAAGCCACTAGAATTTCAAGTTGGAGACAAGGTACTTTTGAAAGTTTCTCCTTGGAAAGGAGTAATTCGGTTCGGTAAGAAAGGAAAGCTAAGTCCAAGGTACATAGGACCATTCCCAGTAATCCAGAGAATAGGACCAGTCGCCTATCGCTTGCAACTACCAGAAGAGCTAGCAGGAGTACATGATGTATTTCATATATCTAACCTCAAGAAATGTTTATCTAACGAATCCCTGGTAGTCCCTCTTCAAGACATACAGGTGAATGAAAAATTGAAGTTCGTGGAGAAACCGCTTCAAATAGAAGATAGAAAGATTAAGTTTCTCAAACACAAAAGATTGGTACTAGTCAAAGTTAAGTGTGATTCGAAAAGAGGACCCGAATATACCTGGGAGCTGGAATCGGAAATGAAGCGAAAGTATCCTCACTTATTTCAATAAATCTCGAGGACGAGATTTTAAATAAGGTGGGGAGGATGTAAGGACCTGCAAAATTGTCCATAAACGACCCGTAAGTGAAAACACGGAACCCTGAAACCCTAATGTGCATGAAAAACCAAGAAAATCAGATTTTTGGTTTTCAGGCGGGCCGCGTAAACTATAAGCTTAGGCTTACGCGGGCCGCGTCAACTTAAAGTTGACCGGATAAGCATTCCGAGCTACGCGTCGCACACGTGGCGGACCTACTGATGACACGTTAGCCCTACACGTAGACTAGGGGCCCTCGCGGGCCGCGTAAGATACATCAAAGGGTTTACGCGGGCCGCGTAAAACCCATTTTTCTGCTATAAATTGCTTGTGCATGGCCTGATAGTCTGTGCTCGAGAAAACTTTCAAAATCACACTTATTATGTTCGAAAATCACATTCGCAATAGCAAAACACTGCTACGATCAAGGGTAATAACTCGATCACTGCTACGATATAATGTCCGATCGATTGAAACGATCCGATGGATGTTTAAGTGCTGCCCGTAATTGGGCTATACTTTGTCATTCGTCGTGAGAGTTTTGATTTCGTGAGTTATCGTAAATGTTGTATTAAGTTACTAACCTAGTTCCGTATGCATTGCTGTTTAAACTAGGTTACACGGCTAAATCAGTAGGCTAAACTCTGCCCGTCTAAACTTGCAATGTGAGTCATTCTCTTTTTATTAATAATGTTTTACAATACCCAAATTATTTTCAAAAAGTTATAATTACACGGATTAAGTCTTGGTTATCTTGAATCACTGGCAAGTGGGGTATTGTGCACATTACTAATTTCTCACGGTTAGGTTCATCAACCTAAGAGTGATAATCATCACTACTTGGGTGAAAGGACCCAATAGTGGTATGACCATCGTCACCAGGGTGTGACACGGCGCCAGATAAAAATAAGATAGTAGCCATTGTAATCGCTCTTATGCTCTAATTTATAACTATGTGTCATTTTATTGAAATCGAGTGACTCGCCAGTATTTCCCCGCTGATAAAATATTTTTAAACATGTTTCAGGTGACCTACTGTAAATCAAGGAAAAGTGCTACGGAGCACTAATAAAGCTTGAAGTGGTGGCTCAGTTAAATAAATAAACATGTTTTGTAAAACAGAGAATTTCCTCGTGAAATTCCTCTATTGTAAATTACGGGGTTTTGTCCCAAATTATGAAATAAAATAATTGGGCATTTTCAAGTTTTAAAAGATCCTATTAAACTTCCGCTGTCAACTCAATACCACGGGTTTCTGTTCCACGGCTCCTGGACCGGGTAACACCAGGACGGGGGCCGTGACATTGGGTTTTAGAAACAACACATTTTATTGTGTTTTTATTTCATTACGTTTTAGGTAAAACACATTTTATGTGTTTTTAGTCCATTGCGTTTTAGAAAAAAACACTTTCCTTTGTGTTTTTATCTAGGGTAAATTACAATTTTCGTCCTTTATGTTTGTATTGAATTGCAATGGATAACCTTTAACTTCAATAATTACAGTCACAGTCCTTTATTTGTAAAACTCATTACACCCTACGTCCTTTAACACTAACTCAGTTAAATTTATTAGTTAAGTCTGGTCATGTGCAAGGCATATGAGGGTATTTCAGTCATTTTATGTTATCCTTTTATTTAAAAAAAATTATATATAAATAAAACACTAACATTTTGTCATTGATCTTCTTCTCCACTTGACACCACCACCAACCCGTCTCTGTTCTCATGCAAACACCCCTCAACTACAAAAATCATGGATCAAATGAGGCATACTTACGTGTAAACAGCTTAAACTTCCACCCGGTGATGATGAAGCAGATTGACGACGGGAATACCAAGAAGCCGGCCATGATGAAGCAGATTCCGACGATGATGAAGCAGATTCCATGATCTAGGGTTTCCAAATAACACAACATTAAAAGCAGATTCCCTTTCCCCTTGTTGGTATTCCCTTTCCCATTATCTAGGGTTTCCAAGAAGCCGGCGATGATGAAGCAGATTCCGTCGATTGTGAAGCATGTCCCGCGAGAAAGCATATTCCGGCGATGGTGAAGCGGATTCCGGCGATGGTAGCTGCAAAAGCATGTCCAGCGAGAAAGAAAAAGAAAGATAAGGTGTGGGGTGGATGGAGGTGGTGGTCAATTGGAAGTGGTGGAGTGGTGGGTAAGAACCCTAATTTCTTTTAGTGCAGAACCCCCAAAATATTGAATCACCAGATATCTCCATATATACCAAATCAAAAAAAATAGTATTTTTATTATGTAGAAAAATGTAATTTGTTTTATTGTTTAAATTTAATTAGTTAAATAAATGAGTAAAATTACAAATCTACCCTCATGTGCAAGGCACATGTCATACTGAACCTGAAAATGTTAACCAAGTTAGTGTTAAAGGACGTAGGGTGTAATGAGTTTTACAAATAAAGGACTGTAACTGTAATTATTGAAGTTAAAGGCTATCCATTGCAATCCAATACAAACATAAAGGACGAAAAATGTAATTTACCCTTTTATCTATTGCGTTTTAGGAAGACATATTTTTATGTGTTTTTTGGTCAAATGCGTTTTAGAAAAACACATTTTGAAGTATTTTTAGTCTATTGCGTTTTAGGTAAAACACATTTTTATGTGTTTTTAGTCCATTGCGTTTTAGAAAGAACACTTTCTTTTGTGTTTTTAGGCCATTACGTTTTAGAAAAAGGACATTTTTATATTATTTTTTTGGTCCATTGCGTTTTAGAAAAACACATTTTGAAGTGTTTTTAGTCAATTTCGTTTTAGGTAAAACATATTTTTATGTGTTTTCAGTCAATTGCGTTTTAGAAATAACACTTTCTTTTGTGTTTTTACGCTATTGCGTTTTAGAAAAAAAGACATTTTTATATGTTTTTTGGTCTATTGCGTTTTAGAAAAACACATTTTGAAGTGTTTTTAGTCCATTGCGTTTTAGGTAAAACACATTTTGTGTGTTTTTAGTCCATTGTGTTTTAGAAATAACACTTTCTTTTCTGTTTTTAGGCCATTGCGTTTTAGAAATAAGACATTTCTTTGTGTTTTCTAGCCATTGCGTTTTAGAAATAAGACATTTCTTTGTGTTTTCTAGCCATTGCGTTTTAGAAATAAGACATTTCTTTGTGCTTTTTATCAATTGCGTTTTAGTAAAAAAGTCATTTTTTTACTTTTTTGTCCATTGCGTTTTACGCAACTGGGTTTTCGAAAAAGAATTCGAAAATATAGCAACAGTATACTCGTTTTAAAGATAAAAAAACACTTTTTTTTTGGTGGAATTTTTATAAAAAAAAATTAATGTTGTATGAAAGAGTTATTGACGTTTAAAAAATGGGGGGGGGGGATTGGAGGAGAGATAAACTATTGCACTAGATTGACTAGAATGGCTCTACACAAACCCACGTGCCTCTTTTTTTTTCTTCAATTTCACTAATTTAATCTTAGCACTTGATTAAATCAATTGATGGTCAAGATTACTTCTTAGCATTCCTAGACAAAAAAAACTTTCTATTATATCATGACCCTTATAAATAAAACATGGTTGCAAAAGTCGCTAGAAACTCCTAGTTGGAGTTGAAAGTACTCGTGTCTCGGCAGGCTTCTTTTTAATGATTACTCGAGTAGTACTCAACCTCTGATGCCTTGTTTTACAACAGTGAAAACAAATTATATTAGGATTGCTTATTAATATTAATAAAATCCTTATGTTTTTCAAATGATTAAAATTAGATAAATTATAATATAATTAGTTTGTTTTTTAAATATTTATCTATGATGTTTATTTACTACACCAATAGATGCTTTCCCTTTTTAGTTGAGAAATGGGAGGAGGCATGCCTCTTAGATACCGTGTTAGGGGCTGTTTGGCTAAGCTTATTTTAGTGACTTATTTACTTATTGACTTTTTGAAAAAAGTAAATAAGTCAGAATGGAGTGACTTATTTACTTATTCCTCTCACATAATAAGCTAACCCAAACACCTTTTAACTTTTCAAAAAGTCAATAAGTAAATAAGTCACTAAAATAAGCTTAGCCAAACAGCCCCTTAATGGTGCGTAGCGTGATTGAGAAATGAAAAACCACTGGTAGAATCACACTTGAAAGGGTAGAATGTCTTCGAATGTTGCCATTAAACGACTCCTTTTGTAAATCTATACTATATTATAATGCATGAGGCAAGGGCATTTTAAGATACCCAAAAAATAAGAACTTTTCCCCCCCTTTATTTACAGAAAGACCCCTAAAATGAGGGTAGTTTGGTCTTTTAAACACTATTTATTTTTTAGCCCCTAAACTTATTACACTTAAATCCCTAAGGTTTTATCTAAATTATAGATAATTAGTTGCAATTCACCCCTCCATAACAAACTTATAATTTTTTTACTTATTCTTGACATATCTTATAAACTATAATGTTTAAAAAAAATCCAAAGAAAGCATGACGACCTACACATTTTTGTCGACGTTTCGTTAGTTGTCTTGTTCAATATCGACGCACGGATTAAAAGGTACTAGTAGTTAATGCTTTAATGTACAAGTGATTTAAGAAAATAACAACAAATAATCTTTTTCGTACATAATGTGTAGATAAAAATAGCCACCCGTTTGACAACTTTCTTACTTTCTACTCTATCAGTCCCTAAAGATGTAAAAGATGTAATGTTAGCACATGGTTCAATTAAAAATATGATTAATTGAGTACAGAACATGCTTGGAACACAATCGAATGTCTAAAAATGTTAGACACTGATCGAATACAGAATACACAAAATGTGATTAATTGAGTACAGAACATGCTTCGAAGTAATGATTCCTGTAGAGCAAAAGTCAGTGTTACAACCTAAAATCCGAGCGAGGGATATTGCTTCCACGCATGTTCCGGCATCAACTTAGCCAGTAGTTCCACAGATACGCCTTTCAACACTGTACAAAAAACATGTGGAACACAATCAACTTTACAAATTCAAAGATGTAAAAGATGTAATGTTAGCACATGGTTCAATTAAAAATGTGATTAATTGAGTACAGAACATTCTTGGAACACAATCGAATGTCTAAAAATGTACATTGATCGAATACAGAATACACAAAATGTGATTAATTGAGTACAGAACATGCTTCGAAGTAATGATTCCTGTAGAGCAGAAGTCAGTGTTACAACCTAAAGTCCGAGCGAGGGATATTGCTTCCACGCATGTTCCGGCATCAACTTAGCCAGTAGTTCCGCAGATACGCCTTTCAGCACTGTACAAAAAACATGTGGAACACAATCAACTTTACAAATTCGAAGTAACGACTGACATAAATAACATATGTAAAATATAAAACTGACATATTGAGTGACCGTTTTTACCAGTTACACTATAGCGCGCTCATATGAGATCCTGTTCACAAGCTCCAATCCCAGCCCATCACTCTCCTTGAAACTCTTAAGCCCAACTACCAAAACTTGAACTCCTAAGCCCATCTAGCCCATGCGTTTAGCCCAACTCACATACAAATAGAACAATTTTACCAGAACAATAAAAAATAACATATGTAAAATATAAAACTGACATATTGAGTGATTATTTTAACTTAAATGAAGATATTATGTGTCACATTTTAAATTATTAATATATCTTATAAAAACTAAAAAATAACCACAACAAACTTCCGAAATAAAGGGGTGGCATCTAAAATTAAACCCTAATGATTACTACTATAACTACACAGCAGATTACCCCTATATCAATTGCTAAACAGGTTCAGAAATGGATCCGGTTCTGAATTCAAATGTTGTGAAAAACCAAGCATGCAAGATTGAAAATTCTAAGGTTAATTTTTTATATCGCAGCTGTGAATAATTGTTTTCTTTTATTTACGTTTATGTGAATGTTTAACTTATTTGGATCAGAATCAGTTGCATGACGAACAAGCTTCTAAGGTATTGATTTTGCTGGTTTTTAACTATTATTTTTGCATATATCTTTCATATTAACATGTTCGTTATCTATATTATATGTGTGTTTTATTGCAGGATCATGGTGATAAAAGTGTCGAAATAATTTCTCATGGTGCAATGTTTAGTCCTTATAAGTCTAATCTTCAACGAGAATTTAGTGAAGAGGTAATTTTAAAGTTTATTTGATTTTTTTTAACTTTCGTATTCAATTTTTGTCTTTTTTAAGGATCAGAAGTATGAGTCTCAAAGGAAGAGATCCAAGAGACTATCTGAATAAAAATGGAGTGAGGTTATCAATTTATATGATTCTGAGAAAGATGACAAAGAAGAGGAACTAGAAGACACAGCTGATTCAAGCACAAAGAAGAAAACCGAATTAAAAATTTCTCAAGTGTCAATTCAGAAGAGGAACAAATTTCATTCAGCATAATATGAAATCTTTCAAGTGTTTTAATTTTTTTTCATTTGCAGTTATGTTTGATCTAGACAATTTCATTTTCAGTTCTTTTGTTTTCATTTTCAGTTGTCATTTTCAGTGTTTTTAGATTTAATGCAGTCTAATAAAGTTTCTTTTATATTTTAATTTTAGTTTTGGTGTTAATATAATGCACTATTGACCATATTAATAAAGATATAAACTCTTAACATCCTATTTTTTATAAAAACAGTTCTGGAATTTTATAAAAATATAATTTTTTTATATCTGTAAAAAAACGAAATTTAAGAATTTAAGTTAAAGGTCTAGAACATACTTACAAGTCAATGAAAATTTTATACTTAAAGTTTATTGGATGAGTACTATATGGATATTTAAAAAAAATAATGAACTTTAAAGAAAAGATTATACTTTATAACTTAACCAATAAAATAAACATACTTTGCAATTATAACAACTTAACTTTTATTTTTTGCCTTTTGATTATTAATTTTTATAAAAAAACAAAACTTTACTTCTTAAAAGAAAAGACTTTTTTTTAAAAACAAAACTATATAAATACTAAATTTTGTTGCAAGGTTTTAGGGATTATAAGTTAACTATGTTCTTATAGATTATATTAGTTATAACCAGATTGTGTTTACATTTTTTCAGGGATTATTAGTTAGAATTAAACTCATATAGATAAGATTAGTTAGTTGAAACAAACTACAGGTTATTAAGAATTCGTTGGTTTAAAAGTGCTACATATACAACTCATTTTCATTAGTTTTTATATAAAAAAAACTTTATTTCTTAAAAAAAAAGACTTTTTTTTAAAAAAAAAGTTTGTAACAAGTAAAATGAATAATAATTTACGATCTTTACTATATAAATACTAAATTTTGCTGCAAGGTTTTAGGGATTATAAGTTAACTATGTTCTTATAGATTATATTAGTCAGTTTCAAAAGAACTCTTATATGTTGACTATATACATTTTTTATGGATTCTAAGTTATAACCAGATTGTGTTTACATTTTTTCAGGGATTATTAGTTAAAGTTAAACTCATATAGATAAGATTAGTTAGTTGAAACAAACTACAGGTTATTAAGAATTCGCTGGTTTAAAAGTGCTATATATACAGCTCATTTTCATTAGTTTTTATAAAAAAAAAACTTTATTTCTTAAAAGAAAAAACTTTTTCTTAAAAAAAGTTTGTAACAAGTAAAATGAATAATAATCTACGATCTTTACTATATAAATACTAAATTTTGTTGCAAGGTTTTAGGGATTATAAGTTAACTACGTTCTTATAGATTATATTAGCCAGTTTCAAAAAAACTCTTATATGTTGACCAGATATATCTTTTATGGATTATAAGTTATAACAAGATTGTGTTTACATTTTTTCAGGGATTATTAGTTAAAATTAAACTCATATAGATAAGATTAGTTAGTTGAAACAAACTACAGGTTATTAAGAATTCGTTGGTTTAAAAGTGCTATATATACAGCCATATGATTACTAAATTTTTAACCTCTTGATGCAAGTACTTGACATTTGAGCTTTTAGTTTTCAACATTTATGTTTAAGACTTATCTTTCCTTATTTGTGTGCTACTTTATATAACTTTTAATTATGTTTAAGATTATTTTTTCTTATTCGTGTGTTACTTTATTACACCAATGGTTTCTTGAATTACTTGATAATTAAAATTCTAGACATGTGTAACACTTATCACATATATCCACCACAATAATAAAAATATTATACAAATAAGAAAACTACCAGAAATGAGTGCCGCAATGCAAAGTGTCGCCCCCGCCGCATCGCGCGGACACCCTACTAGTAAATAATTATGAAGAAACCCTACAAATAATGGTATGTTTATGTTTGTTTTACCAAATACTCTTCTACCCCTCAACTTCTTGTTTAGTATTTTTTTTAAATTCCAATCGTGATCCACCACCATGAGTCCAAACAATTGGTACAATCCAAGAGATCCCAATGTTTACAATCCTCAACTATTTTTTCAAATAAAAGTCTGAATAAATATATGGGAGAAGGTGTAAACGTTTAACAATCATTTAGCCAAAACAAAAAGATTAAGGAAAAAAAAAAGGAAAAGAGAGCATATATGAAGATTCTTTGGTCTGATGTATCTCATTTGATGCGACGAGATCGTAAATCCGTTGAAAGGGTGAAACAAGAAATTACGGAAGCATTCGGTTTGTATTGAGTTGTGGATTTAAGGGTAAATTACTTTTTGAGTCCCTATGTTTTATGGGTTTTAACCACTTGAGTCCAAAAGCAAAAAGTTTAACGACCTGAGTCCCCATAAGCATTTTTTTTAACCATTTGAGTCCAAAATTTTAGCACTGTTAGAATTATTCTGTTAACTTTTGTTAAATGACCAAATTACCCTTGTACTTAAAAACCATTTTATTATTATTAAAACTATTATTAAATATATAAACAAATTCCATCCATTATCTCCAGACATCTCTCCCTACCTAATCACTTTCTCTCTCTTATCTTCTCTCTCAACAAAACAACCACCACCATCATCACTCCACCACAACCACAACCACCACCGTCATCGCTGCACCAAGATATTTTTGTCAATAAGTCAACTGTCAAACTCTTAGCTGTAAACAAAATCAACAAATCAATACTTCAAATTCACCAAAACGACTTCAATTAACAAATAATAGTTTAAAAATCACTTGTTAGAGTTCGATTAACAGATGATAGAATTGAAAATTATCAAAAAAAAAAAAAATCAACTCATAATTACTTAAAAAATCGCTAATCCGACTTCAATTAACAAACAATACGAACGAAATTAACGAAAGAAATCACCTAATATTACTTCAAAAACTGAATAATACAAATGAAAATTAACGAATGACATCATCTAATATTACTTCAAAAATCGCTAGATACTACTACAAATAATAATCAAGAAACAACATGAACAAAAGTTAAAGAAAAATCACCTGGAAAGTTTTTTCCGATAATTCGTAAGATTTTGCGATTGTGTTTATCGTTGCCTTTGATTTGAACAAATTAAGCTTGTGAATGAGTTTAATTTGATCAGGCTGCGGTTGTTCTTCAGCCATGGTGATTAAAGATTTGAAGCTTGATTTGGATGATAAGATGAAGATTGATGATGACGACAGGGTTTGATTGAGTGGTTATTTATATGTGGAAATTTGTTAAAGATTTGAATTGAAACTTGAAAGAGGATAAAGTGGGGGAAGAAGATGAGATGGAATCAGATCTGACAATGGATATGAGATGGAATCAGATCTGAGATGGATGGGTATGAATACGGTGTCGAGTTTCTACAGCGGGATGAGTATAGAGATGTGTGCCGGTGGGATGTTGGTGGCGGGATGGTGGTGGCGGGGATGATGTGGTGGTGGAGGTAGTGGGATGGTGGTGTTGGGATGGTGGTGGCGGGGATGATGTGGTGGTGGAGGTAGTGGGATGGTGGTGGCGGCAGTGGGATGGTGGTGGTGGGGATGATGCGGTGGTGCAGGCAGTGGGATGGTGGTGGCGGCAGTGGGATGGTGGTGGTGGGGACGATGCGGTGGTGGAGGTGGAGGTGGTTTAGGTTTAGAGGAAGAATGAAAAAAGATGATAGAGAAAAGATTTGGTGTTTATGTTTAAGGAGGGGTCTACATATTTACACACCTTAATGCCTATTTTGACACCCTTCAAGACGCCTCGTATAGACCTATACGAGGCGTATAGGGTTACTTTTCCGACCAGCTCTGCACCAAAGCACAATGTCAAATTAGTCACATCAGACGGGGAGTCTAGGTCTGTACGAGGGAAGGATACGAGGCACTAAGACGCCTCGTATAGGCCTATACGAGGCGTCTTCAGTGACTGATTTGACTATACATTTGACAAGTGACTTAAAGCTATACGAGGGGTCTAGAGCTATACGAGGCGTCTATGACTCACATAAAGTGCAACATACAGTGTATTCTTTGTCCACCCCCGAGCATTCAACATTTAATTCTGCTTCGTCTTTCTGCTTCTTCTTCTTCTTTCATTCTGCTTTGCATTTGTGTTCTTATCATCCCGAAGTGTTGAAATGTCATCATACTGGGACGGCAACTATGTCTTCGGGCAGTATTCTAACGAGAACTGGGTGCCCGAAAGCGATCCGGTAACAGTACAGGTACTTAAATGTTTTAATTAGTTTTTGTTTTAGTTTATTATTTACTAATGATGATACGGTTCTTTATTTTGGAGGAGTCTTGCGTTCCCGGTTCTAATGAGCAAGAGGAGGTTGTGTCTAGTATACAAGGAGAACAAAACAAATCGTTTCTAGATTTGAACAAGCATCCCCCTGTTGATGAAACAGCCCCTGTAGATGACTCATACCATGCTTGTCAACCAAGTTATCCGACGCAACAAGGGTATCCGGATTATAGATACGGGTGTGAATACGGAGGAGACGGTGGATACGGAGGAGACGGTGGATACGGAGGAGACGATGGATACGGAGGAGACGGTGGATACAGAGGAGACGGTGGTTACAGAGGAGATGGTGGATACAGTGGATACAGAGGATATGGTGGTTATGGTGGATATGGTAGATATGGTGGTGAGACACCTCCCATCCAGGACAGTCCGTACTTAAAAAAGCAGGTATTAATTACTATTTTTTATTATTATTTAATTATTTTTATCATTATTAGTATTATTATTAGTATTATTATTAATACTATTATTATTATTATTATTATTATTATTATTATTTATTTATTAAAATTATTTATTATTATTGTCGATGTTACAGGTTTTCAACTCTTTAGATGAACTAAAGAATCGGATACAAGAAACAGCAAACGCGGATGGTTTCGTTATTATCACCCGTCGATCAAAGAAAACCGGGGGAAGAATCGGGAGGGTATGGCTTGAATGTGATCGTGGTGGTGAGCACCAGACTACAGCAACACTTAGAAAAGCCGGAAGCAAAAAAACCGGTTGCCCGTTTTACCTG